>CM027400.1:1058043-1083406 GCA_015711505.1 Sylvilagus bachmani | reverse complement strand
GGGGGCGGCCGGGGCCTGGATGTCTTCCACGCTGCAGCCTCTCCTGCTCCTGTGTCCCAGGGCCGCGGTGGCTTCAAGCAACAAATACTTACGCTCCATCCAAGGCCCGGGGCATCCTGGTCTGTGGCCGCCTGGCTCCAGCTCCGGCTCCTCCCAGGGAGCCCCAGATCTCCCTCTCCTGTCTCTAGGACATCACGCTGTGGCGCAGCAGGCTAAGCTTCCGCCTGCGACACCGGCATCCCATAGGGCGCTGGGTCCCATCCCGGCAGCGCCACTTCCGATCCGGCTCCCTGCTCGTGTGCCTGGAGAGCAGCGGAGGGTCCACAGGCACCCCGGCACCCACTTCGGGGAGGAATCCCTGTGCCCGGCTTCTAGCCCAGCTCTGGCCTTTGCAGTCACTTGGGGAGGGACGACCTCTCTCTCTCTTCCCCCACTCAAATAAATAAAATCCAGGGGGAACTGGGGCCCCCAAAGGGGGCAGGCTGGACACTAGCGGTGCTGGTCCCCAGCCTCTCAGGCCACCAGTCCTCCATGCCGGGGCCCCTGAGACAAAGTTGCCAGCTTGCAGCTAGGACTCAGTTCCCCATGCGCAGGGGCTCACGGACCTGGGGGCCCCCAACTCCCCTGGCCCCCTGAACCCCACCTTGTCTCAGTGCCCATCTCCTCCCACAGCCATGCAGAAGTCGCCCCTGGTGCAGGGTGGACTGCGGGAGGGGCGGGGCTCTGGGGGAGGGCGGGCCCTGGCTGATGCACTGCCCTGAGCACCCCCCACCGGCCTCGCACCTGCAGGTGGGAGCTGTGTTCTGCTTCTCACTCTGGACACCCAGGAAGCCACAGCACCTCCACTCTCGGCCTCTTGGCTCCTGGGATGCGAGCCTACCGGGTACAGGTGCGGTGGACACCCAGGAGCCTTCCTCCTGCTGTCCCCCTGGCTCAAACCTTCACAGCGAACCCCAGGAATGCCCCACGGTGGTGGGGCCAGGGAGCCTTTCCCACCCTGCACATGGGACACCTGTGTCTCCCCACAGCCGGACTCAGCCCCGGCCCTGACCCCCGTGAAGGGCATCTGCCTTGGAAGCAGGGTCTGTGCACACAGCATCGAGTTGGGGGACGTCAGCCTGGGGCACGGTGGCCCTGGGTCCCCGCGAGGGTGACACGGCGATGACGCTGAGATGCGCCAGCCGCACGGCGCAAAGGTGCTGGCACCCGACACCCGCGAGGGGCTTCAGAAAGTTCACGGAAAAGTGGAATTGAAAGGTACATTCCAGGACAGCGCCGCGGCTCACTAGGCTAATCCTCCACCTTGCGGCGCCAGCACACCGGGTTCTAGTCCCGGTCGGGGCGCCGGATTCTGTCCCGGTTGCCCCTCTTCCAGGCCAGCTCTCTGCTGTGGCCCGAGAGTGCAGTGGAGGATGGCCCAGGTGCTTGGGCCTTGCACCCCATGGGAGACCAGGAGAAGCACCTGGCTCCTGCCATCGGATCAGCATGGTGCACCGGCCGTGGCAGCCATTGGAGTGTGAACCAACGGCAAAGGAAGATCTTTCTCTCTGTCTCTCTCACTGTCCACTCTGCCTGTCAAATAAATAAATAAATAAATAAAGTGCGTTCCATCTCTGAGCAACGGTTCTGGTCCTGGCTCCGCTTCCAGGCCGGCTGGGAGGGCCGCGGGGTCACCCGCCTGGGATCCTGGCTCCTGGCTCTGGCCTGCCCCAGCTGCTGTGAGCATCAGGGGCGTGAACCAGCAGGTGGAAGAGGGATCTCTCTCTCGCTCTGCCTTTCAAATAAATTGAAAATAAACTTTTTGACAAAAAGAATTCACACAGAGCCCACTCTAGCCTCTGTGGCCCAAGCTCCCACTGGCCTCACTGCCACAGTCCCAGAGCCCGAGGAACCTCTGGAATCGAGCCGCCCACTCAGCCCTTCCTGTCCCCACTGAGAGCCCCCAGCCCCTCGGCCTCCAGGGACGCCCTGATTCCTCTTTACAAGGGTGGTGTCCCACGGGAGCCCGAGAAGAAGCTCCAGGCTCCTGGCTTCAGCTCAGCGCAGCTCTGGCCGTGTGGCCATCTGGGGAGTGAACCAGTGGAAGGGAAGTTCTCTCTCTCAAATAAATAAAATAAATCTTTATAAAAAAAAAAATAAAAGGGTGGTGCCCCCCAGCGCCTCGCATGTGCTGTGTGACTGACATGTCCCCGTGGGGTTCCTGGCTTGTCTCTGTCCCCACTCAGCGCCTGGCTCCACTCCCTGCCCCCACACTGCGCCCCAGACACCTGTACCATGACAGCGAGGGTGGGGTGCGCAGGGCTGGTGAGTGGGGGTGGGGCCCCCCTTTCCTGGGAGCTGCGGCCTCGTCTCAGGGCCCTGGGCCACCTGCTGCCCTCGCAGGTCAGCTGGGGCAGCTCTGCTGGGCAGGTCGTGTGGAGGAGGGAAGGTCACCCGCAGCAGAGAAGCCGAAGTGGACGCGGGGGGCCGGCTGCGCCACAGCCCCAGCCCGAGCCCGAGCCCCCTCTGAGCAGCGAGCAGAGGCCGCGATGATTGGCAGGTGAAGAGCCAAACAGACCAATGGAGAGGCGAGCAGGCCGGGCGACCACCCCTCCCCCAGGCCTGATTTATAACAAAGGCCCCACGGCACGGGGCTGCGTCAGTCAGACGTCGACAGAGACAAACGGGCCCTCGGCCCTCCATCACGCCACATATAACAAATAATCAAGAATGGATCGTGGACCAGAATCTGAAAAATAAACCCCCGAGCTTCCAGAATAAAGCAGGGGGGAGGCCCTTCCAGGCGTGGGGGTCAGCAGGGGCGTCTGCTGCAGCTCACCGGGCCCTGCCCTGCACCTGTGGCCTCCCTTGGAGGGGGATACCCCCAAACCCACACCATGCGAGAACAGGCAGCTCCCTGAGGGACATGGAGCTGGCCAACTGGGCAGCCTCAGGCCGGGGGCGGCCACTGCACTTCCGATTCAGCTCCCCGCTGACGCGCCCAGGGAGGCAGTGGCCGGGTATCCCACCCAAGCACTCCAGACAACACAGGCGGGCAAACCGCTAGGCTAAACGCCCACCCCCAAGTCTGACCTTCAGCTCCACCCCACCGTGAGCCTCCTGAAGCCCCGTGCAATGCGCGGGGCAGGCGGGCGCTCGGGCCGCTGGATGAGTGAGCGCGCCCGGCTGTGCCCTTTCCAGCCCAGGCCGCACAGCAATGGCTTCTCCCACAGCCGAGCAGGCCCCAGTCGGAACCAAGGTGTTGGCTGCTTCCTCGTGGGAACTCCGACAGGGAGTGCTCCCGCGACCCCTCCCAGCTTCCGGGGCGGTGGTGGTGGGCCTTGCTGTCCCCTGGCCGGGTCTGACTCCCGCTCCGTGCTGTCCCCTGGCCGGGTCTGACTCCCACTTGTCCCACATCGGCCCGGAGCTGCCATTGGAGTCGGGGTGGCCTCCCTAGAGACCCTTCACGTGTGCGTAAAGCCCTCCCCGCCCAGCCCCGCTCAGCCCCGCTCAGCCCCGCTCAGCCCCGCTCAGCCCCGCTCAGTCCTGGCATGGACGGCCGTCTTGCGCTGCGAGTGCGGTTTGCTCCTCCAAGGGAATGGCTGGTGCAGGCCGCAGCCCGGAGCCAGCTCAGGGGGAGCCCCAGGCCAGAGAGGAGGAACAAGGGGCCCTGGTCGGGCAGGAACGCCGTGGGTGGGCGTTATCAGCCAAAGCAGCGTTGGCGCAGGTGGTCGGGTCCCTGCCGCCTGCGGTGAAGACCCGCACTGTGTTCCCGGCTGCGGCAGGAGTCTCAGGAGTGGCCCCGTGCAGAAGCTCCGTCTCTCTCTTTATTTGTTATAAATAAACAAATAAAAATCAGGAAGAAGACAGGAAGGGCGCGGGCCAGGCGGGGGACCTGCGCGGCTGGATCACACCGGTCCCGGTCCCGGCGCGGTGCATGGCACGGGTGTTGGTACCTTAACTGAGAAGGTGACACTCCCGAGACCCGAGCTGAGGGGAGCCCGCGGGCAGAGCAGGGGCTTGGGAGAACACACGTGGGCGCACGCTTGCACACGGACACGCACACGCACCCGCAGTGCCCGAGTCCAGCCCTTAAATCCTTCACAGTCTTCGAACCAGGGGCTTCCTGCTTCCCCCTCGCAGAACGTGCCGGTAGGTGTCAAGACAGGGGACCCCAGGGGCTGGCCGGGGACTCAGGGGGCCCCAGATAGGGCCTAGGCACAGGCCTGGTGCCCAGCTGTGTCTTCCCGTCCCGCAGCAGCTGACAGCCGCGGCCTCACCGGTCATCGGGGAGGTCTTGGCTTTCTGCCCCGTGTCCCCCGCCCTCCCCGCCCTCCCCGCCCCAGCTGGACTCCTGCAGCCCGAGCTACAGACAGGAAGCTGGGCCAGGGCGGGGGGCAGCACAGGAAAGGTGGGCAATGACCTCAGCCCAGCACCGCGCGTCCCCAGGGCAGAGGCACCCTCCTACCCGCCACCAGCCCGGACCCCTGGGGTGGCCAGTCTCCCAGGGACGAGGCACCAAGCCCCCGGGCTCCACGTCCCAGGCCTGTGGGGCTGCCTCTGCCGGCTCCAGGGCTGTCGCCTCCCCTGCCCCTCGCTGTCCTGCTCGGCTGGGCCTGGCCGTCTTCGCAGCTGCTCCGTCCTCATGCGGCCCCCGGCCTGGCCTCCTCGGGGGCTGGAAACCTCCAGGTCTCCTCTGAAGGCCAGAAGTGAGGCGGGCAGGTGTGTCCTCACCTCCTCCCCCACACACCTGGCAACAAAGATCACCACGCGGCCAGAGAAACGGGGCCAGCTCGGCCACGGTCCTGCAGCCCTGGCCCCCTCAGGGTCCACCCAGGTTCCAGGTTTGCCTGGCTGGAGGCGGGGGCAGAGCCATGGGCCACAAGGAGGGGACATCTGGAAAGGAGCCCCTCTGGGACCCTGGTCTGGCTGGGCCTGGACAGGAAACACCGGATCTGAGAGGGGCAGGGGAGGGGCCGGGATGGAGGGGAAGCTGCCGGGTGGTCAGCGTCCCGGGTGGCCCCATCGCAGGGTCCGCCCCTCAGGAGGACACTTGTCACGGACGGCCTTGGTGGCACCTGCCGAGCTCCCTTTGCAGGGAGGGTCACAGTCATGGGGTCCCCGCAGACGGAGCTGTGGAGGCGCCATGCAACCCACTGCAGGGCAGCCCCAAGGTCTCGGGCAGAGCCGGGCAGCAGGCGGGACGGAGGGCACCACCCAGACGTGGACGGCTCCGCGGAGGAAGCCTGGTGCCTGGTCCTCGGTCCCTGCGGCTCCTGGATCGGGAAGCAGGTGCCTGTGGAGGTGGGGAGGTCCCTGGCCTGGGCCCACCTGTGCAGCTGTCCCTGGGGCCTGGGAGCTGTGAGGAGCTGTTTGGGGGGGGAGGGTGCAGGGCCGGCCTCTGGTCCCCACATGGCTGGCAGGCGGCACAGGGATCCAGCTCCCACTCTCGGCCTTCGGTCTGAGTTTCCACCCCACATCTCTGACCTCTGGACCTTGGGTTTTACTCATAGCAGGTCGTCCGCCTGTCCACCACCCTGTTCTCTCCCAGGCACCCCTCCTGAGGCGGGAGCCTGCAGGGCCACGCTGGCAGGGCAGTGGGGTCTGTGAGGTGGGGGTGGGTGGGGCTGCGAGGGCCCAGCGCTCTGCAGGGTCCCCAGGGCCACTGATGGAGGCTCTTTCCATCAGGGCCCAACCCCGCCTCTCTCCAGGTTCTGGGCCCTCGGCAGCTTGGCTTCCTGCTGCCCAGGCGGCCCGGCGGTGACTGCCAGGGCTTCCCGCTGCACCTGGGGGCTCTCAGCAGCCCTGCGCCAGGCAGTGCCCAGCTCTTGCTACTGCTCCAGAGAGGAGGTGACCAGCCCCCAGGGGCCTGAGGCTCCAGACCACCTCAGCCCGTGTGACCCCTGGAGTGGTAGCTGTCACCAGGCCCTCTGCTTGAAGCCCTCCAGGCTCAGCCCAGGGCAGGGGTGTGGCAGAGGTGCCACAGCGCTGAGGGTCAGGCGGTTGGCTCAAAGCCAGGCAGCCGGGATGGCAAGAGGCCCTGCACCCCACACCTCCCTCGGCCAGGTGCCCCGTGCAGCTGGGGTGGCGCCACTCACGGCCTGGGCATGCGGGGAGCCACAGGGGTCTGCACAGGGTGGGCAGCAGCCCAGGGCCATCGGAGACCACTGCGGGCCTGTGGGGAGGGAGGGGACAGGACCCCTGACACAGCCGCTGCCCGCAGGCTGGGACACAGCGAGGGCGGGTGCTTTGTTTCCTATCCGATGACAAGGTGCGGGCTCTCCAGAAGGGGCTCTGAGCACAGAAACACGGCCAAGGACCCCCGGCCCTCGTGCCCCGGCCCAGGGGTCTTCCTCGGGCCCCAGGAGGGTCTGGACCGGACGCTGCCACCCACTGCCCACAGGCAGTGCATGAAGACCCCTTACTGCCCGGTCCCCGCCCCAGGAAGCACCCATGATGGCTGAGGGGGTCCCTCTGTGCCCCCAGCCTCACCTCCTCCTCCACCCAGGGCCTGGGGTCTCCCCAGTGGGGGGCGGGGAGCTCCTCGGTTAGACAAACTCGATGGACGCCCAGTGCAAGCAGAAGCCAGACCAGGTCGGACTGTGTGGTCAGCTGGGCCCGGCGGGGGAGGGGCAGAATGGGGTGGGGGCCACGGCGTCTGCCAGTAGCCCCCCCCCTATTCCGGTACAAAAGTGGGGCTCACACAGCCGCCTCAGACCCGGACTCTAAGCAAGGCCACCCCTCCCCCGCCTGCCCCCAGGCGCCAGGCACACACACAGCACCCACTCAAGGGTTAACCCAGGCCCCAAAGCGGCTCTTGTTCTGAGGCCCCCGTCCCGTGGCCACCACGGGGTGTGGGTGCGGACAAAGCCGTGTTCACGGAAGCCCGGGGCCGATGACAGTGGCACAAGGACCCCATTCTCTGCCTCCCCAGCTGTGTCCGCTCCTCTAGCCTGACATCACAGGCACCGGTCAGCCGCTCCGGGAGCCCCAGCCCCGCCCAGGGGGCCTGCGGGGCGGCGCGGACAGCAGCCCGCGTGAGCGCCGAGGGTCAGAGCCCTGCCGGCCTCGTCCACGGGCCGCAGCCTCCAGGAGCCGCGCCCGGAGGCCCCACGGGCACCTCCGCCCCGGGCGTGACCCAAGCCCCCAGACCCTGGGTGAGAACGAGGGTCAGACACGCTGAGTTGGCCCCCCAGCAGGGGCGCGGAGCCGGCCAGGGGCTCCTCCCCACAGGTCCCCACGCCCAGCAGCCCCGGGCCCACCTGCAGGAAGCCCGCCCCGGGCTCGGCCGAGCCAGGCCGGGGTCGCCAAGGTGGAGCGCCCACCCACCCACCGCTACGGCCTCCCCCGCCGAGCGGACAAAGGCCGCCAGGGCAGGCGGCGCCGTGTTCGGGGTCAGCAGGCGCCGGGCACACCCGGGGCAGCCGCCGCGGGCGGAGGGCGCGCCCTCGTGGAGCGGGAGCCCCCAGGACACCGGTCTGGGGCGCGGGCTCCAGCGCCGGCTCCGTCCTCGGACCTCGAGGAGCCGCGGCTCGGCTCCGCTGGCCTCCATCAGTTTCCTGTTTAATGTCACCGGGCCCCGCTGTGGCGCGTCCCCCGGGCCCTGAGTTTGCGGTGCCCGCGCCTCGGGTGAGCAGGTGGGGCTGCGCATTCTCCGGACGCGGTCCCGTCCCGCGCCTTTGTTCCCGGCTCCCACCCAGGGGCTCGGGCGGCTTTTCCTACGTTCCCCCCACGAGGCTGCTTCCACGGAAAAGTCCTATTTAAATTAAAAAAAAAAAAAAGAGGCAAAGCAAACAGCTCCCGAGGAAGGAAGCCCTAGGTCCGCGCCGGCGGCTGGAGCAGGGCTGGGGGCGACCCGGGGGCGCGCGCGGGGGGGGGGGGGTCCTGGCCGCCGCCCTCGGGGTCCTTCCCCGCCTGGCTGGGACGGCGCGCCGTGAGTCGGGGTGGATGCTTCTGTGTAGGCCGCGAACAAGCCAGACCTGCCCGACAATTTCTCATTTACTGGGGCAGCTGTCCTGCTGACAAGACGCAGGGGTGAGCGGTAGGCCGAGGCGGCCGGCACTCAGGGGTCAGGTGGTCGGGGCCCCCGCCGGCTGTGCTCCCTGGGATGGTTTATTTTTGGTCCCTAAGTGCTGGAGGAACCAGGCCAAGGACTGCAGTCCCCGGAAATACCGAGGAAGAGGAGGGGGGAGGGGAAGGAAGTGGAGGGGGCGGGGAGGAGGTGGCCTGTGTGTCCCATCTTCCCCTCTGCTCAGCAGGCACCGGGAGACCCCCTGGGCTGCTCTCCCGCATTCTATGTGGGACCCCCCCCCCCGCAGACGCCGCACGCGTGTCCCCCGATGTCCCCACAGCCAGGCCTGGTCCTGCAGGGTGGAGGCAGGTGTCCCGCCGCCCCAGCCCTGCACTAGCTAACTGGGCCGGTGGGGAGGCTGTTTCGGGGGAGCCCCTGGCAAGGGATCAGCTCCTGTCAGACAGACCCCAAGGCCATCCCTGGGCCCCACCCCCAGGCCCGGCAGGACCCACTGCTGATGGTGGGGCAGAGGCCACCCCCGGGACCGTGGGGGTCTCCCCAGGGACAGGACAGGGCATGGTGGGGGAGCTCCTTGCTCAGCCCTGGGGTTTTGGGCATTTCCACCTCCTTTGGGCCCGGCGACCGGTCACACGTCACTAATCCAGGGGCCGGACCTGGTGGGGGGGCTTCTGCCCTTTATGTCAGCCACTTCAAGTGAACCCAGACGGGCCCTGCCGCTAACCTGCGAGGGGCGCCCTGGTCAGGCGCTCCTGTGAACACGCGGCCTTATATTTAGCCTCAAATTACGCCGTGTTTAACAAGCAGCGGTGAGCGGGAGGGGGTTGGGCTGACCCGGTTGGTCCACTCCACGAGGACGGCTGGGAAGCTGTGTATGTCCACACGGTGTCCTGCAGGCCCGCCCATGCCCCCCCACTCCTGGGGAGTGCCGGGGGAGGGGGTTCCCCGGGGCACCGGGCCTCCCCAGGGCGGTGTGTGACCAAGGCAGACCAGCAGAGAAGAGGATGAGGGCCTTTTCTCCTCTGAGGGTCCCAGGGGCTTTTCCATCCAGCCACTGCCTGGCTGGGGCAGGGGCGGTCTGCAGTCCCGTCCAGGACGAGCTGGTCAGCCCGGGGAGCGACGCTGGGCACTGCTCAGCCTGGGCCAGGGCTTTCTGTGGCTCCAGTCCCCAGGCTGGGGTGGGGGCGGACCTGCTCCCCCCACCCCCAAGCTCCTCCAGCGAGTGGCTCCTGGGACCTAGAACCCGTCCCTCGGGGCTGGGACACCCCCGCCCTCCCCTGGACCTGGGTCCCAGGTGCCCTGGACGGCTCAGTTCCCAGGCATGCCGCAGCCCCCCAGCCTCAGCACCCATTCCCCTCCCCCCCCCCCCCCCGTGGGAAGAAGTAAGACGCAGGTTTTGTCTTCAAGAAATTGTTTCTAATTTGCCCTTTGACTAATGGCCCAGGGAACAATGGCGGGAGCCGGCTCCCAGCGCGGCCAGCAGGGCTCGGCCTGGATCTTTGGGAAGGCCCCCACTGCCTCCTATTAAAACGCGATTATTTACTTGACGATTTCCCGGTGGCCAGGGCCGCCGAGGGGGCTCCAGGGCTGGGAGAGGCAGGGGCGTCCGGGCTGCGAGGAGCAGGAAGGCCGTCTGCAGTCTCCTCCGTGTCTTTGTGTGCGCGCGGCCACGCACCTGTGACTCCTGCGTGAGCCCGCGCACCGGAGGCGCCAGGTGCCGGCCTCGGGGGGCGCCCGCTGGTCTGCTGCCCTGGGCACGGCCTGCGCTCGGCTCCCGCCGCCTCGCGCCCCCGGGCTGCTCCCTGGGTGTCCGCGGACCCGGCGCCACCACGGAGCCCCTCGGCTGGGAACGCGGCCGGAAGTCGCCGCCCCGCCCGGGTCCTCCGCCCGCGGAGAGCGGGTCCGCGTTCCCCTGAAATTAGACACACGCGCTGCGCCGGGCGGCGGGGACGACGAGTGTAAAGGCAGCCGGGGAGGCGCGGGCGCCCGCTCGCCGCGGCCTGCAGGCCGGTCCGGGCGCCGCGCTGGAGCGCACGGGCGGGGGCTCGGAGGCGCTGGGGGTCCCGGGCGCGCTCTCCATGCAGTCCCCCTCTCGTACAAAGGTTCCTAAAAGCGAAATGTAAAGCGGAGCAAAAGGCCCCGGGCCGGAGCGTCACCAGCCGGGGCGTCCGGACCGGCCAGGGGCGCCCCGCGCCGACCCCCGCGGGCCGGCCGCCCCCGCCCCGCGCCCCGCCGGCGCCATTTCTCCGGACCCGGGACCCGTCTCGGCGTGCGCGGGAAGCGGGCGGGAACCCGGCTCCTCCGTCTCGCCCCGGGGCGGCCGCTCCCGGCGCCGCCGCGCCAGCCCGGTGGTCCGCGCCCCCCGCCCGGCCCGCGCCCCCGCCCGCGCCCGCGCCTAATTCAATCGCCCGGGGCTTAATGAATAGCCGCGCGCTAATCGGATCTCCGGGCGCCTGGTGGGATTGGCGCGCCCCGCTCGCCGGCCGGCCGCAGGGGGGGCCCCGGCCGCGGCGGGACTCGGGGCGCGCGCCCTGCCCCGCGCCCCAGGGCCGCCGAGCCCCACGCTTACCTGCGCACCCCGCGCTCCCCTCCCGGCGGGCGGGAAACCCCGGCGTCCCCGCCGGCGGCCGGGGCCCCCGCCCCAGGTCAGCGCCGGCCGCCCGCGCCCCCTCTCCCCGCCGACGCCTTTGATCCGCGGGCTCTCGGCCGCGCCGCGGCTCCCGGGCTGCCGGGGTCGGCCCGCGGGGAACCTGGAAACGGTCCCCGGCTTATCTCCTTTCATCGAGCGGCCCGGGGCGGCCTTGAAACCGCGGAGCCAGTAATTGCTTTTTTGGGGCGGCCCAGTGCGGACTGGACGACAGCCAATCAGCGCCTTGTTTACACTTGGTGACGGACAGCCCCCTGGCCGAGAGCCAGCCAATCCGAGCGGTCCCCCGGGAGCGGGGGGCGGGGCGGGACCGGCGGCGGCGGGTTAACCCCTCGCTGCCCGCGCCGGAGCGCGCTGCGCTGCGCTTCTGGTTCGCGTTGTTTGGTTTTATTTTTTCTCTCCGCACCGCGGGCAGGAGGAGGAGCACAGTAACGCCCCGCGGCTCGCCGCTCGTGGGACGGGAGCCGGCTGCTCCCCGCGACGCCCCGCACCCGGCGGGTGGCCGGCCCGGCCCCGCTCCCGCAGCCCGCGTCCGAGCGGGGCGGCACCGCGGCTGCGGGGCAAGCTGCCACCTGCCAGGCGCGCGCTCGCGGGATCCCAGGTCGTCGCGACGAGGGGGAGCGGGCGGGCGCCGCGCCGTGCGCAGAGCAGCTGCGCAGTCGCCGGGTTGAATTCGGCGCCATCGGGCTCGGGAGCAGCCCCGCGGCGCCCTGATTGGCAGCTCCCTGGCCCCGCGCCAGCCAATCGGGGGCGCTGTTTACGCCGAGCGCGCGGCACGAGCGCCGCGCCGCGCAGGGCCGGCCGGCCAATCAGCGCGCGGGCTGCGCGGGCCCGAGTGGCACGAGCTTATTAGTATGCAGGGCCGCGGCGCGCGGCGCGGGGCTGCGGGCGTGCGAGGCGCTCGGCGCGGGGCACCGCCGCAGTCGGCGGCGGGCGCGCCGACAGCCGCACAAAACAAAGTCAGACTCCCCGGGCCAATTGTGTTGCATTCACTTGTGCCCGGGACAAGCCTCCAGTAAGTAACTGAAATTGATTTCTTTTTTTTCCCCATTTTTATTAATTTTTTTTTTTAATTTTGGCTTTGGGGATGTCCATTTTTTTTAACAAGAGATTCAGAATTGCAATGCTGAGAAATATTTTCCGTTTAAAAAATTCCGTTATTATGGCGAGAATCTTTTTTGTGTGTGTGTGTGTGCGTGGACTATAGGCGAGTGGTTTTGCTCGCTCTGAAAATTCGCATGGATCGGCGCAGGGCCCCCCGTCCGCGCCCGAGCGCGCGCCGTCCGCACCGACTCCGGCGTGAGATGAATGATGGGGAGGCGCGGAGGTCAGCGCGCACCCCGGCCGTGCGCCCCCGGCCCCGGGCCCTGCCCGCGGCGCTCCCCGGCCGGGGTTCTGGGTTTCGCTTGGCAGACCCTAATTCATTTCCGAACCTTTTTTCCCCTTTTTTTCCGGAGTGGGGGACGGGAGAGGGGCCGCGCGGGGCCGGCGCCTCCGGGCGTCTTCGGGGCGCGCTCCCCGGGGGCCGCACGCGCCGGTTTCGCAGGGAGCGGGTTCGGCGGCGGCGCCCCGGCGCGCGCGCGGCTCGGGCTCGGCCTGCAGGCCCCGCGGAGCCGCGGCCGCGGGCAGCCGCAGGGGCCGCGGTTGGGGTCCCCGGTGGGCGGCAGAAGCGGGATCGGGGCAGCTCCAGGCAGCCGGCGGGAGGAAGGGCGCGCGTCACGCCCTGGCGCCCGAGCGGAGCGCGCGGCTGGAGGCTCCGAGGCTTCCGAAGTGCGTTGGTCCGCGGGGCTGCGGCCGGCGCGGGGCTGCGCCCCCGGCGCTCTCGCTCCGTCCCCTGGCGCTGCCCGGGGCTGCGGCGCGACCCTCGCGGGTGGCGACGCCACAGCTCCGGGGCTTCGTGGCCGGCGCCGGCGGGCGAGGAGCGCACAAAGGCGGGCCCCGGTGGATCGCAGCGACCGGGCCGGGCCACCACGGTGCCCGCGCTGCGTGTGGAGCCGGGCGGGCTGGGTCGGCCCGCAGGCGGCAGGAGGCGGACGCCGCGGCCGAGCCCGCATCCCGAGAATCCCCGGCTGCCCCGCCGTCTCCGCGGTGCCTCCCGTGCGCCAAACAGAAACAGAAACGGCGGCCGCCAGCAGCGCCAGCCCCGCTCCGGGCCTCGGGGCCTTTGGGGTCGGGGCTGCCCGGCCTCCCTCCCTGCTCCCTGCCCCTTTGTCTGGGTCGCCGCCCTCCGGGGCTCCGAGCTGCACGCGAAGCCCCCCGCCCCGCCCCGGGCGGCCTCTGCCGGGCGCCCCGCGGGTTCTGGCGGCCTGGCGCGCTGCGCAGGCCCAGGCGGCCGCGAGCCGGGCGGTTTGTTGGACCCGGGGACTGTGGGATCCCCGGAGGAAAGGGAGCCCGGAGCCCCTTTGTGCGCGGCGGCGAGACAAAGAGGCCTCTGCGCGCAGCCCCGCGTATCCTCGACGCGAGAGCTCTGCGGATAAATATTAAAAAAAAAAAAAAAAGCTTATCGGCTGAGCAAATATGTGTTCACTCCGTACATAATGTTTTCGGTTATAGATTAAATCAGACAAAGCAGTCTGCAAATAGGACGCGGGAGGACCCGCTCGGCGACCTGAGTCGGTGTTTGCGAAGCGCAGAGCGCCTCGGCCGCTTTGTTGCGCCGGCAGCGCGGGGCGCACGCGGGGTTTTCCGCGCGGGGCGCAGCCGGCGGCGTCCAGCCTGCCCGCGGCCCTCCCGCGCTGCCGGCCGCTGAACAATGCGCGCTTAGCCGGGTAGAAAGCGGCGGGGGAAGTCCTCGCGCCGATCGCCGGCTCCATCCCACTGGGTCTGCGAGTGTCTCCGCGTGGACGCTCCGCGCCGCGCGGGGGTGGAGGATGAGGGAGGCGAGGGTCACTTTCCGGCGGCCCTGCCGGAGCCGGGCAGGGCGTGATGGAGTCCCCAGGGGTCTGCCGGGCCCTGGGCGGGGGCGAAGGTTGCGCAGGGCCGGGCCGGGCCTCCGCGGCTGGAGGGGCGAGCCGAGTGCCGGCCACGCGGTGACCGGCCTTCCGGGGAGCCCGGGCAGGCGCTCGGAAGACGGCCCTCGCGGCCAATTTGCGAGGTGGAAAGAAAACAATTGCTGGGTCTTGGAGCCCCCCCTCCCACAAAGCCCCCAATCCGCAGAGGAAGAGCCTGGGCGAATGTGATTGGGGGGCGGGGTGATTGTCCCAGCCTCGCCGGGGAGCGCCGGCTGGGGGACTGCGAGCCGGGCACTGCGGCGTGGCGGCCCAGGTGATGGCCGGGGGCGGGCGCGGGGCGCCCGGGGTCCCCGTCCGGAGCGGGGTGGGGGCGGGGGCGGTGGACTCGAAAGAATGGGCCGAGGGACGCATGGGGGGAGGGGAGGGAAGGGAAGAAGGTTATTAAAAAAAAACTCTTGAGTTACAATCAATAAAATTACTCGCTTAATTAGCATGGTTATTCGGTTAAGCAGGATGCAGTAAAAGCTGGACCTGGGAATGGCTCGGGCGGGGGAGGGGGCGCGAACGAGGACCCCGGGCCTCTTCCTCCAAGACACCTTTGGGCGGCGGGGGAGGGGAGCGGTGTGAGTGTGTGTGCGCGCGCGAGTGTGCGTGATGGCTTCGCAGATTGGGGTTTTTATCGCCCGGTGGAGCCAGTGGCCGCAGACACCGCGGGGCCACGGCGAGCGGCGTGGCGGGGACGGTGCGGGTGCGTGCGGGGCGGCGAGGAGACGAGCGGGGCGCCCTGAGGTCCGGGCGGCGGGGGATGGGGGAGACGGGCGGGGACCCCCCCGGCGCGCGGAACCCCCAGTCACCGAGCCTCCTCTGCTTGCCTCCGCAGACCATGGACCCGCACGGCGGCCGCACGCTCTGTGCGCGGCCGCCCGCCGAGGAGCCCAGCCCGCCGGCGTGCTGACCGGCCCGCCGCCGCCGGTCACCCGGGACACCGACGCCTCCGCGCCGCCCGCGCGCCGAGCCGCCCCAGGCCCCGGCCGCGCTGCCCCGGGGAGGCGGCGGCGGCCGGTCGGGGCCGGGGCCCGGCATGGATGGCCGCGACTTCGCGCCGCCGCCGCATCTGCTGTCGGAGCGCGGGAGCCTGGGCCACCGCAGCGCCGCCGCGCGCCTCGCCCCGGCCGGGCCGGCCGCGCAGCCCCCGGCGCACTTCCAGCCGGGAAAGTACTTCCCGTCGCCGCTGCCCATGGCTTCGCACACAGGTCAGTGCCCGGCCGGCCGGGGCGGCGCGTCCGGGGCAGCTTCGGTTTCACTTCCCGCCGTGGCGGATCCTAGCGGGTCGGGGCGGCCTTCCGCGGGGTCTCGCGGGGCGGCCGGAGCCGGCTAAAAATACCGCCCGCCGCCCTCCCACCGGCTCCTGCGGGAGGGCTTTTTCTTTCTTCTTTTTTTTTCTTTTGCGTTC
Organism: Sylvilagus bachmani; assembly: GCA_015711505.1. Taxonomy (NCBI): domain Eukaryota; kingdom Metazoa; phylum Chordata; class Mammalia; order Lagomorpha; family Leporidae; genus Sylvilagus; species Sylvilagus bachmani. The sequence goes on along the minus strand of CM027400.1, from coordinate 1,068,347 downwards.
TACGTTCACCTCCTTAAGGTGTTCGGGGCCGGGACCGAGGCACGTTTCTGCGGGAACAAAACGGCTGTTGTGTCGGGGGAGGGGGCCCGGCCGGCGGCGCGCGCCGGGGACCCGGGCGCGGAGGAGCAAATCCCGTTTCTATATAAAGCCCCGAAGTGTCAGGGTGAGAATGGGTTTGCAAGCGATGCGTTTGCTCTCGCCGCCTCCGGCATCCTGCGAAGCCGGCGGGGCGCGGCCGGAGGGCGAGCGGCACGCCCGGGACTTCGGTGCAGGCGAGTTCGAGTTCGCTCCACGAGGAGCGCGCGGGGCGCCCGAGCGGGAGTGGCCGCCCCCCCCCCCCCCCCCCGTTGGCTTCGCGCCGAGGGAGGACGGGGCGAGGGGCGGCCTGCGGTGCGCGCCGCGGCGGTTTGCGGGGAGCGCATGGGGTCGCCCGGCGTCCGTGCGCGCTCGGTTCGGAGCAGCAGAGGTGCTGCTCACCGCCTCCCCGTCCCCGGTTTGGCAGTACCGGTTATTATTGCTAGCTTGATGAACTGTGAATACTAATAAAATTATATCTGCTTTAATGGGATTACAATTAGCGTGTGGATTAAAACGGATGGCGGGGAGCGGCTGCAGGGAGACGGTGGCCAGGGAAGGCAACCGGGAGAAAAAGTAAATTGCCTAAAAATAAATTAGTAAGCCCGAAACACAAAGCACCAAACCTCTGGACATTGCTAAATTACTCGTGGTCTGCCAGTGTGGACCCCGGCCGGCGCGCCTGCAGCCGGTGCAGAGGTGCTGGGCCTTCTTCCTCTCCAGATTTACAACTGGGAGGAAGGCCCTGGCCTGAGCCACTGGGGACTTAAAAATACCCCCCCAGTGGTTATTAAGTGCGTCTTCCTGCCTGTGCATGGGCGAGCTGCCCCTCCCCCACCAGCCCCTCCACACGGGGGGAGCACCGCCGGCCTCTGCCAGCGTCCTTTGTGGGGGGGGAGGCCGGGCCTGCAGGGTGGGGGTGGGGAGGGAGCATCGCTGGCCCCTCCCGTGGCTCGCTCTCAGGTCACAGCTTGGGGGGGCGCTGACCCCCCGAGGCTGCGCGCTTAGGGGGCTGCGCGGGGACGTCTGCCTGGGGAGGCCAGGCTGGAGTCCCCTGTCCAAGTCACAGCCGCCCGCGCGCCAGACCGAGGTGACCCCAGTCAGGTGGGGACGCCTTGGTGGCCTGGACCTTTGTCTTGCTTTTTCTGAGTGTGGCCACGTGGTTTTTGGAGCGCAGGCCACAGAGGGCCTGCTCCCGGCCTGGACCCTCCTGGGGGCTTGGGGAGCCCTGGAGGGGCTGGAGGGCCACATGCCCCCTGCGCCTGGAGGACGCGGGGGTCCTGTTGTGTGGGGAGGCGGTCAGCCTGTCCGGGAGCCCGGCCGAACGACCAGCGGGAAGCCGCTGCCGCTGCCGGGAGCTGGGTTGCGGGTGCATGGGTCGTGAGGAATGGCCCCGGACCCCAGACCGCAGACCCCTCGCTCGTGTGTGGTTCAGTGCAGAAAGGAAAAAAACTTCGTTCAGTTTATCCTGTTGACTTCGCGTCGTGTGTGTGGGCCTCCACACGGCCAGTGTGCCAAGCTCCCCCCGTTTCCAAGGACGGCCTGGCCAGGGGCTTCCCCTGTGTGCGGCTCCCACACGGGCCGGACCCTGCTTCTCCCAGCCGAGGGTTTCCCGCGGCGGCCGCTGGCCAGCACGTGCCTGCCGGCGGCCCGGGAACCCCGGCAGGGACGAGTTTGTGTTTGTAAAAATGAAAGTGCCGCCAGCCTCGGCCTCGCCGCGCCGCTCCAGTAACCTTGTCACCAAAAGGTGCCGCGAAAACGTGCGTATTTTTAGTGCAGTGTCAGATTCTGTGTCTAATGCAGACGGTCGGGAGCAAAGCTGTGAAATGGGGGGGGCAAAACCCAGGAGCACCGGCTGCGGGCCCGCCCCGCCCCTCCCCTCCCCCTCCCCCGCCCTTTGATCTGGAGCTGGCCCGGCCTCTCCCCCCCTTCCTTCCGGCAGGCCCCTGTCGGGTGCATCTCTGGATGACCGACCCCACGATGCTGCCGCGGGTCTGCTCGCAGCCCTGTGGGGTGCCCCTCCCCCTCTGGTCGTCCCTGGGGTGTCAACACCCCCCTCGCCCGCCATAGGGCTCCTGCTCAAAGTACTAACATCCAGAAACAAAACCAGGAAAGCCCTGGCTCCGGGGAGGGATTCAGGTAGTTCCTAGCGCCACACCTCCTCCCTGGTGGTGGCGTTTTGTGTGTGGGGGGGATACATTTTCGTAAATACCTCATTAACTCGGTGACACAGTGACGCTCGTGCGGAGTCACCGACGTTAAGTAGGTGTGAAAAGCGTTGCTCTTCGAGGGCCAGGCCCACCCTGCTCCCGGGCTCCCGGCCACCGAGCCAGACATCAAAGCTCCGCCCGGGGCCGCCATCCCGGCCGCGTGTGGAATGCGGGTGCTCGCTCGCTCCGAGGGGCAGGGTGCTGCCACCATGTCTGCCCGGGGTGGGGGGCGGTTCCCGCCGGAGGATCCAGGTCACGTGGGTAATGAGGCAAATTAGTGAGTGTGGCGAGCGGCCTGGTGTGCGGCGCACCCCCACACGACGCCCGGCTATTCTTAGGCGTTCCGTCTCCCCGCCAGACAGGGTCCAGCAGCCCGCACAGACAGGACGCGACTCACGGGAGGCTGCGAGAATGACATGGGTGAGGCTAAAAATACCCCTCAGAAACACACATAAAAAAGCCAAATCCAACAACAGAACGAGCTAAAAATATTCCAGGCTTTGGCAAGGAGCACGGAGTTAAATAAATTATCCGAGAGCCATTCATGGGAGCGAGTTGACTTTCTCTCTTACGGGAACTTGGTTCAAGCTAATAAAAATAATAATTTACTAGCCACTGAGCTTTGCATGAGTTTAAATTTAATTGGTGGGGCTTCTGGCATTTGTCACTTCTTGGCGATTAGTGGGCTTGCCCCGGCCTGGGGTGGGGAGGGGAGGGGTCGCCGAGGCGGGGTCCCCAGGAGGGAGGGGAGAGGCGGGAAGGGGACCTGTGAGGCTCGGCTGTTTTAATTTGATAAATGGTCGTACACCTTTAAGAGTGTGTTTTAACAATCAAGATACACTCCAGCAAGTTGATAGGATGTTCGCTGTCAACTTACATATGTCATCAGCGCGGCTGTGAGCATAAATAACGTGCCGTCGAGCCGCACACCGGGCCTCCCGTGGCACCCGGCGGGCGGCACCGCTCTCCCTCCCAGAGCAGCACGGCAGCAGCGAGAACCTGGGGACTGGGTCTTGGGGGACCCCAGGGTCTCCCCACCGGGACAGGAGCCTCCTCGCGGCCTGTCCAGGCGGTAGGTGTCAGCGGGCAGCCGCTGCCCGCAGAGCTCGTCCTTGCCCCGGCGTGGGGTCCCGGTGACCCCCTTTTATACTTGCCTTCTCCTGGGCTGCTCCCCAGCCAGAAGCCCACCTGCCCCCCCAGGACTACACTTCCCAGAATACCCCTGGACGGGACCCAGGGTCCGAGCACCGCCGCATCCCTGAGCAGGGCCTGGCCTGGACAGATGGACTTCTCCCCCGGCCTTGACCCCAGCGTCCCCTTGCCCTCCTTCCTGGGAGAGGCCTGGCTCCTCCCTCCCATAAGTGTGTGCAGGCCCCCACCAGGGAGCCGCCCTCTGCCCTTGGACACGGCGGCCTGGTTGCCCCAGCCGGGGGGCACACAGCTGCTGCAGGCGTGTGTGAGCGGCTGTGAGCGGCTTCCCCACGCGCGGCCGGCCCAACGGGTGACTGCCCCCTGGGGCTCCGCAGCCCCTGTGAGCTCCTGGGGCCCGTTTCCCCCGGCCAGAGTGACGGCGTACCCAGCAAAGCCCCTAGCCCCAGGCAGCGCTCAGTGTCCATACAGCTGGGCGGGGAAGGCCTCGGGCGTGGGGCCGTGCCGCGCCTCGGCTGGGCCCTGCTGCCGGCCGGCGTTTTTATGGGATAATGTACCGTTTAGATCACGCAGGCCTATTTGTCAGTGGGCTGCCCCGGTGTGGTCGTGTATAATACCACTGCCTCCCACGGCCCGGCCCACCAGCAGCTGCACCACAGCAGCTGGGGCTGGGTGGGTCCCGGGTGGCGGGGAGGTTGACCCTGGGCCTGCCCCAGCCTCCAGCCTGGCGGGCAGGCGTCCAGGGCCCAAGCTGGGAGCCAGTGGCTGTAGCCATCTGAGCCCCTAGGTGCCAGAGTGGACCAGCCGGGGATCGGCTTCTGCAGGCTGACCTGAGACAGCGGACGGAGCGGAGGGAGTGTCGGGCCCTGCCCCCCACGCTCCGGTGTCTGTGGGATGGGGGCGTCGTGGAAGATCCCCTGCACCTGGGACCAGAGGCAGCCCCTCCCCCGTATGTGCAGGCACAGACGCGGTTTTCTTTTTTCTTTCTTTTTTTAAAAGATTTTATTTTATTTGAGAGTTAGAGAGAGAGAGAGAGAGAGGTCTTCCTTCCGCTGGTTCACTCCCCAGATGGCCGCTATGGCTGGAGCTGCGCCGATCCGAAGCCAGGAGCTTCTTCCAGGTCTCCCACATGTGTGCAGGGCTCAAGCATTTGGCCATCCTCTACTGCCCTCCCAGGCCACAGCAGAGAGCTGGACTGGAAGAGGAGCAGCTGGGACTAGAACCAGCGCCCATGTGGGATGCCAGCGGCGCAGGCGGAGGATTAACCCAGTGCGCCAGGGCGCTGGCCCCACAGACGGGGTTGTTTGTGCTTCGGTAGAGGCCTGTGAGCGCGGGCTGGGTCCCCGGCAGGGGCAGTGCCGAGGGGTGGCTTGCTGGGGCGCCCCACTGCAGAGGAGAGGATCGACAGCCGCGGGAGCTGAGGAATGAGCCTGCTGCCGGGGAGAGCCGGGGCTTGGGGTCCCCCCACCGCTCGTCCTGGGGTACTTGGAGGACTTCCTTTCTCTGCTGTAATGGCTCAGGGGACAGGCGCCATGGGCAGGCCAGAGCAGGTCACTGGAGGCCAGCGTGCTGGGAGCAGAGCTGGGTGGGGGTGGGGCGGGCAGACCCCGGGAGGACAGGGCAGGGGGCTGAGCTGAAAGACTGGGGACAGCCGCACCGGAGACCCCAGGGACCCGAGCTGCACACGGGTGTGGGTGGGCGTGGCAGCCAGCAGGGAAACTGGCCCAGTTGTGCCCCCTGCGGGACAGCGGCCCAGGGGCCTGGCCACGCCCACGCACGCCCGTGCACACGCCCTGGCACCTGCGCTCACAGCTGGACTCTGATTCCTGCAGCCTCGCACAGGAAGTGTGTCCCTCTCTGCTTCCTGGCCACCTGTTCCATCCTTCAGCCCCTGGCTGCCCGCCCGAGGGAGTGGGTGCGGGAGCCCGGTGACCCCGCAGGGCACCCCCCGCTCCTGTTGCTGCACAACCATGCGGAGCCACCGCTGAGCTTGGCCCTGCGCTGCGGGAGCGCCTGCTGTGTGCCGTTCCCACATCAAGTTCAGACTCACACAGGAGCCCTCCTGTAGGCGCTGGGTCAGCCGCAGGCCTGGCTGTGGGACTCTGCTGTCCCTGGAGGTCCCCAAATACTGAGCCAGCCCGGTCACTGGGCCCCCACCTCTCAGCTGCCCCCAGTCCCTTCTCCCAGAGTCCTGGGCCCAAACCCAGGTGGGCATGGCCACTCAGACCACATCCCCTGACCCCTGCTCTGTGCTTGCTGGGGCTGCCCCAGGGGATGGCCAGGGATGGCCATGGACTCCAGGCACTCCGGCACCTCTCAGGCGATGAAGGGAGGAGGGCTCCCGGCCCGGCCCCACCGCGAGTCTGCCCTGAGCAGTGGGGTCTCCTGGCCCCGGCCCCTACCACCAGTTTGCCTCTGAAGGCATCGAGTAGCTACAGGCTGGCCGCCCTGACCGTGTGCCTGGGGCTGGTGCCCACCCCCCACCTGGGCCCCCTCTCCTGTGAGATGGGGGTGTCCTGTGTCTGCCGCCCCCTAGGGCTGGGCCGAGCTGCCGGCTGGCCTCCCGTCCCCTGGAGGCTAGCGAGTGTCCAGACTGGGGTGCGCGTGTGCACGTGTGTGGGCGTGGGGGAGCTGCCTTAGGAAGCAGAGTGGGGCGAGCCTGGCCGGGCAGGGGTGCGGGAACCCATGGGGGTCGTGGGGCCTGCCTGGCCGGGGCCACGTGGTCGTCGGGGGTTCGGAGGCTGCCAGTGCTGCCCTCAGGAGGTGTCAGGCCACCAGGCAGGCGCGCACACGGCCAGGGGGTGTTGGGGGTGCCGTGGTGGAGCCGCCTGACCCCAGAGAGAGCCACTGTGCACCCTGCCATGGCGGAGGGACCTGGCTGGGCCGGGACCCAGCCCTGGGATGTGGCTTGTTTCCTGTCTGCTCGGTGCCCAGGCCCCAGCAGGCCCCCTGACCGCCGGGTGTGGTGTCTCCGGGGCATGTGCACTGGGGCCTGGAGAGGGACCGTGCACCTGCTGGCGTCAGCCAGGGGAGGCTTCGGGCCCGGTGGGGAGCAGGGCGGCAGCCGTGCGCCTCGCCCCGGGGATGCTGGCGGTGCCAGCGAGGGGCCGCGGCTCTGGAGGCTGAAGCCCACCCTGCTGTGCTGGTTTGCTTCCTAGACCTGAGGGCGGGAGCCGCCCCTGGGCCCCAGGCTCCTGCAGGCGGTGCCAGGCCTGGTTCAGGGCGTGGTAGCCCCTGGGGCCAGCGGGCAGCAGTGGTGGTCCCAGCCCGCCGGAGGTGCAGTGGGACTCGGCGGGACGCGCCGTGCTGTGCCTGGTCCTGGGAGCCCGGCTGCACACAGCCCTGCCCAGCACAGGCCTGGAGGTCTGGGAGGCGTGGCTGTCCCCGGGACTGGGGGAGGTGCTGCTGGCAGTGGGCGTGGTCCCAGGGAGACCGTCCTCCCTTCGCTGTCTCTCTTGGGGTCCTGTGGCCTTGAGGCCTCCATAGTCTGGCCTCTGGCTGCTGCACCAGGCACCAGGGGAGAAGCCACCTGTCACCCTCCACGTGCACTGGCATGAGGGGGACCAGGGCCGCGGCCCTGCCGGGAGGCTGTGTCTCAGGGAGCCTCCGAGGGTCCCCCGGGAGCAGCCCAGGCCGGCCCAGGGGAGATGCCGCAGGTGAGCCCTGCTCCCCTCATTGCCCGAGAGACACCGAGTTCCCTGGTGTGCACGGCCATCCGCGGCTCACTGCTGGGTGGCCGGGGCAGGCGGCGGCTTTGGCTGGGCCACCCTGTGCCGTCGCTCCGCCCTGCCTGCCGACCCCAGGGGCTGCCTGTGTCTTCCCGCCCCTGCGGCTCTGGTCCAGCACGGTGCCCGCTGTCGCTGCTGCGTGCCTGTGGTAGCCGAGGTGTCGATGCAGTGAGGTGGCCTGGGGGCCGATGGTTCAGTCGGGGAGCTCTGGCCTGCACGGCAGGGCCGCCCTGAGCAGCTGTCCCGCCTGTGCTGTGGTCACCCCGGGCCGGGAGGTCACCTGTGGGCAGTCTGCCTGGAACCCAGGCCCTTTTTTTGAGACATTTTACATCCCTTTGGGCATCCTAAAAATAAGCTTTTAATTTACTTTAAATTAATGTTAAAATTAAACCTAAATTAAATTGAGTGCATCCTTAGACTAACCCTGAAGAGCCGCTACGACGGTGAGGACACGCGGGCCCGTCGGGCAGGAGACGGACGTGTGGATGCTGCCGAGGCCTCGACACTAGGCCCGGGCGGCGGAGAGCAGGGCTGGGCCGAGGGGACCAGGAGGCGGCTGCTGGCCTTGGGCATCCGCATGGCCGACTTCTCTGGCGCTCCGGTGTCCCTGGGTGCCCTCTCCAGGCTCCCTTCTCTCTGCCCCCTGCCTCCTGGGTGCTGTCTCCCCTGGGTGTCTGCTGTCCAGCCCAAGGCAGCAAGCATGTCCCTCTGCAGTCTGAGATCTGGGGCAGGGTCTCGAGGCCCCACTGTGGGTCCCCTCCAAGCCCCTCTGGCTGTCATTGGCCTGGGGCAGCTCACGGCCCCCAGCCGGCTTTCTGTCCCCTCTGGGGCTGTGACAGGTCCTCACTTCAGCATTCTGCCCTGTGGCTGGAGGCCGGTCCCCTCGCTGCTCACCAGGAGGGGCCTGGGCTGCCCAGCACGGCCACAGCGGCCCCTTCCCCGAGGCCTGACCACTCCTCATGCTGGCCACAGCCGGGGCCGCCGCAGCCTCTGTCCCTTGGCCCTGGGTGCTGGGACTGGGCCCTCCCCACCCTCTCACGTTCCCCCCGCCCTGTCCTCCACGTCCTGCCATGCCAGCGTCCACCCCAGCACAGGGCGCGGCTGTGCACGGCAGACGCCCGTTTTGTCCCACCCCCGGGAAGGGGGCCTGTTCCTGGACATGCCACTGATGGGCGGGACCGGCTGGCCCCCAGAGTCCCACAGGCCGTGGGGACCACCAGAAGGAGGGCCAGGGTCAGAGTCCAGGGTGGGTGACGTGGCGGACAGGAGGTGACCGACGTGTGAGCTGGGGGCGTTTCGTCGTCTGGGTGGAGCTCGGGCATGGCTCTGGCTCTGCTGGGCAGGGCCACTCTTTCTCCGGCCGTCCCTGGGCCCGCTGCCTGCCTGTGTGGGGTACCCGGTACCTTGTGCTCACCTGTGTGCCCCTCCCCCGCTTGCCGTGAGCTCTGCCAGGCTCCGGGCAGATACAGTGTACCTCCCTCCCCTGGCCTGCCCTGGGTCCCCGTGGGAGTGGGGAGCTGGCCCTGGGCCCGCTGGATGGATGCCAGCGTGCATCCAGGGGTCAGCTGTGGGCCTCTGGACCCGGGGAAGCCCTTGCTGTCCCCATGCAGCCCCAGCAGAGTCCCGGCCGCCCACCCGGATGAGCCCTGCCCCCCTGTGCCCCTGCTGGACATAGACATTGTGACTGGGTGTGTGGAGCCCTCAGTCCCCTCCTGCCTCTGGCCCTGGGGCAGGGGGCTGGCAAGGGTGCGGGGGGGGGGTCCTAGAGGGCGGGGGCCTGGGGGAGTTGGCGGCCTTCCTGCTGGGTCTCCCGCCAGGCTTCCCATGGGCCTCGTGGCTGCCCCCCACCCCGCACTGTGTGGGGCACCTGGAATCACCTGTGCTCTGGCGTGGGCCCTTCGGCCTCCGTGTCCCCTTGTGGGAGGGCCTGGAAGGACTAGCCAGGGGGTAGGAGGAGGGCGTGGCGCTGCAGGTGCCCTGTTCCGGCTCCTTTGCCCCCAGGTGGGAAAATACCTGAGCCAGGAGGGCTGGAGGGGAGGCAGTGACGGAATTGGGGTCCCTGCCTCCGTCCTCCCCCAGCCGCCCCAACCTGCCCAGTGTCACCATGCCTTCCTGTTTCCTCACTGTGAGCCCGTGGTGGCTGGGGGCGTCCCCACGGTCGCTGTGCCCCAGCTGCCGGGGAGTTACCCCACTGGGTGCTCTGAGAAACGGCTTCCCAGAGGACACCGGGTGTGACCGTCCGCTGGGAGGTGAGGGCAGTGTAGGGGGCTGGCTGGGCCCTGTCATCCCCGCAGCCCCCTGCGAGCCCCCCGTCCCAGCGAGCCCCATGGCCAGAGCTGCCCCGCTCTCCTTTCTGGCCTGTCTCTGCCACTTGGGCGCTGGGTGGGTGGGAGCCTTGTCAGGTGGAGTCGACTGGTGGGCGCTGAGATTCCCCCCGCCCCCAAGCCGGCCCAGCCTCCAGGCCTCGGGTGACTGGAGAGCCCAGGGCAGACGCGGTGCCCGGGTGAGTCTGGTCCCAGGGCGGCGGAGGGGCCCCTGTCCCGTGGGGCTGGGGTGGCAGGAGAGGAGCTGGCGGCGTCCGTGCGCCCTGCGACGGGGGCTCTGACCTCACTCAGCCGCGGGGGTGGGTGGGTCCTGGAGGATGCGCAGCCTCAGCCTCTGCTGGCCTCAGAGCCTGGGAGGGGTCGTGGGGGGGTCGCCACCTGCAGCCCCTCCCCGACCTGGGTGCTGGAGTCTGCGTGCCAGGGAGCAGGGGCTCCCACAGGCTGCACCGGGACCCCTGGCCTTGCCCCAGGGCCACCCCTTCTCAGAGTGGCCATGTGTGCTCATGTGCGCTCACCTGTGCATGTCCTCACAGCAGTGAGAGAGCGCTGGTCATGTGTACACACGTGTAACCGTGTGTGCGTGTCCTCACAGCAGAGCACTGGTCATGTGTACATGCATGTAATCGTGTGTGCGTGTCCTCACAGCGCAGTGAGAGAGCACTGGTCATGTGTGCACGTGTGTAACCGTGTGTGTCCTCACAGTGCAGTGAGAGAGCACTGGTCATGTGTACACACGTGTAACCATGTGTGTGTGTCCTCACAGCACAGTGAGAGAGCACTGGTCGTGTGTGCACGCGTGTAACCGTGTGTGCGTGTCC
>CM027400.1:1024502-1057543 GCA_015711505.1 Sylvilagus bachmani | reverse complement strand
CGCTGGTCATGTGTACACACGTGTAACCGTGTGTGCGTGTCCTCACAGCAGAGCACTGGTCATGTGTACATGCATGTAATCGTGTGTGCGTGTCCTCACAGCGCAGTGAGAGAGCACTGGTCATGTGTGCACGTGTGTAACCGTGTGTGTCCTCACAGTGCAGTGAGAGAGCACTGGTCATGTGTACACACGTGTAACCGTGTGTGCGTGTCCCCACAGTGCAGTGAGAGAGCACTGGTCATGTGTACACACGTGTAACCGTGTGTGTGTGTCCTCACAGCACAGTGAGAGAGCACTGGTCGTGTGTGCACGCGTGTAACCGTGTGTGCGTGTCCCCACAGTGCAGTGAGAGAGCACTGGTCATGTGTGCACACGTGTAACCGTGTGTGCGTGTCCTCACAGTGCAGTGAGAGAGCACTGGTCATGTGTACACACGTGTAACCGTGTGTGCGTGTCCCCACAGTGCAGTGAGAGAGCACTGGTCATGTGTACACACGTGTAACCGTGTGTGCGTGTCCTCACAGCACAGTGAGGGCACTGGTCATGTGTGCACGCGTGTAACTGTGTGTCCTCAGTGCATGTGAGTGGCTGTGTGTGCAGGTGAGCGATCATGTGCTGTATATTACATGTGTGTGAAGTGCTGCGTGTGCCTGTCCTCGCGTGTGCACCTCCCGCATCTGGGCCCAGGGGGAGTGACCGCGTGCTCACTGAGGACGATGCTCCAGCCTCGGCGCTGGGTGGTGCTGACCGCTCAGGTCACCCTCCCACACCCCCACTGCTTGCCCTGGCCGCCCTTGGGACTGTGGGGCAGCAGGGGATGCCCTGGCCTGGGAAGGCTGGGGGGGGGCCCTGTGCGCGATCGGGAGCCTGGCGGCCCTGTCCCCTGCCCTGGCGGCCCTGTGCCCTGCCCTGGCGGCCCTGTGCCCTGCCCTGCCCCTGTCCCCGGCCCTGTGCCCTGCCCTGGCGGCCCTGTCCCCTGCCCCTGTGCCCTGCCCCTGTGCGCGATCGGGAGCCTGGCGGCCCTGTCCCCTGCCCTGTGCGCGATCGGGAGCCTGGCGGCCCTGTGCCCTGCCCTGTGCGCGATCGGGAGCCTGGCGGCCCTGTGCCCTGCCTCTGTGCGCGATCGGGAGCTGGCGGCCCTGTCCCTGCCCTGTCCCCGGCCCTGTCCCCTGTCCCTGCCCTGTCCCTGCCCTGGCGGCCCTGTCCCCGCCCCTGTGCCCTGCCCTGGCGGCTCCTCTGATGGGCTCCAGGCTTGTGTCCACCCCTGCCTCTCCCTCCTGGGCTGCCGGTGGCTCGGCCACAGAGTTTTCCTATTATGGCCTGAGTGGCTCTTCCTGTGGGCCGTCAGGGGCTTCTGGAAGGTTCTCTTGGGCAGGCTGCCCCTTGTCCCTGGGCCAGGCCTGGCCCTGGCCCTGGCCCACGCCCACAGTTCCACATTCTTGGCCGCCTGTCCCCCACGCTGTGGTTCCGGTCCCTTCCGCCTCCTGTCCCCTGCTTTGTGCCTGTCCTGTCCCCTCCTTGTCCAGCTGCCTTCGTGAAGCTGTGGACAGTGGCTGGGCCGGGGTGGCGGCAGTCAGGCCTGGGCCCAGCAAGGTGCCAGTGAGCAGAGCTGGACACCTGAGCCCTGGGGTGGGGATGGGGCTGCCCCAGCTCCTAGGTCGTGGCCCCTTGGGGGTGGGGGGCTCCTGGGATGGCACAGGGCCCTGTGGTGTCTAAGGAAGGCCTGACTGCTGGGTGGGGGGCTGGGGTCCTGGGGCTGCCGTTCGGTGCATGCTGGAGGTCACCTTTACCTGAGTGAGCCTGGCTCTGCCCCTGATGCCCCCGACCTCCTGCTGCCAGGGGCCAGGGGCAGGCCAGCGCTGACTCCTAGACCGGTTCCTTGAGGCCCTGCCCAGCCTGTGTGTGGCCCCCGGGCTCTGCCCAGGCGTGAGCACGCCCTGCCTGTCGGGGTCCAGTCTCCCAGGCGGGCAGAGTCCCAGAGCGGCTCCTCCTAGCAGGCCTGGTCTCCCTGGCCCGCCCCCTCCTCCGGGCAGTCCCGCGGTCAGCATCCTACAGGAAGCCCAGGGTGTGGACGGGCTGCTCCCCGCTCTGGGTCCCTGGAACGAATGGAATGTGGGCAGGGCCCTGGTGGGCTGCGACCCTTCCGGCCGCCTCCCTCTGGGGCCCCCCAGGCCTGGTCGTCCAGCTGTCGGGCGGGCGGCCGGCCGTGTCTGCCTGGGAGGCTGGAGCAGGGCTGGTGCTGAGAAGGCGGGGAGGGAGGGAGCTGGCGCGGGGAGGGAGGCCGGTGCCAGCAGCCGTCAGCTGGGCTTCCGGAAGCAACAGGAGCCCGGGAGCCTGGGAAGGGGCTGGCTTCCCGGGAGCCGCTGCCGCCATCTCAGTGAGCGCTTTTTTTTTTTTTTTTACAACCCATTTCACAGCTTCCAGAAGGGGAGGCCGCTGTCTCCCTGGCTCACTTAACTCAAAACAAATGCCTGTCACCGCGCCCAGCTCCCGCCACCCTCCAGCTCCCGCTGGCGTCCCCACGTGCAGCCGGGACCTGGTGGGCGAGCCGGCCTCCTGCACATCCCGGCACCCAGACCTGGCCTCTGGTGGGTCTCCTGGGGACACCTGGCGGGGGCCTGCTGCACAGGGTGGGGGGGCTCCGTCTGCGTCTCAGCCCCAGTGGCGCTCGCGCCCGCGGGCCGCCCCACACCTGCTGCTGGGCCGCAAGGCGACGCCTGTGCCTGCCGAGCGCTTAGAGGCCCCTGGGTGTCAGGACCTGGCCCAGCTCCGCCCAGCTGTGCTCCCCGCTGTCCGTGGTGAGGCTGCAGCCTGGCTCCCCGTGCAAGGCCTCGGGCCTTGGGCTGTGGCCACAGACTGACTGGCCTCCCCGGGATGGGGCCTGCACCTGCCAAGCAGGACCACCTGGGGGGTGTCGGTCACCCTCCCAGCGTGCTGGCTTCCGGAACATTTTCTCAGCCAGCCTAGTGCCTGGGCCAGGGCTCCGTGGTGTCCTGGGCAGAGCTGAGGTGGCTCTGGAGCTGGGACCGGAGCCTGCCCTGTCTCGGCAGCGGGGGCGGCTGGCTGGGGACTGGTGCCCAGCACAGAACGGCCTGTCGGGCAGCCGCGACTCCGCCAGCGTCAGGTCCCTGTCCTGGGAAAATTCTGGACGTGCTACCAACCTGGGATGGCGAGTAGGGCAGTGGCGGCCGGGCTGGCTTCGTGGTGGGGCCACGGTGCACATTGCTGGGGCTCCCTCAAACCCCCACCCACCCTCGTGCCCCGTCCCCGGCTCGTCACGTCAACCTGCGGTCCTGGTGGCGTCCAGTCCGGGGGGCCCGGCGGCCTCTGCCCTGCATGGGGCTCCCCGCTGTCCCTCCTGAGCCGCGGTAACCACGGCACCCAGCAGGCAAGGGCCTTGCCAAGAGGAAGGAGCCTTCGGCCTAGTTCCCGGCCGGACTTGGCCCGCGTGGCTCTGGCCCTGGCCGGGGCCCAGGCTGTGCTCCGCTCCCAGGCAGCCGCCGCACCAGCTCTGGGGTGGGGGGCTGGGGGGGCAGGGAGCCGTGGCTCCAATCTCAGAGGTCGGGGTGTCAGCAGGGCAGAGATGCTGTCCTGAGGTTTCCTGAGCTGCTGGGCGGGGAGGGTCTCAGGGAGCCAGCGGTCCCCTCCCCCACTGCCCCCTTGGCAGGGACAAGGAACCGACCGTGTGCCCAAACCAAGCTGGCAGCGCCCGAGGCGCCAGCCTGTGGACAGGGAGCCTCCCGGGGGTCTCTACGGGGGCTCTGGGCCCAGGGACCCCTGTTTGTGGGATTGGGGCTCTCCGGGCACTGCCGGGGGTGTGGCCTCAGGAGACGCACCACGTTGGTGCTGTTCCCAGCACCAGGAGAGCAGAGTGGGGCAGCCCCCAGGAGCCCCTCCCCCTCGCCTCCCAAGCTCAAGGCCAGGGTACCCAGGTGTACCCCGAGGCGGGTGGGTGTGGGGTGCAGGGCGACCTCCTGGGAGTGTTCTCGCCTTCGTGGAGGGGGCTGGGGTGTCTGGGAGCCCCGCCCACAGCCAGCGTCGGTCTCCTGAGGGGGGCTTGTTGTCTTGAGCCCCCGACGTGGGACTCTGGGCTGCAGGCCTACTCCCCCTGCCCAGGCCCCGCGTGGACACCCCAGGGCGCCGCCCCCGCCTGCCTGTGGTGTGGGAGAGCTGAAGGTGTGGGGTTCTCAGGCCTGGATCCGCGGAAGTCCTTCCCTGGGAGGGGCGGGGGCGGGGGCCCGAGGGACGAGGCGGGCCTGGGCGGGGCTCAGAAAGCGTCCAGCTCATCCCGCAGGCATGCCCCCAAGGGTCCCAGAGCCCGTCCAGCCCGGGAGGCCGGCGCAGGCGCTGCTCCCCTGGCTGGACGCCTGTGGTCTGGCCGGGGCCACGGCAGCCCCAGCCCTGCTGTCCGGAAAGTCCCTGGCTCCCGGGCACCTCCACCGGCGTCCCGGGCCAGAGCTCTCCCTCCTCCGTCGGCCACGCTTCCTCTCCCTGCCTGTGGCCCTGGCCCGCGCCCCAGCCCCTTCCTCTGCGGCTGGCGGTGTCTGGGAGAGGCCGCTCGCCCGGGCCTACGCTCCCACAGGCGGGCCTGGGCTGGGAACTGGCGCAGTGCGGTGGCCGCTGCCAGGGTCCCGTGGGGCAGCCCCTCCTCCCCAGCTCCCCTGGCCTTGCCAGCCCCCTGCTGAGTCACCCTCTGTCTGGGAAGCTGCCACGGGCGAGCCAGGCTGAACGAGGCATCGTAAATCCATGAATCCTGGGCCCCGGCGGGAGCGGCTGCCCTGACTCACCTTGGGCTGGGCCTCCTGCTCGGTCCCACCCCTCCCAGTCCCTGGAGGGTCCCGGGCCAGGCTGTCTGCCTATGGGACGGGGGTGACAAGGTGCAGTACCAGAGAGCCCTGCCCGGGTGGGGCCTGCAGTGCCGCCCAGACCACCCACGGGGCGACCGCCTCGTGCACAGCCCTGTGTGTCCAGCGTGTTCGAGAGCCAGTCGCCATGGCAACCCAGGGAGGCTTGCTCGGCCTGGCCTTGGCCGCTGGACTTGGGCACACGGCGGGCTGGTGGGCAGGCCGGAGGCTGGTGCTGCCCGTCTCCTGCCATGCTCCCGCACCACCAGGGAGAGACGGTGGCGCGAGCCCCTGCCAGGCCCACGGGACTTCCGGTGTGTGTGGGGGGGGGTGAATGGCTGACCCTGCGCAGCCCTGAGGGGTCGTGAGCAGCGGGTCCGTCCAGTTCCAGTGCCCGTCCTCCCTCCCTGCGTCTCAGACTCCCCCGACTCGGTTTCTCCCCTCGCTCACGTGGCACTGGGGCCCCCCAGTCTGACGAGGGAGGAGCCTGCAGACCCCAGCCTGGAGAAAGGCCAGTCTCGCCAGGGCTGCCGAGGAGGGGCCGGGTCCCGGGCCCTGGGGGCAGACACCCCGCACGTCCTGGTACCCGAGGGGCCTGGCAGCTGCCCACCCCCTGGCCTGGGAGCCCAGGACAGGGTGGTGGCACCGAGCAGAGGGCCAGGGTGGTGGTGGCGGTGATGTGGTGGCACTCGCGAGGGTGTGCAGCAGTGGGGGGGCCAGGACCCCGAGGTGACCGTCAGGCCCCTGAGGGCAGATGTCGCTGCCCTGGGCCGAGGCTCCGCCGCTCACCCTGGCTCCTGTGTCCACAGCCAGCAGCCGCTTGATGGGAAGTTCCCCGGCCGCCTCGTTCATGGGCAGCTTCCTCACCAGTAGCCTGGGCACAGCGGCCCCCTCGCACCCCAGCGGCCCCGCCGCCTCCCCCTCGGAGCAGGCCTACCGCAGCCCCCACCCTGCCGCCTCCCAGATCTGGTTCTCCCACTCCCATGAAGGTGAGTTGGCAGCACCCTCAGTGCCTGGGCCGGGCCAGATGTGCACTCCAGATGGGCAGAGGGGGCGGGGGCGGGGAGGGCTCTGGGGAGCCAGGGAATGTGGAGCACAGCTGGGCCACACCCTCTCCCCCAGACTCCAGGAGGCGTGGGCTCCAGATGGGCCGGAGGGCGGGTGGAGCCACAGGCTGTCATCCCTGGGCCGTGGCTGGGACAGAGGCCCTCCTAGGCCCTGGCCTCCCCAGAAGCCGGCCCCCGGGCACATAGTGGGTGCCTTATAGATACTTGTCCTGAGGCCCTGCCCTGCCCGGAGCCCCACCACATCCTGGGGGGCGGCTCCTCCCAGGCAGAGGTGACCCCAGCAAGAAGAGGGGCCGGGGCCCAGCTCCCCACTGTTTGCTCAGCACCTGGCTGTCTTCCGCGGCATGGGAGGGGTCAAGGCCCCCTCACCCTGGCTGGCACGCGGAGAGGTAATTGCAGCTGGCGGCGGGCACGCAGGGCTCTCCGCTCCTGGCACCCGGCGCTGTGTAACTCACTGAGTGCCGAGCGGCGGGCAGAGTGTTTACAGAGCCGGACCCACAGCGTGCGCCGCCCAGGTTCCAGGCAGGGAGATTAGCACCCGGCACTGCTGGAAGCCGGAGAGACCTCTCTTTGTGCATCGAGAGAGGGGCTGTTTTCCAAGCAGGGCAGGTGACGAGTGACAGTTGTTAAAATAGCCTGGGCTCTGGGCAGCACTTCCTGGGCGGAGGGGGCCCTCGGCCCAGACCGGCCCGGCCCCCACTTCCACCTCTGCACCCCGGCTCCTCCTGGACCTGCAGGAGGCTCCGCCGCTGACCCTGGCACCCCCACCCCCGGTCCAACCGCTGCTGTCTGCTGGGAGCGGAGGTGCTGTCGGGGCAGCGGCCAGGGACGGCCCCACGACGGAAGTGATGCCGCCCCGGCCACAGGTGCAGAGGCCTGGGGAGCCTGGGACGTGGCTCCTGGCAGCGGCAGAGCCTGGGGCCGGGGGCTGTGTCCTCGCTTCCCCTCTGTGCCGCTGTGGGGGCCCCGCCAGCAGAGAGGGTGGTTTGTGGGTAGCACCACCTGCCCGAGGAGCCCCATCCCACCCCCTGGGGGCCTGCTGGGCGGGCGGGCAGCAGCTCCCGGCAGCGCCACAACGGCCTCCCACCACTCGTTTCCCGTGTGCCAACGGCTGCCTTGGGTCGCTGACAGCCCACCTGGGGCTTCCGTGTTCCCACCCCTGCCCGATGTCCAGGGGATGTCCTGAGGGCTGGGCAGCCTGGGCTTCTGGGCGTTGCCTGTGCCTCAGCCCCGGTGCGTCCCGGGGAGCGTGCCTGTCCCTGACACAGCCCGGTTACTGGCACCACCTCTGCGTGACCCCGCCGAGTCCGCCAGGCGGAGCTGGGGCCGGATGAGGGGACGTGGACGCCTGCCTGGACCCCCGACCTCAGGACAGGGCGTGGGACCACCCGGGGCTGAACTTGGGCTTGGGGGGCTGGGCAGCGGCTCCTCCCTGCCTGGTCCCACCTGGGGGTGTCAGGGTTCTGGGCGCCCGAGGGCCACAGCCTCCTTTGTGGCCCGTGGCTCAGTTTCCCTGTGCTGGCTCCTTTCCCTGCCTGCAGCTGGGCTGTGGGGCCTGGGATCCCCTCTGCGGGGTTCCCTGCCCCCGCCCTCCGCTGTCTGCAGCCACGTGGTGAGTCCGGTGCAAGCGGCGGGCTGGCCTGGCAGCGTGCCTGGCTGCTAGTTTGACTGCATGCCAGCTGGCTCCCGCGTGCCGGGGCCCGCTTCTGGGCTGTGTGTGCTCAGGGGGAGGGGCAGGGCGGGCGGGGGCACGCGACACGGCCTGAGAGGGGGCTGCAGGCGCAGTGGGCTGCCTGGGCGGCCCCTCCCAGGCCTGGCCTCGCCCGGTCCGCGCTTCCTCTGCCGCCAGCAGGATGGCAGGGATGCAGGGAGGCCAGGATGGGGCAGGCGAGCCAGGGTCCTGCGGGGGGATGAGCAGGTGACCCCACTCCAGTCAGGGCCTCCCAGCCAGCCGGAAGACCCCCCCACCTCGCCATCTGCAGGGCAGCCGCTGGAGCGGGGGCGGGACTTCCTGCATTCCCCCCACGAGGACCAGCTGGGGGTTTCGGGGGGGGGCACCCTAGAGGGGCGGAGCCACCCAGAACATCTGTCCTGGGCCTGAGCTGAGCTGCCTGTCCAGTGCAAGTCCGGGATGTGGGCTCCACCTCTGCGGGACTGCCCCAGGGCGGGATGTGGTGAGTGGAGGTGACCAGTCACTGTCCAGCCAGCCTGTGCGGGGGTGTGGGCAGGGCCCAGCCGGCCCTGTTGTCAGGGAGCCCAGTCCCCCCCCCCCCGCGCCCCCAGCTGCTGGCTGAGACCACCCACAGGGCTGATGAAAGGGGACGCTGTTCCTGGGGGCTCAGCTGGGGGAGCAGGAGCGGTGAGGGCCCCGCAGCCGGGGCTCCTCCTCGTGGTCTCTCGTGCCACCTGGAGGGGAGCTGTGGGCGGCCGTGGATGCACGTGCCAGCGCTGGCTGTCGCCAGGCCTGCCTCTGTCACAGCCACACCCGCCCTGGGGCCTGGCCGCCGTCCAGCGGGGCTGGGGCTGCACACGAGAGCAGCCGACGGCTCCCTGTCCTGAGCCTGAGCTTCCTTCGAGGCCTCAGGGCTCATGGGAGCTTCTCCGGGCTGGCGGGAGCTGGGACAGGTTCCCCCCACGCCCACCCACCATGGGGCCCAGAGGCCCCGAGTGCCCCAAGGGGGGCCCTGCCGCAGCCCCTGCTGGTGTCCCCCAGCAGTGGCCGTCCCCGCACAGCCATGGCACAGGCGCGGAGCAGCCCGCTGGGGGGGCCCCTGCAGCCTAGTCCCCTGACCCTCCAGAGGCTCCTCCTGCACGCGGCCACGCTGACCGCCGGCTGGAGGTGGCTGGGATGAGACACACACTGGGGAAGGCAGCGTGGGACAGGGACATCCCGGCCACAGAACCTAGTGAGGTGGGGAGGTGGGAGTGGGGGCCTTGGGTTCCCGCCTGCCTGGCCCCGGGCCCCACAGGTGCAGGGGCCCCTGACGAGGGTCCAGGCTGGATGCCGACTCTGTCTTGCTGGTCTATTTCAGCAGCACTGGGCTGTGCCTGGCACACACATCTGTTCTGCAGGCGAGGGACCCTCTGTAGTCCAGCCTGGAGCCTGTGGGGCTCTCGTCCCCTCTGAGCCTGGGCATCCCTGGTGGGCAGATGAGGGGTCAGGACTGCGGTGGACCAGGCACTGCAGTCCACACCTCCGCTGAGCCACACTGGGAAAGCCCATCAGATCCCGCGTGCGACAGAGCAGGCGCTGGCAGCTCTGCCGAGGGTGCCCCTCCCTTCCACATTGCCTGTGGCCGCTGGCCGTGGCCCCCAGGGGGTGGAACCGGCCGGAACGGGGAGCAGCTGCCGGTCAGGTGCCCCCGTCCGCTGCGGGTGGGGGTGTGGGGCTGGCGGAACAGCCCCATGTGGGGATGCCCGTGTGGGGAAGCTGTGGGCTCCAGGGACAGTGCTCCCTGCTGACCAGAGCTGCCCCCCAGGCTGTGCAGAGGTTAGCTGGGGTGCCCAGGGGTCAGCAACCTGTTGGCTAAGCTTCTGAAGCCTTGGGGTCCTCCTGGCCAGAGTATGGTGTCTTTAAAGATTTATCTGAAAGAGTTACAGGGGGTAGGGTGGACAGAGAGACCGTCCATACGCTGGGTCACTCCCTGGGTAGCCGCAATGACCAGGGCTGGACCAGACCGAAGCCAGGAGCTTCCTCCAGGTCTCCCACGCGGGTACAGGGCCCGAGCACTTGGGCCATCCTCCACTGCCTTCCCAGGTGCACTAGCAGGGAGCTGGGTCGGAAGTGGAGCAGCCGGGACTGGATGTGGTGCCCATATGAAGTGCTGGCACTGCAGGCAGTGGCTTTGCCCGCCCCCTGAGGAGCTGGGCCTCACGCGACAGCCCCTGCTGGGCTGAGGCAGCCGTCATACGCCCAGGCCAGTGCGTATGGATCCGTTCTCGACCCTGCGTTCCAGGAGCTGCTGTCAACAGAGGCGCTGCTGACCCCCGGAAGGGCATCTGGGGGGGGGTCGCCTCGGGTCTCCTGGGAGGGCTCCGTGGGGAGCAGAGACGCTCACGCCACCCTGGGCTCCTCCTAGGCGCCTGCCCTAGCCTGTGGCCGCTGTGCCCCTGTGCCCCTCAGACACTGCCCCAGATGTCCCAGCTGCAGCCAGCTGTCTCCTGTCCACTCTGCACACCTGCTCCCACCCTGCCCTCCGTCCTGGACATGGCCAGCAAAGGTGCCCGGCCATGTCCGCCGTCTGTCAGGTGCGTTACGGGCCTGACTGCAGGGCCCTCCTGGCGTGGCAGCGGTGACCTGCGCCTGCAGTTCTGCCCTTGTGCCCGGGGCAGCTGCCCAGCCCAGGTCTGTGGTCCACCCATGGCTGCAGGGGCACCAGGCTGGGAAGTCTGGCCCTGGGCTCCAGCCCCCGCCTCCTGGGGCCCTTATCGCATCTACCCCGCTGTCTATGCCCTGGCCAGGCCGGGACCCTTGGCCCCCCAGTCCTCAGAAATGCCTCCCACCCCACCCGGCCACACCAGCCCCACCTTCCAGCTTCAGAACTGCTGCTGGCACGTAAAAATCGTTGGTGTTCATCATCAGAAGCAGGTGTCGGGAGAGAAAAGGGTCTTCCTCTCGCTGGAGGACCCTCCGCCCCGCCCCCGTCCAGGGCCTCAGAGGCTGGTGCTGGGGTAGGTGAGAGCTGGGGAGCAGGCCGGGCCAGGACCCCAGCCCAGGTTTGGAAGTGGAGGGGCCCAGCTGGCAGGAGGGGTCCCACGGCTCCCTGGGCAGAGCGGGCAGGAGGCCCAGAGCTCCCTAGGGGCACGGGCCCTGCCCTGGGGAGGGGGAATCCACAGCACAGCCCAGGATTAAAGGGGGTGGCTGCAGAAGCTCCCCAGGGCCACTCCCCTCCCCCGCCTCTGGTGT
Organism: Sylvilagus bachmani; assembly: GCA_015711505.1. Lineage (NCBI taxonomy): Eukaryota > Metazoa > Chordata > Mammalia > Lagomorpha > Leporidae > Sylvilagus > Sylvilagus bachmani. Next base: position 1,046,726 of record CM027400.1, on the reverse strand, counting down.
CCTCGGGAGCAGGGGCTGGACTGGCACACAGGAGGGGCTGGTGCAGGGAGGGGACGCCTTCCCGAGCCGGGACGTCCCAGTGGGGAGTGTCTGGGGTGGGGGCTGAGCTCGGAGCCAGAGGAGGGGGTGGCTCTGGCCCAGCGTCTGCATGGGGGCGGGACCACCAAGCCAGGCCAGTCCACCACCTGGCCCATTGTGCAGCTGGGCTCTCAGGCCGTGGCTCAGGTGTCCATGGTCACGGGGCCCATGAGTTGTCCCACTGACGGCACAAGGGTCCTGTGATACAGGGACTTTGGGAATGGTGGAGGCGAGCTGTCTTCTAGGGTCCAGCTGCCTGGGGGAAACTTGGGGTCTCCTGCACCCTCGTCACCACCCGGGGCAGGGGGAGCTCTGGGACAGCCGGAGGAGACCTGCCGCCCCAGTTTGTTCCGGGTGGTCCGGTGAAGTCGGGGGCGGGGAGGGGCGGGCTAGCAGCTGCCATCCTTAGAGTCGATGGCTCAGGGGTCTCTCAGGACCCCTCTTAATTGCCAGCCCCTCGACACCCGCTGAGAGTGGCCCTGACCCTCTCCTACCTCAGGGAGACCCCAGAGCCGGTTGAAAAACGGCAACCCTGGCGTCCAGCCAGGAAAAAGAGGCACCTGGGGTGGGGGTGTGAGCCAAGCTGGGGAGGGGGCTCCTTCAGTGGCAGCCGGGCGGGCCCCAGCGGGTCTGAGTCCGGAAGCCCCTGTGGCTGCCACCCGCCTCCTGCTGACGGAGCAGTGGGCAGTGGGCTTCCCGGGGACAGGGTCAGGGGCGCCATCCCATGTGTCCTGCAAGCCAGGGACATGTCCTTCCTGGACGGGGAGGCAGAGTGGGCGTCCTAGGAGGCCAGGGCCCAGGGCCGGCTCTCAGAGCCTTGGTGTTGGGGAGGGGGTCGGATGGACCCCCTCAGGCCAGAGCGGGGCCTGATTCAGCCAGAGGGGAGGGTGTGGCCCTGGGGCCGCGATACCCACCACCTCAGGAGCGCCGCCACGGGCCCCACTGGGAGTGTGGGCCACTGACCAGCACAGCACAGCAGCGTCCAGGTCCTGAGCTCGCCTGGGGGCCTGTCAGACAGTGTGGGCCGAAGGCTGGGAGCTCTGGGGGGCGCACGCCCGCTGTGCCCCCTCCCAGGACACACGGGGGCCCCTCCTTGGCCATCGGCGATTGAGCTTGTGCCCAGCGGGTCGGGGTGCAGGCAAAGACCTGATGTGCCCGTTTCCCATGGCGTTGGGGGGTGGCCGGTGGCCTGCCAGGGCTGGGCAGGTGCGAGCAGTGGTCTCTACAGCTGGGTCCCTGCTTCTCCAGCTCCAGGGTACCCCAGATTTTCGGGGAGTCTGGCGTCTACCTTCCTACCCGTGAGCCACTTGGATCACCATGGGAACGGCAGCGTTCTGTACGGGCAGCCTCGTTTCTATGGAGCCCAGAAAGGCAAGTACTGTGTGGGCCCCTGGGGGGCGGAGGAGAGGCTGGACCTGCCCCCCCTCAATGCCTGCCCTGCACCCGTGTGGGGAGTCACTCGAAGCAGCCATGCCAGGGGCATCTGAGGGGCCGCACTGAGGCCCCAGTGGCCCGGGGGTCCCAGGGGAGGCTCAGGAACAGGAAGCCTGCATCTCCTGACTGGATTGACTGGGCAGAGTGAGGGCCGGGAGGGCCAGCTGTCCCCGGGGCAGGGACCCGGCTGGGGGGGATGTGGGGAGGGTGCAGAGGCCCCATGGGTGAACAGGACTCATGGGGAGCCTGCAGAAGGCAGCCACTGGGGGAGGCACAGGCGTGGGGGCGGGGCCTCTGTTCCTGGGTTCCCCAGAATCCAGACTGGGGGCAGGAGGGGACAGAAGCTCCCAGGTGACCCCAGCCCTTGGCAGGACCACGGGACAGGGAGCGCCTGGGGAGGAGGGGCTGGGGGATTAGGCTCGGCTCCCTCTAGAGGCGTAGGGAGAAGGGGTCCCCAGGGGTACCCAGCAGGAGTCTGACCCCTCAGCGCCTAGAGCCTGTGGCCAGCGCTCCTGCCCACCCTCACACCTCAGGGCGGTGGTGTGTCCATCCGGTCTGCGTCCCAGACCGGGGACAGCTGGTGAGTCCCTGAGGCTTGGTGCTGGCGCGGACTGTGGGGTGGGGCCGGGCCCAAGGGATCTGGCTCTTAGCCCCGGGTGAGCAGCTCCAGTGTGATGGCCCAGCCCCTGGGCTCAGCGGCCAGGGCCGCCCGGCCCAGAGGACCGTCCCCCATGAGCCCCCGGCAGCCCGGGCGGCTGGAGCAGCTGCTCGGACGCCATGTGGCGGGGCGGGCAGGTGGCTGGCTGGTCCCAGCCCCAGAAACCCGACCCCCTGAAGCAGGGCCGGGACTCCCTCGGGCAGCGCTGGCCGGCCTCAGCTTTCACAATATTGTGGTGCAGCCTCTTCCAAGAACATTATTTGGTTTTGGAAATTGAACTAATTAGGTTTCTCCTGGGCTGCCCGGTCCCTCGTCCCTAATTAACAGGAAATTGACAAGGGATTTACATGAGGAGGACAGTTTTACAAGTTCCAAATGCTTCTGGGCCCCACCTCCCCCACCCGCGGGGGAGGCGGGGAGCCCCCTCCCTTGAGGGCAGCCGTGTCCCCCGCCCCTGCTGGCCGGGGCCCCGGGTGGAGAGCCAGACACAGAGCCCACCCGGCAGGAAGGGCTGTCCCGGGCCACAGGCCCAGCCAGGCAGCGGGAGGCCCGGGCGCTGGCTTCCTTTCTCGCTGTTTGGTCCCGCCCTCCGCCCTCGCCCCTGCCTGGGAGCCACAGGTCCCCCGGGGTCTCAGCCATGATGGGGGAGGGGCACCTGGGAGCTGCCACGCCTCTTGCCCCATGCACAGGGCCCCTGGGCCTGGTGAGGGTGGTGGTGACGGCCGTGGCCCAGGGAACACTGTGCAGTGAGCGGAGAGGGGAGGGTGCTTCCCGTGTCCCCTGCACACACCCACCCTCTGGAAGCCTGGTGGGCGCTGAGCACTGGGGGATGGGGGGGTCAGGGCTGAGGCCGAGCCAGCTCCTGTCTCCTGGGGGCCGAGGGCAGGGGTGGGCTGGGGGGCGCCCGCCCGTCAGTGCCTCTGTCTCCCGTTCCAGGTGTTTCGCTGTGCGTTTGTGTTTAAGTGGGGGTGGGGGAAGTGCCCTGGGCAGCATGTGGGGTTGAGGGAGGCACCTGGGGCCCGAGCCCTTTGGCCGCCCCCCTGCCAGGCTCCCCATTGACCCCGGCTCTTTGCACACAGACAACTTCTACCTGCGCAACCTGCCCCCCCAGCCCACGCTGCTGCCCGCCAACCACAGCTTCCCGGGCGTGGCCCGCGCCGGCTCCTGCAGCCGGGACCGCGGTGAGGCCGGCTCGCTGCAGAAGGGCCCCAAGGAGTTTGACCGCTTCCTCGTGGGCAAGGACAAGGCCGGCCAGGCGGCCGAGGGCAAGGACGAGGACAGCGGCAAGGACCGGCACCGGCTGGTGCTGCCACTGCCGGCCGAGGGGCACTGCAAGGAGGGCGGCCCCGTGCCCCGCGGCGCCTGCGAGGGCCGCCCCAGGCACCTGGCCTCCTGCCTGCTCAACGCCAAGGTGCTCAACGGCGAGGCGGGCAAGGCTGCGCTGCCCACCTGCGCGGGGGCCGTGCTGGGGTGGCCGGGCGCGGGCCCGGTGCCTTCTGGACGCTGTGCCAAGGAGGCGGCGGGCCCCGCCGAGCCCGGGCCTGCCTTCGGCGAGTGCCTGGAGCGGCGGCAGATGCTGCACCATGCCGTGTCCTACACGGTGCCCTCCGGGCCGCCCCCGCCCCTCAGCTCAGCCGGCGGCTCCTTCCCCTGCCTACAGCTGCACGCTGGCCTGGACGGGCTCTGCCCGCTGCAGGACAAAGCCCCCCGGGACCTGAAGGGCAGCGGGCCCACCTTCGTGCCTTCCGTGGGACCCTTGGCCGACAAGAGCCGCCCCTGCCAGGCGGCCGAGGCCTGCGCTGTGGCCGGCGAGGGCAAGGAGCGGCACCTGGAGGGGGCCGTGGCGCCCGACCACGCCGTGGCCTACGGTGTCTCCTATGCCCAGCTGAAGGCCGAGGGCAAGGGTGAGCGGCGGCCCGGGGGCTTCGAGACCGGCCTCAATCCGCGCCTCAAGGGCCTGGAGTATCTCGGCAGCGCCGGCTCGGAGGACGCCTTCCCGGGGCTCCCCCAGGGCGGCCAGGACAAGGGCAGCTATTTTGAGTGGCCCCCCAGTGCCCCCTCGCAGGACTGCGCCCGGTCCGGCCACCAGGACCTGCTGGTGGGGAAGGCCACACAGGCCTGCTGCACCTTGGACAGGGCCGCCAAGGAGGCCCCCACGGGCCCCCCCGGGGTCCAGAAGGTGGCCCGCATCCGGCATCAGCAGCACCCAGCGGCCCCGGAGGCGGAACCGGGTGCAGTTGGGGCCGAGGTGAAGCGCAAGTCCCTGGAGCTGGCGTCCCTGGGCTACGGCGGGCCCCACCTGCCTCCGTGGGGCGTGCAGGCCGGCCAGGGCCCCACGGCGGCCGTCGGCGAGGAGCGCAAGGGCGGCGCCTACCTGGATCCCTTCGGCAGCGGCCTGCAGCCGGCGGCCCTCCTGTCCCAGGAGCTGCCCGCGCCGCCTGACGAGGTCTCGGCCATGAAGAACCTGCTCAAGTACAGCAACCAGGCTCTGGCCGTGGGCCAGAAGCTGCCCTTCGTGGGCCTGAGTGGGCTCAAGGCCAGCTGTGTCCAGCAGGAAGCCAAGTTCCCGGCCTCCAAGGGCCCGGGCCCAGCCGACAGGCCCGACTGCGCCCGCAGCCGGGAGCACGACACCGGGCACGGAGACGGGGAGGTGCGGCAGCCCCCTGTGGGCATCGCTGTGGCCTTGGCCCGGCAGAAGGACACGGTGGGCCGACCCGAGGCGGCCTACAGCACCGGCACTGGACGGCAGGGCCGGGCCGCCCCCACCGTCAAAGGTACGGCCCCACCCCTGCCCTCAAAGCCCCCGCCCCCAGCCGCCAGAGTGGGGTCCCTGCCTGCCCGCTCCGGCTGCTGGCTCCCTGGCCCCCCAGCCCGCACCCCTCTCGCCCTGTGCAGCTGGCGGCGGGCCCCGTGCCACACACGCGCTGGACTTGGAAGCCGAGGAGGAGAGGACGCGGCTGTGCGATGACCGCCTGGGGCTGGCCGGCCGCGAGCTGCTGCAGTAAGAGCCAGGCTGAGCCCCGGCGGGGGCCCGGGTCTCCCAGAGCCACCCCCCAGCTGATGGCGGCTTGCCCATGGTTTCGCAGGGACAGCAAAGACCTCGTGGAGTTCGCCCGGCTCCGCCCATCCAGCAGCTGCCCGGGAGACCTGGCCCCCCACCTCCTGATGCAGAGCGGCCAGCTGGGCGGGGACCCCACCCCGCACCCGCCCTGGCTGCCCCGCACCCGCAGCCCCTCCTTGTGGATGGGAGGACACTCCTACGGTCGGTGCTCACCAGTGGGCCGGGGGTTGGCTCGGAGGAGTGCCCCCCCGCCCCCCGGCCAACCCGCTGCTCTGCCCCTCCCTCCACAGGCCTCAGCCACCCTGCTCTGCACCAGAACCTGCCTCCCGGCTTCCCCGCCTCCGTGCCCGGCTCCATGCCCTCCGTGTTCCCCCTCCCCCAGGACGCCCCCACACAGCTGGTCATCCTGCCCTCGGAGCCCACGCCCCACGCTGCTCCTCACACGCTTGGTAAGGGTCTGCTGGGCCGTGAAGCGGTGGGGGCGGGGCGGGGCGGGGGCTGACGGCTCTCTGGCCCCGCCTGCAGCTGACGTCATGGACCAGGCCTCGCTGTGGCCCCCCATGTACGGAGGCCGCGGCCACACCTCGCACGTGCAGCCCCCGGGCCAGCTCCCCGTCTACTCGAGGTCGCAGCTGCTGCGGCAGCAGAGGGCGACGCAGGCGCTGGAGCTGCCTCGGGCCTCCCAGTTCCAGGTACTGACCCTTCCGCCCGGCCCGGCCCCCCAAGTGGGGCGCAGGGGCGGAGCCAGGCTGAACCTGTGTCCCACCCGACAGCGTAAGCCGGAGGATCACCACCTGGAGCCCGAGGTGCCGCCCGCAGACAGGGCCCCGACGTCCACCCACAAGCCAGTTGCCTTAACCCCCACAGCCAAGGGCGCCTCCTTGCCCACCACCGCCGCCACAGGCCTGGCCAGGCTGTCACCCTGCTGCCACTCGCCCAGCCCGAAGCCCCCCACCCGGTGCCCCACCCCACCGCCGCGCCCCAATGCCCCCTGCACTTTATCCGCCTGCCCTGCCAGCAGCAGCCCTGGGCCCAGCCCCGAGGTGCCCAGCGCCGAGGACAAGAGCGGGGAGGGCCAGCGGCCCGGAGCTGACCTCACCACCTTGGAGCCAGGTAACAGCCGGCGGAGCTGGATAGGGAGGGGCTGCGCGGCCTGGCGCCCCCCGCACTGCCTTTGGCAGGGCCCACGGGGGAGGCCGGTGGCCGGCTGTGCCTAGCATGGCCAGCAAAGGGAGTGTGGTCCTCGGCCCCGAGCCAGAGGGGCGGCCTGCAGTGGGGGTTTGCAGCAGCCCCGTCTGCCTCGGCTGGCCCCACACCCTGCTCCGTGCCCTGGCATGGGGCAAACCCCAAACCCGCCCCAGCTCCAGTGAGGCCACGGAGCCAGCAGAGGGTTTGTGTTTTTGGTTTCTTTTTTAAGTTTTTCTCTAGTTTTTTCCTATTGCAGTTAATGGGGCGTGATGCCTCAGACCCACTGCCGCTGGTTCTGGGTCAGAAAAAGCTGACTTGGGCCTCGTGCTTGCCCGTCCTGCCTGACAGCCCCCGGGGACCCCAGAGGCCACGCGGGGAGCCTCCCGCCCTCTCCTGACGCGCCCCCTCCTCCACAGACCTGCCTCCTGGATGCCCACGCCCCTCGGCCGGCATGGGCTTCGTCTCCCTGCCTGCGGACGCACTGTCTGACCTCGAGGGCCCCGAAACTATGCAAACCGCCCCCCGGGGGGCCCCACCTGAGCCCGTGGGGGCCTTCCCGCCCGTGGGGCCATCCCCCTGCTGCCCCAGGAGCCTGCAGGAGCCTGGGCCCCTCTCGGGGGCCAGGGAGCCCACCCAGGACCTTGCCACCACGCCCCACCCTGCCGAGCGGGGACCCCCGGGGAAGGCGGCAGCCCCCAGCCCCCGGGAGGGGCTACAGGAACTGCAGCGTGGGGCCCTCGTCGAGGCCGGCAGCCCCGAGGCCCCCGGCCAGGCCCGTTCTACTCAGGGAGGGGGGCAGGAGGAGAGGACCGTGGAGCAGCAGCGGGAGGAGGGGGAACAGGGGCCTGCGTCCGAGGCCCACACCCCAGCCCTGGAGCCGCCAGCCGGGAGCCCGGGCACCCTCGGGGGGCACGAGGGGGGCACGTGCCAGGGGCCCGAGGCGGCCGGGCCGGAGGAAAGAAGCGTGGAGGACTGGGCAGCGCCTCCCGAGAGCAGCTGTCCGCCCAGGGCGCTGCCAGGCCTGGACGCCCTGGTGGCCGCTGCCGTCGACCTGGGAGACCTGCCCAGCGTGGACCCGCTGGGCGCCCGGCCCCCCAGCGCCACGCCCGCGCCCCGCAGCCCAGGGATGCCCGGCATTGCCCTGCTCAGCGAGCTGGCCGAGCTGGAGGCACAGAGGCAGAGGAGTGAGCCGGCAGCGCGTGGTGAGCCGGGGCAGGGCCCTCGACCCCCGGGCCTGGGCGGTGGTCCCTGAAGCGGGCTGGGGCCACTCGTCCCCCCTTCCTGGGGGCCGTGAGCAGGGACTGACACCAGGTCTGCTCCTAGGGGAGGTGAGCAGAGCCCTCGGGACCCCGGCCCCCTCCCTGCTGGCTCCCCAGGGACCGCGCCCAGGGCACAGCTCTGACAGCTGTGGCCGTCCCGGTGTCACACTTCAGATGAGGGAATCGCGGAGGCCTCGGGGCGGGAGGGGAAGGGGCTGTCGCTGCCTCTGTCAGGCCCAGGAGGCTACGGCCCGGCCACTCCTAGGCCTTGGTCCCCACACCGTGTACCCCAGGGGCGGCCTGTGCTGGGGAGGCCCCAGCTCCCCTGGCAGCCGCCCTCCCACTGGACCCCCGGGGAAGCCCCTGCTGCGTGGGGAGCAGCCCACCAGGAGCCGCGTGGTCAGGCTTCTGTGCCCGAGCAGATCCGTGCATTCTCATGACGCTGATGTCCCAGAGGGAACCGCAGTGCAGGGACGGTGGCCAGGGCTGCCTGCCTGAGGGCATGTCCAGGGCCCCTGGAAGGCTGCCCAGGCGAGCGAGCCAGGGGTTCCCTGCCAGGGCAGCTGCCCAGCCAGACCCCCAGGGAGGCCGTGCCTGGGCCCAGGGCACGTGGATGAGGCGCTGCTGGGCCCCGACCCTGTGGGGGCTGCGGTGACTCCATTTGGGGCACCCATCTGGCCGTTGGCTGGTGCGTGCGTGTGAGTGACAGCTGGACCAGAGCCCATTTGCTGAATGAAAGCGTGAGGCTCATGTGTGCGGGGTGGGGGGCCGTGTCCGTGACTGGCATGCTGCAACCACCAGCGGCATGTGTCCAGCAAGCTCTGAGCCACGCCCACCCTGCTCTGCAGGTGCTCAGGCCCCTCCCCCCGGGAACTGTCGGCCTGAGCAAGCACCATGGCCGCTGTGGTCAGTTTCCTTCTGCCCAGGCAAGGATCCCTGAGTGCGGCCTGGGTGGTCCTGGCCTCCAGGGTGCCTGGGTCAGGCCGGAGAGGGGCCCATGAGTCAGCGGAAGGGCACCGTGGGCAGGGGCTGCCCGCCCTGAGCCCCGCCCCCGCCCCCAGCCCCCTGCTCCTTCCCCTCCTCTGCCTCTGAGGCTGAGCCCTGTAGGAGAGGACTGGGGTCTTGGCCCTGAACTTGAGTCCCGAGACTTGGGCGCCTCCAGGCATCGGAGTTAACCCTGGGTGTTCTGGGCCCGCTGCGTTTGCTGGGGTCTCCTGGGTGCAGCTGTACGCCCTCAGCCGGGCAGGGCCGGTGCTCGGTCTGCCTGGGCCAGTGGGCCTGGCGTTCTGCGGGGGTCCCAGCAGCTCCAAGTCCACCTGTCCCTTTGCTGTTGTGGATTATCCTGGTGATCAGACACCTCCTGTGGGAGCCCCTGCGGCCGACTCCTGCCTGTCCTCCCTCGCGCACTGGAGTGACCGGGTGCCCCGGTCGGCCCTCGTCAACCCCTCCCGTCACGACGATGCTGGGCAGGGGCCGTGGTCAGGCCTTGGAGGCCCCTGGCTACGGGGGTGACACCGCCTCGGCGCTCCCGCCCAGGCCCTCCTGGCTGGGACCCCGTGACTTCCCCCAGGTGCTTGTGGGACACGCCTCCCCAGGGGTGGCTCCTGGGTGGAGCCCCCGCTCCAGGCCTCTCCCTAGACGGCCGTCCCATTCTGCTGGCTCAAGCTGAGGCCACAGCGACCCGCCCAGGCACACACGCAGGCGTCACACTGCCCCCCCACCGTGGGCCCTCTCCTTTTCTTGTGAAATATTTTGTTTGAAAGGCAGAGAGCTTCCGTCCCCTGGTTCACGCCCCCACTGGCCATAACAGCTGGGCCGGGCCGGGCCGAACCCGGGAACCAGGAGCCCCATCTGGGTCTCCCACGTGCGTGGCAGCTTCTGCTGCTTTTCCAGGCCATAGGGCATGGAGCAGCCGGGACTCGAACCGGAGCTCCCGTGGGATGCTGGTGGCACAGCGCCGGCCTCGTGTGTGCTTCTCTGCCTAGCCCAGGGCCAGAGTTTGCTAGAATGTTCTTTGCTGGGGTGTGGCCCTGAGGGGGAGGAGGGGGCCCTACAGGCGCCCCTGGGAAGGGTGCATGGTGTGGGCCGGGACCAGCCTCGTCACCCGGGAGCTCCTGCCCAGGCCCTGTCCTCAGAATCGGGGAGCCCCCCGGCCTCTGCATGACGTCAGAGCTGCCCAGACGTCGATGCGCGTGCTGGGTGGGAGGACACGGTGGACGGGTGGAGGATGGGGTGGGCAGCCACTGGCCTAAATCAGTGCCCAGAGCCCCGCATCGGTGCAGCCAAGCACACGGGCTCCTGACGGGGCGTCCGCTTGCAGCAGCTCTGAACCTCCAGCACCACCCGAGTCCACCACAGGTCCCCGGGTGCTGCAGGGCACTGGGAGGAGCCCCCGTTGCCACGGACACAGTGGGCTGTTGCCCCACCCTGCGGCCAAGGGGGCTTCTCTCCAACCGGGCGCCGGGCCTGGTGGCTGTGTTGCTCCCACCCACTGCCTGGCCCTTCTGGGCCCTCACGTCCTGGGGAGCTGCGTGGCCTCGGGCCCAGGGCTGTGCTGGGGCAGAAGTGGGCGTCGGGAGCCCCTTGGGGGCAATGCCGCCACCTGCCTGTGCTGACCTTCCTGTCCCCCCCAGCAGCGGAGGACGTGCTGGCCTTCAACCTGCAGCATCTGGCCACGCTGGCCACGGCCTGGTCTCTGGTGGAGGCCGCCGGCCTGGACAGTGCAGCCGCCTCGGCCCAGCCTCCAGCTGCCAACCCCCGCGGCGGCCCCAGGCTGACCCCTCGCATGCAGATTCTGCAGCGCAAGGACACCTGGGCCCCCAAGATCAAGCCTGTGAGTGGGAGCCCGGCCCACACCACCCGGAACCGCGCCAGGGGGACCCCGCGCACCCGGGCTGTCACCCCGTCCTCAGGCCCCTGTGCCCCTGCCCGCAGGTGTGCCCCCTGAAGACCGCCATCGACCAGCTGGACACCCAGGAGGTGGAGATGCGCGTGCAGCTGGCGGAGCTGCAGCGGCGCTACAAGGAGAAGCAGCGGGAGCTGGCGCGGCTGCAGCGCAAGCGTGACCACGAGTACGGGGGGGCCCCTGGCGGGAGATGCCCCCAGCAGAGGCTGGTGTGGGGGGGCCTCCCTGGGGCCAGGGGTGCCCCTGGGTTGCAGCCCGGCATCGGGAGCTGTGTTGCTGTGTGTGTGTGCAGGATGTGGGCTGCAGGGAGCTGGGGGCAGGAGGGACCTGGCCGAGCCTGGCCCCCTGCCCGGCTCCTCAGGCCAAGTCTGGGGCGCATGCCCACCCCTGTCTTGGCCCCTCTGATGGCCCCTCCTGCGCCCCCAGGAGAGACGAGAGCTCCCGCAGCCCAGCTCGGCGGGGGCCCGGCAGGCCCAGGAAGCGCAAACACTCCAGCTCGCTGCCCGCCCTGCGGCCCGGGGGCCAGCTGGCCCGGCGTGACAGCAAGAAAGTCAGGTGAGTGCCGGAGGAGGTGGTGGCTGCAGCCACGGGTGGGCGTGGCCGGCCGGATGTGGGTCTGGGCTCCCGCATCTAGATGGGGGTGTCCCTTGCTCAGCCCCTCCCTGCACCCCGCGATGGGGCTCCAGGCTCCTGGCTGGGGCATCGGGGCCCCCCGGGGGCAGGCCGTGGTGGGGAGGCCCCCGGCAGCGTGGGTGCCGCGCGGCCGCTGTGCCGCGTTATTGCCCATTACGCGCCCGGCGTGCTCGTCGGCACGCTCCGGGCCGGCGTAATTGTCCTTCTCGGCTACAAATTGCCTCTCCCGGCAGGCCCATCTGCATAAATCCTCCGGCGCCTCCACGCGCCCGGCATCAATCCTGATGATTTGGTAATAATAGTTAAATCGGCACTAAATGGTTCCTTCAATTAAGACAGAGGCAAAAAATTAATCTCAAGGCTTTATGTCACAAAACGTTAGCAAATGCCGAGAAGGTTGCGGGCTGGGGGGGAGGGGGCGGTTCCTGCGTGAGCTACCCGTGTTCACCATATGGCCGGGGGCCCTCCCTGGTGGCCACTCTGCCTGCCCAGGTGCCGCTCGCGGGAGGGGTCGGGCTGTGGCCAGGGAGGCAGGGTGGGCCTGGCCCCAGGTCTGTGTGTCAGCCCTTGTCCTGGGGCCTGGAGGCAGCGGCCTTGGGACTGGGAACAGAGCCGTGTCCACGCTTCCATGTCCTCGGGAGCAGGCCGCTGGCCGCTCCCTCCCCACCTCCCTGCAGGCCAGCACTTGCAGTGGGGGCAGGGGTGGGGGCTCCTGCCTGTAGGAAGTGGGGGTGGGCGTGCAGGGCCCAGTGGCTTCCTGCCCGGCCTCTGCCAGCTGAGGCCCAGCCTCCCCTCTGGACAGGAAGGTGAAAAGGGACACAGCCCCGTGAGGCCAAGGTCGGGCCAGGGTCGTTCTCCGTCTGTGGTTGCCATGACACCAGGGGCGCCTCTGTCCCCACAGGAAATGGGGGTGGGAAGGGACAGGAAGTCGTGCTGCTGGGGAGGGGCCCCGGCAGAGTCTGGGTGCCTGGGGGGTCTGCCGCCCCCGCGGCCCCAGCCCCAGGCCGGAGGAGACAGCACCCTGTGGGACGGTCTCGGCCTCCCCGCTCCCCAGGCCCTGCTGGGGTGTGAGCACTGGGGCGCAGGATGGAGCTCCTGGCAGGGTCTGCAGATGGGGACGGGGTACGGGGTGATCTGCTGCCAGCACTGCCCTGGTGGGGTGGAGCCTCAGGAGCTGCCCCAGTCCCCCTGGCTCCCCAGACTGGACTTCCTCAATCCCCACCCCAACCTCAGAGGCTGGCCTGTGTTCCCAGTGGAAGGAGTGGGGCTGAGACTCAATACACAGGGTCCAGGAGCCAGAGCTGGGGCCTGGCTCCGACCCCGCCTCCACGGCCTGGCCGCTGGGTCTTTGGGGTCACTGTCAGCAGCTGAACGGTGGTCTTCCTGGCCTGGTGGGAAGAGGGGGCACAAACGCCCCCTCCCAGCAAGGTGGGGCAGGGCGGGTGGGGGTGGCCAACAGGACCCCGGCTGCCAGCAGGTGCGGGGGGCTGGATGCCGGCTCTGCCACCACACTGCCACTCTGTCTGCTTGGGGCGGGGCCCTCTCCGGGGACCACCAGGGACAGGAGGCTCCTCTGCCCTGTGTCCCCAGGGCCGTGCGGGCCAGCCTGAGTCTGCTGTGCGCCGAGCTGCGTGGCTCTGGCGAGCCCCCGGAGAAGCGGAACAGACTGGAGAAGAGCGTGTACGCGGGACTGCAGGCCGCGGTGAGCCCTGGGGGCAGGAAGCGGGGTGCACCGGTGGGGACCCCGAGCCGGGGCTGCTCGCCAGCGGGGCCTGGCTGTGGGCTCCGTGGTGCTCCCCCCATCCCAGCTCTACAGATTCTGCTTGCAGAGACGTGGGGATGACCCCGCGCGTGACCACAGCACCAGGTGCACGTGTGGTCTGGGGAGGCGCCCCTCTTTGCCACCGTCCTCCTCCCCAGGGTGTCACCGGTTCCCTGCCAGAGCAGAGCGTGGCTCCTGGGCCTCCCCTTTACCAAAGCAAAGGCCCCGACCCCCAGGTCCCCCGGGCCCTCGTCCCCAGCCCCTGCCTGGGCACACGGAGTCAGGGACCGTGGGGTGGGGTGGGCAGATGTCCCCGCTGCCCTTTCTGAGGAGCACGGGCCCCTGAGCCGGGCGGCAGCAGCAGAGGAGGGGCCCGGAGTCTGGGGCTGGGGGGGGGGGCGTCCTGAAGCTGCCGCCGCCCCCTTACAGGAGAAGGTGCGGTGCAGGAAGCTCAGTGGCCAGCGCGAGCTGGCGTCCGCCGTGGCCCAGCTGAAGCCCAAGGCCAGGGCCCAGGCGCTGCCTGCCGGCCTCGGCCCCTTTCAGCGGAAGGAGGCCGCCCCGGGGGCACGTGTCCCCAAGAAGCTGTCCCGAGCCAAGAGCGCCAGGGCGGCCACTGGGCACCCACGGGCTGGCAGCAACGGCGGCAGGGAGACCGCCACGTTCCCCGCCCCACTGGCCACGGCCCGGACGCCCGACGCAGGCAAGTGCTTTGAGGGCTGGGCCCCGGGAAGGGTCCGGCAGAGGCTGCGACCACCCAAACGCGGCAGGGAGGTTCCAGGGAGGGCATCCTGGAAACGGGGTTAGAAATAGCCACCCCTGCCCAGCTGGCTGGCCCCCAGCGAGCATGCGTGTCCACAGAGCCTGGAGAGACCCGGCTTCCTCCCCCGGCCCTTCCGCAGGAAGCAGGCCGGGTCTCAGCTCCAGGGTGGCTGGGAGAGGGGAGTGGGCGGGGACCCTCAGTCCACCCAGCTCCCTGGCTGTGTCCTGGGCAGGTCCCGCCCAGACCTGGAATCAGTGGGTGCCCATGACTCCCCCAGGCAGCGGCTACGACAGCGAGGACTGCCAGGCCCTCCTGGGCACAGACGCCGCCCGCAAGGAGCCCGGGCTACTGCTGCACGCGGGGGCCGGTGTGGCCATGCTGGGGCCGTCCCCCTCATCCGTGGTCAAGATGGAAGCCAACCAGAAGGCCAGGAAGAAGAAGGAGAGGCAGGGGTTGCTGGGTAAGCAGAGGCCGGGCGCCAGGGCAGGGCCACAGCGGGACCCCCGTGACGGCCTCTGCTCCCCGTGCAGGGGCCTGCCGCCTGTCCAGCCCCGAGGGCGAGGTCAAGATCAAGAGAAGGACCGGGAAGGTGAACGTGGGCGCCCCGCTGGAGCGGGCACCAGGCCGACGGCCCCCAGGAGCCGCGGGCAAGGGGAAGGCCAAGGCCGGCCTGCGGCCAGAGCCAGGGGCCGCCCCCAGCAGGGATGGACTCTTCGGGCCCGCCCGGGCCTTCCCCTGCCGCGGGGAGGGCAGCGAGCTGGCCAGCGAGCGGCTGCAGAGGGCCACGCGCAGGAGCGCCGTGCTGCAGCCGGCGCTAAGGGTGAGACAGCACCCGCCGTGCGGGGGGGGGGGCTGGGAGGCCAGGGCCCCACCCTCATCCCCCACCCTCATCCCCCACCCTGTCCCCCTCCCCTCGCGCAGAGGAAGAACGGTGCGCTGTCCATCACCCTGTCAGCCCGCAACGCCAAGGCCGTCCTGGGGAAGGTGAAAACCAAACCCTCCGGCAAGCAGGTAGCAGCCCCCGCCCCAGGCAGCCCCGCCCCGGCCCGACGCCCCTGCCCCACCTGACGGCCTCTCCCGCGCAGGGCCAGGGCCGGGCCATGAGCCGGCTGCTGGAGAGCCTGGCCGGGGACAGCGGCTTCCGGCTGGAGGACAACAGCAGCTTCTCCGAGCAGGACGAGGACGAGGCGGCGGCCCGCGGGCCCCTGAGCGCAGAGCAGAGCGCGGCCCTGGGTGCGTGGCGGGCGGCGGGCGGCGGGCGCCCGGCCTGGGCGGTGGCGGGCCGTGGGCTGTGGGCCCTGACCCTGACCCTGACCCTGTGCCGCCACAGCGCGTTGCTGCACCATCCACAAGGAGGATCTGCAGGACGGGCTCCCCGTGCTCATCCCCAAAGAGGACAGCCTGCTGTACGCGGGCAGCGTCAGGACCCTGCAGCCGCCGGACATGTGAGGCCCTGCGGGCGCGGCGTGGGCGTGGGCGGGCAGGTGGGCCTTGGCCCCTCTCCCCTCAGCCCCTCTCACCCCCTCGCCCCCTCCCCCTCCCCCACGCCTCACACGCTTCACCCCCCCCCCCCAGCTACAGCATCGTCATCGAGGGCGAGAGAGGGAACCGGCAGCGCATCTACTCGCTGGAGCAGCTGCTGCAGGAGGCGGTGAGGGCGGCTCTGCCTCCGGCCGGCCTGGGGGGCGGCAGCCGAGGCCTGCCCGCTCCCGCTCACTGTGGCGCCTTCCTGCAGGTCTTGGATGTCCGGCCACAGTCCAGCCGGTACCTCCCGCCCGGCACACGGGTCTGCGCCTACTGGAGCCAGAAGTCTCGGTGCCTGTACCCAGGCAACGTGATCCGAGGTGAGCCCCGCCCAGCCCCCCCCCCGCCTGGGAGGCTGTGCCCATGCCCACGCCGACTCCCTGGTGCCCAGGGCGGGAGGCGGCAGCTCCCGTGGGCGGCCGGGCAGAGCGGGAGGGGCCTGAGCCCTGTGCATGCAGCTCCGGGGGCCCCGCCTCCCGCCTCCCGGAGCTTCGGTCGTCTGAGACTGGCGCAGCCAGGACAGCGGCGCCTCCAGGCGTGGACGGAGTGACAGCTGTCCTGGCACACAGACGTGTGCGTGTGTGTGTGCGTGGGGGGGGCGCTGACGGGGCGGCGACGTCCCGGGCTGTGGACAGCGAGGCGCCAGCCCGGTGCCCAGGCCGCGCTCAGGGCCCGGGCCGTGTGCAGGAGCCTCAAGCGACGAGGATGAGGGCCTGGACTCGGTGGTGGTGGAGTTTGACGACGGGGACACTGGCCACATCGCGGTCTCCAACATCCGGCTGCTGCCGCCTGACTTCAAGATCCAGTGTGAGCCCCACAGCCCCAGCGCCTCCCCACGGGGCCCCGGCGGCCGGCGGCTCCCGCGGCCATGGCACCAGCCCCTCGTCCGCTCCAACGCAGGCACAGAGCCCTCTCCAGCCCTGCTGGTGCGCAGCCACTGCCGGAGGCCCAGGAAGGCGAGCAGCGAGGCCCCCCCGCCCGGCGAGGCCCCTGCCCCCAGCCTGTCGCCCAAGCTGCAGGACTGCCCCGACGCCCCCAAGACCCCTGGGAAGAAATCCATCGGCAAAGACAAGGCCGGTATGGGCCGGACCTCCGGGCTCTTGGGAGGGAGGGGACGGGGTGCTCCCAGGAGGGGCACGTGGACAAGGCCAGTGCCGCTGACCACCACTCCCCGCCCTGCCCCCACACACCCCCCAGGCAAAGCCGAGCTCCTCACCTCAGGTGCCAAACCCCCCGCGGGGACCTCGGAGCACTTCCTGGGCCGCCGGTGCGGCCCCCTGCTGAGCTGGTCGGCCATGGCGCAGAGCAAGCGCCGGGCGGCGGCGGCCGGCAGGGCCCCCGGGCTGCTGCAGAACCTCTTCCAGCTCCACGGCGGCGCCAGGAAGCCGCGGGCCCGAGAGGCCCTGTTCCCCGTGCACAGCGCGGCCGCGCCCGTGTTCGGCAACGGCTTCCGCGCAGACTCCTTCAGCAGCCTGGCCAGCTCCCATGCACCCTTCCTGGGCGGCGGGGCCGGCCCGGGGCTGCCCGGCGGCGCCCACAAGCTGCTGCGGGCCAGGAAGGCGGAGCGGGCAGAGGCCGAGCGGGCCGGGCGGCGGCGGGCGGGCGGCGAGTTCCCGGTCAAGCTGGACCACGAGGGCGTGACCTCCCCCAAGAACAAGAACTGCAAGGCGCTGCTCGTGGGCGACAAGGACTGCGGCCCCCGGCTGCCGCGGGCCCTGCCCGGCCCCGGCTACGCGCACCCAGCCCTTGTGGGCAAGGACAGGAAGGGGCGGGCGCCCGTGCACCCGCTGCCCGTGGGGCTGGCCCTGCGCAAGTACGCGGGCCAGGCCGACTTCGCCCTGCCCTGTGACAGCGACTGCCACAGCTCCTACTCCGACGAGGACGAGCGCGGGCTGGGGCTGGCGGCCGCGCCGCCGCGCTTCCTCGCCCGCCTGCCCACCTCGTCCTCCTCGTCCGGCTCCTCCACCTCCTCCTCCTCGGGCTCCGTGTCCACGTCCAGCCTCTGCTCCTCGGACAACGAGGACTCCTCCTACAGCTCGGACGACGAGGACCCGGGTCTGCTGCTGCAGACCCGCCTGGCGCAGCCTGTGCCCGCCCTCCTGGCCCAGCCCGAGGCCCTGCGCTCCAAGGGAGCCGGCCCCCACGCCCATGCCCCGCGCTGCTTCCTGTCCAGGGCCGCGGTGGCCGGCGTGGGTGCGGGCGCCGGGCCCGGCGGTGGCGGCGGCAGAGCCAAGCTCAAGCGCAAGGAGGCCCTGAGCTTCTGTAGAGCCAAAGAGGCCCCCCGGAGGCAGCGGCTGCCGTGCGCGCCCGCGGAGAACCGGCCGAAGGTGTCCACCTTCCTGCCCGCCCGGCAGCTGTGGGCGTGGTCAGGGAACCCCACGCAGGTAGGAGCCCCACCCTGCGTTCCCACCTTCCCCTGGGTGCAGGAAGGGGAGGGGAAGCCTGCCCGCGAGGCCCCGCCCCCAAGCCCGCGAGGCCCCGCCCCGCTGCTGGGCGCTCTGCACCGGCAGCCCCCACTGTGTCCCGCAGAGGCCCCATCCCGGCTGCTGGGCGCTCTGCACCGGCAGCCCCTTGAGCTCCGCCCCCACTGTGTGCCGCAGCGGCGCGGCATGAAGGGCAAGGCCAGGAAGCTGTTCTACAAGGCCATCGTGCGGGGCAGCGAGACCCTGCGCGTCGGGGACTGCGCCGTCTTCCTGTCGGCTGGGAGGCCCAACCTGCCCTACATCGGCCGCATCGAGAGCATGTGGGAGTCGTGGGCCAGCAACATGGTGGTCAAGGTCAA
Source organism: Sylvilagus bachmani (assembly GCA_015711505.1). NCBI lineage: Eukaryota > Metazoa > Chordata > Mammalia > Lagomorpha > Leporidae > Sylvilagus > Sylvilagus bachmani. Next base: position 1,028,682 of record CM027400.1, on the reverse strand, counting down.
GTGGTTCTACCACCCCGAGGAGACCAAGCTGGGAAAGCGGCAGAGTGACGGCAAGGTGAGGGCCCGGCCCCTGCTGAGAGGCCACACCCAGCCCCGCCCCGCACACGGCCGAGAGCAGTTCTCACAGAGCCCTGCAGGCTGGTCCAGGCTCCCAGACCCCGCCCGTGGCTCCCCAGGACTCCCCCAGACCCCGCCCACGGCTGCCCCAGCGCTCCTCCAGGCTCCCAGACCCTGCCCATGACTCCCCCGCCCCGCCCAGGGCTCCCAGCCCCCCAGGCCCCGCCCAGGCTCCGCGGTGGCCTCCAGAGCCCCCGTGTCCCCGCCCACAGCACGCGCTGTACCAGTCGCAGCACGAGGATGAGAACGACGTGCAGAGCATCTCTCACAAGTGCCAGGTGGTGAGCCGGGAGCAGTACCAGCAGCTGAGCCGCAGCCGGCGCGGCCGGGACCCCCAGGACCTCTACTACCTGGCGGGCACCTACGACCCCACCACCGGCCGCCTGGTGACGGCCGAGGGCGTGCCGGTCGTCTGCTGAGCCGCCGGCCCCACATCCTCGAGAGATTAGAATCCAAGCCATATTTCCTAGTACCTCGGACCGGCTCCCGCCTGGGAAAGCAGGGATCAGTTGTGTTATTTATTTCTCTGTAAATATCGTGTTCTGGGGGGTTTTATGGACACAGTGGAAACGGACTTCCCCACCCTGGGGACGAGGGTGCGTGCGTGTGCGTGGGTGTGCGTGGGTGTGCGCGTACGTGTGTCGGGGTTCTGTTCCGGGGTTTTCTTTGGAAATGCACTGTTCTGGGCCGCTGGGGCGGCAGGCGGGGGGAGGGGCGGGGCCCCAGGGGTCACCCCCGGGGACAGCTGTGTGGGCGGGAAGTCGCTCATCCGTGTAGACAAAGGCTTCCGGAAGCCAGAGCAGAGTCCCCACAGCAGCCACAAGGATCTTACCTCTGTTTCCTACGACAAAGATGAACAAATCCCTCCGGCGTCGAGGAGGCGCAGGCTCCCCTCTCATCCCCTGGATACTCCAAGTGTCGCTGGGGCCGCACCGGGCCGGCTCCTGCCCCTCCCCCGACCTAACCCAGGGTCCAAACCCCTTCCTTAGCTCCAGGATACTGGGCCCCCTTCACAGGGCCCTGGAAAGAGACCCCTCCCCCTGCGACCCGTCCCAGCCCCCAGGAGGGCCCTGCCCTCTCCTCTTTCCCCCACCCCCACCCCTGGGAGCCGTGGCAGGGAGGGCAGCTTGGTGGGCTTGGGCCGGGGGCAGGGACCCCCATGCCCACATGCAGGGCCCCTGGGGCTGTGGAAGACTGGGCCCCCCGCCCCTCCCCCAGGCCCACCTGTAAGCCCCAGGACCAGCTCTGTGTGGACGCAGCCTGGGAATGGCAGGTGTAGATGGGCGCCCGGCCCATGCCCACAGGCTGGTTCAGGCCGACCTAGAGCCCCTCCCACCCCTCCCCGCTGCCCCCCATTCCTGCGGCTCCACAGGAGGGGCCGGTGGGCGAGTGGGGGTCCCGTCTCCATCTTGGCACGAGTGCAATATTCATTCCTGGTGGCGTTGGGGGACGCAGGGTGCGGGAGCGGGCCGCGCGGCCGCCGCTCCACGTGGGGCCGGCCTCTGCCCTCGAGACGTGTAAATGTGTAACTAAGAGGAGGGTTGGGTTTTTCAATGTAAACACTAAAAACAAACAAAAACACAGGTTTTATGAACAGCAAACTATGTAAAGACATTTTAGTATTAAATTTTTTATTGATAACTTGCTTAAGAATCAATATACGAACCATTGTCAGGTCCTCCCTCCACCGGGATCTGCGGAGACCCCCAGGGCCCGGGCCCCTCTCCTGGGCGGCCTCCCCAGGCCCAGCTGTGGGGTCAGGAGGGGCTCAGGGTAGGGGGCGCCCCAGACAGCCACGCCCCCAGGAGGCTGCATCCCGGACTCCCGGGCGAGGCCCTGGCTGGGATGGAGACCCGGGGTAGGGGAGCCAGGACACAGGGGAGGGCCCCCGGGGCCTGCCCGCCGTCTCCCAGCACCCCAGAACTTCCTCCGCGGGGCCCAGCAGGAGCAGGCGGTGACCCTGGTGGCTGCTGTCAGCCCAGCCCCTGGGCGGGAGGCCCCTGAGCGCAGCCCACGGTGGCTGAGGTTGGGCTGTGCCAGTGGCCCTGAGTCTGCCGCCAGTTGGGAGAGCGCCCTGGGCTAGGGAGATCCAGGCTGGGGCTTGGGGCAGGAGGCGGACTGGACCGGCTTCTGGCTCCAGGGACCTGCTTTGGGCCTGGGGGACTTCAGGGCCTTTCTAGGAGCGTCCAGGCCAGAACAGGGCCAGGGCCACAGTCTGAGTCCTGGGGGCCCCTGGACCAGGGTTTGTGATGAGCCACTACCTCCTGGCCTGCCCCAGGGCATCTTCTCCGAGCTGGAGCCACTGGGCCTGGGCTCAGGGTTCCCAGCTGCACACTGGGGCAGAGCCACCTCAGGGTTCCCACCCCCCCCCACCCCCCCTGCTAGGAGCCCAGCAGGGGTGGGATTCACAGCCAGGCCACAAGCCCCTCCCCCACCTCATCTCAGACAATGTGGTCTGGGCCTGCAGAAGCCCCTGCCCTGTAAGGGGCTTCCACTGTCCCCAGAGCCCACAGGTTGCTGGGACCCACTGGACAGTGGGCTCAGGCCAGGCCAGGCACAGGGAGGGGCCCAGCTCTGTCCCACGGGGGACCACTGGGCAATCTGCTGAGGCCGTGCTGAGCCCCTGGGGAGGGCGCAGCCACCTCCAGCCCCGGGGAAGAGATGCAGGCAGAGCCAGGACCATGGCCCTGTGGGCCTCCCGCCCAGCCCCGGCAGGAACCAGTGTCCTCTGCCTGCACCCCCCACCGCTGCCCTGCGCCTTCCCCAGGGTCCCAGAAACAGCCCCAAAGCCACCACCGCCTGGATAAAAGCCCCAGGAGCCGCCTAAGCCCCCAGGCCCACCTGGCCACCTGCACCTTCCGTTGGCCACGGCAGGCCGCCTGCCCAGGCCTGGACCGTGACAGGCGGGCCAGCAGCAGCTCCTGGGAGCCTGGTCCCCATCAGGGACCGGGGCACAGCAGCAGCAGGACCAGGTGGCCTGAGTGACCAGGCCTCCAGCCTGTCCCCGATGCGGAGGGGAAGTGGGCAGAGCCGGAGCCTTCCCCATGCCCTGGGCCTCCAGCCTGTCCCCGATGCGGAGGGGAAGTGGGCAGAGCCGGAGCCTTCCCCATGCCCTGGGCCTCCAGCCTGTCCCCGGGGGCCGGCACTGTGGCGAAGGTGGTGGAGGGGGTCCGAGTCCCTGGGCCCCTGCACACGCAGGAGACCCGGATGGAGTTCCTGGCCCCAGCCGGACCCAGCCCTGGCTGTTGTGGGCATTTGGCAGGTGAGCAGGGGTGGACACGGGCAGGTCCAGCTGGTGCCTTCCCCGCACCCACAGCTGCCCTGGACGCCTCGCCGGCCCGGGGGGAGGTGTGACCCCAGCTCACTGCCTTGGTGCCCAGACCGCGGGTGCGGCCCAACTGGGAGGAGCTGGATTCGCCCACCGCCCAGCCCAGGTGCACAGCTCCTCAGGGCCCAGGTGGCCGCCGCTCCCCTGGGCTTGAGGGGTGCACGTGGCGCTCACTGACAAGGTGGTGCCTGGCAGGCTCCCCAGCGCCGGGGCGCTGGCCTGGGACCCCACAGGTGAGGTTGGCAGGAGCAGGGGACAGCGCGCTCTGAGGGGGGCCGGGGGCCGGGGACCGGGGGGCCGGGACGGCCAACTCCAGAGGCTGTGAGCCAGCTCCACACGGGCAGCTCAGAGTGGGACTCCCCGTGCTCGTCTGCCTCCCCCACACCCACCCACACCCCAGAAGGCACCCAGGAACCCAACCCCAGGGAGGCCTTGGGCCACAGGGGCCACAGGGCTGCCCCTTCCTCCCCCTCACCGGCAGCTCTGGTGACTCAGGCTGTGGCCGGTCTCAATCTGAGTGCCCGGCATGTCGGGGACCACGCGGTGTTGCCACCCACACCTGGGGGGTCCTGGGGGGGCCCAGCTCGGGCAGCAGGAGGGGCAGGACCGGCCTCCAAGCCACCCCATGCGCTCGGCGCGAGGGTTCGAGCCTGTGGTGGGCGCCGTGGGCACCGGGGCCTGTTCTGAAATGCACCCGCGTCTGCCCTCGAGCCGCAGGACCCCAGGGTCTGGGCA
>CM027400.1:1009809-1024402 GCA_015711505.1 Sylvilagus bachmani | reverse complement strand
CCCCCCCCCCCCCCCCCCCCCCCCCCCCGTCCTCCCTCAGCAGCTCCCGCCTGCAGGGACCCGTCCACGCCTCCAGCCTCTGGCCGGAAGCCTGTGCTGTCCGAGCAGGGCTCAGGGCACGACCCTGCTGCCCCGCTCCCGCCGGGCTGCCAGGACGGACACCACCCGTCTCCCGTCGGCCTGGGTCCGTCCAGCAAGTCCACACTAAAGACCTGCTGTGCGCTGGCACCAGGGGTTACCCAGCCCCCACCCCCGAAAGCTCAGAGCGGCAGGGAAGGCAGTGGGCACAGCAGCCCCGGTGTCCAGCAAGCCCAGGCTAGAGCGAGGGGCAGGGCCCCGCGCAGAGCAGGTGCTGGCCCAGGTCCCAGGGCAGGGACGGCGCTGCTCACCCGGGAAGCTCAGCCGCTGGCAGACTGTACTCTGGGCGCACCCTCGGCTGGTCCTCGGCTGGTCCTCGGCTGGCTGAAGCCACAGATCGCAGGGCGCGCTCGGCGGTAGGCAGCTTCTTCCACCGGGGGTCCCTGGTGACAGGGACGTCGGGCCCTAGGCCCGGCCGAGGCCGCGGACCCTGCTCACTGAGCCGAGGCTGGGGGTGGGGCGGGTAGAGCCGCCGCCTCTCAGTTTGGTTTGCCGAGAGGGGAAAGTTAAAACCACTCTTTTTATTTGGGAGCCTTTGAACATGTTATGATCTCGCCTCTCGTCAGAGGACAATCTGTTTTCACTTAGGGGAACAGCTCGGGCTGCGGTGGCCGGCAGCGGGGCCGCTACACTGACAGGCTAATTCCGTTTTCACCACTGCGCCTTCGGCTGCCCGCTCAGATCCTCGGCGAAGACTCGGGCCTGGGGCTCCCAGACGCCCCAGCATCGGGCGGTCGCAGTAGGACCAGAGACGGGGCGGGCGACAGGGGCCGCAGGGGCAGCTGTGCCCACTGCCGAGGGCTGGCCAGGGAAACAGGACCACGAGCCGTGCGGCCCCTGCCAGCCGCAGCCCCAGGCCTCGAAGGCCGCCCCCAGCCCGGAGCCCCTGGAGCCCCTCGGGCGTGGGAAGAGCCGCCTCTGCAGCCCGGGCGCCCGGCCGGGAGAGACCAGCCCTGCGCACGTGCCTCGGCGGGCGGCCATGCCACTCTCCGGTCACATGACCCAGGCCGGGCCAATCGCAGCACCTCGGCTCCTCCCCACCACAGTGATTGGCTTTAAAGCCGGCACGTGGCTCGGGCGCCGCCAATCGGTGCCCAGCCCTTGGACTGGGAGGGGGGGGGAAACCCGACCCTTCTCGCGAGATTCCTGCGGTGTTCTCGCGTGGCGCTGGGCTCTGGTGGTGACCAAAGCCGGACCCCAGGGCGGAGAAGCCGCGGGGCGCCTCGGCTACTTCGGATCTCAGACGAGGAAGGGCTGCGTGCCCGAGTGTGCTCTCCGCCATGCTGGGATGTGCCGATACTAAAAGTTACGTATTTTTTAACTGCTGGCAGCCTGGAAGCCAGCGGTAAGAGGTGCACCCTGCTGCCCAGGCCCAAGCCCACCTTGCTGACCGGGGAGCCAGCGGCCCAGGTTGCGGGCAGCCCCGAGTGGACAGCTGCGGCCTCACAGCTCGCTTTGCAGGACAGGGCCAGCCGGGCGTGGAAAGAGCCAGTGGCTACGCGAGGAGGGGGTGGGAGGCGTGGGCCGTGCCCCACAGCCCCGCTGCGGGAGACCCCCGAGGGATGCCCACCGTCTCCCCTACCCAGCCGGCATGGGACTTCCTCCATGGGCTCCCAGGGCAGAAGGAGGTGACCCCAGGACCTGCCCCGATGCTTCCCTCCCTGCATCGGGCCAGGGTCCCCGCTGACCAAGGCTGGTCATGAGCGGCCGTGGAAGAGCCTAGCATCCCAGCGTTGCCGGCCCAGGCCCCGTCCTCGGCCTGCATGGGTCCTGCGTGGCGCCCTGGAGTGTCTGGACCCTCTGGGCTCCCACCAGCCCTGCAGCCAGGGGACACTTCCATGCCGGCGCACAGCGGGGGTCAGCGTCCAGGCCGAGGGGGCTCCCGCAGACCAGCACAGCCCCCACCCAGGAGGCAGGAGCTGGGGAACAAGGCTGTGGCTGGGGGCGGCGTCAGCAGCAGAGTGCCCCTCGGGGAAGCCGGGGCGGGACTTCCGGCTTCCTCTCGCTCCCCTGCAGGGACACACGGGCGGCATCCAGGCCTGCTGGCCAGACCCCGCAGGGACACAGGGAAAGGCGCCCCCCCACAGCCCCCTGGGGAGGGAGTCAGTTTCACCCACCCCGGATGGCTGCGCTGCGCCACACCGGGCGTGCCCGAACCTGGTTGTCACTTAAAGGTGACCGCGGCTGCCGCAGGTGCCACTGTGTGCTCGTGGGGCCCCGTGGCTGCCCCCCACCCTCCTGTCCCCTCCTGCAGCAACAGGTGCCATGGCCACACCCACACAGCCCACTACAGCGAGGCCCCGGCCCTGGGTGTGGGGCGAGGACACAGCGACCAGGTTGGGACGCGGCCCCTCCCGCCCTGGGCCCTGCCATGTCTGACGGCCACAGGCCCCGCTGCACTGCCGGCCGCCTCCTTGTCCTTTTTCTTCATTTAAACATGGACTTGTTTATCTCCGGTGCTTAAAGGCAGGGAGGCAGAGCGCTTCCATCCGCTGGGTCACTCCCCAGATGGCCACACAGCCAGGGCTGGGCCAGGCCAGAGCCAGGAGCTTCTCCCGAGTCTCCCACGTGGGTGCAGGGGCCCAAGCACTCGGGCCTTCTGCTGCCTCCCAGGCCACAGCAGAGCAGGATCGGAAGTGGAGCAGCCGGGACTCGAACCAGCGCTCATGTGGGATGCAGGTGTCCCGAGCCCCGCCCCGGGACCCCGTTTCCCTGAGAGCATTTGAGTCGGCCTCCTGTGACTTTACCAGAGGAACCTCTGGGAGCCCAGGCCAGGCCCTGCTGTGTGCCCAGCAGCCGGCGCCACCGGGACTGGAGACTGCTGGCCGCTTCACAGAGGCCCCGATGGATGGAGGCACGTGGCCGGGTCCCGCCCCAGTCCTGCGTGTGGGACACGTGGCCGGATCCCACCCCACACCCACAGCATTGGCCACCATGCTGGCTGGGCCCCGAGGCACCCAGTGCCTTCTGTAAGCTGCCCCCTCTTGTGAAGGCCACAGAGGCCAGAGATGGGGGCGGCGCCCCAGGGTCCCCAGAGGCTGGGGCCCAGGGAAGGGCAGCGGGGTGGTCACTGTGCACCCAGGCCCCCCACCCCATCCCTGCCGGCTGCTGTGCTCCGGGGGAGGGGGCGTTGGGGGGTCTGTGGCCACGCTGTGTTCCACTCCGAGAGGTGGTGCTCCTGGTCCCGGGGTCTCAGGAGGAGCCAGTCACGGAAGGGCGTGGTGCCCCCACACGAGAGGACGTCCTGGCCAGTTCCTGGGCAGGCCTGCCCTCCCCGGCCGTCCCCGGCTGTGGGCCCTGAGCATGCAGCTGCCTCCCTGAGCCCGGGTCTCCTGCCAGGACGGTCGTGAGGGCCAGGGCCTCCGCCAGCCCGGTGCCGCTTGCAGTGGGCCCCAGGCTGTCCCCGAGGAACTCGCCCTCCAGCTCCCCGGAAGGGCCGCCCAGCCTGGCAGTGACGTGCGGAGGTGGTGGTCCGGCCCCACCCTGCCTCCCCCAGCCCAAGCACTCACCACGCCCAGGACGGGACTGCCACCTGCCCATGAAGCCCAGGCCCCTGCCCCACATTCCCCGGCGTCCCCACGCCCAGCGGGGGGCTCGGCACAGGTGCCCGTAAGCTGGCCCTCACGCCCCCGACCCCAGCCACGGGCAAAGGGTGGCACCTGGGATTCAGAGGCAGCTCCCGTACCTGCCCACGCACGGAGTGACCACAGCTGACCCCAGGAGCCGGCGTGGCCGTGGGTCGGCTGATGGGCAGGACAGGCACCTGCAGAGCAGAATCCGCTGTTAACAGGAGCCTGGGGGCGTAAGCTGTGCCCATCCACACCACGGCCGGCCACGCGGCGTGCTTGGGAAGAGCAAACCGCAGATACGGCGGCGGGAGGGACTGGCGGCCCCCAGGAGTGGCTCCATCCACAGGGACGCCGAGCCGGGCAGGGCAGGGCCCTGGGTGGCGCCCAGCATGCCGTGGTCTGCGCAGGGCTGGGGGCTGGGCCGGCTGGTCACTCTCCCACGGTGGTGGCGGCTGCACGGGGGGGCCAAGGCCACTGACCTGAGTCGGGGAGTTCGCAGGGTCCGAGGACCGGCACTGGCACTGTGCTCAGCCCCCATCCTCCTCCTGGCACAGTGGGCTCCACGCCGCCTCACCCTGACCCTGACCCTGACCTGGGGCACCTCTGCTCTGCACGCTCTGCCCTCCTAGGGAGGAACGAGAGAGCCCTGATGTCCCCAAGGCCCCTGGAAGCCCTGTCCCCACACGCAGGCCGCCTGCATCCCACCAAACCCACCACCCCCACAACTACGCAAATGCTTACTAAACTTTGTATTTCACAGTTACACAGAGACAGAGGCAGAGGTCCTCCAACCGCTGGGCCATGGCTGGGCCGGGCCGAAGCCAAGAGCCAGGAGCTTCCTCCGGGTCTCCCACAGGGGTGCAGGGGCCCAAGGCCTTGGGCCGTCCTCCACTGCTTTCCCAGGCCATCGGCAGGAGCGGGATGGGAAGTGGAGTAGCGGGGGCTTGAACTGGCACCACAGGCAGTGGCTTTGCCGGCTACACCATAGCGCCGGCCCCACAGCAAATGCTCTTGCCGGCGGCTCCCAGGTGTGCACTGAGCCTGGCGTTACCCAGTTCAAGACACCACAGTGCACACGTCACACCCACGTCACATACGCACATCACACACCACACGCTACATGTGCCACATGTGTTGCACATACGTCCCGTTCTGTCCACCGCAGGCCAGGTGGGGATCAGACAGGCAGGCGCCTCCCAGGCCCTGACTCCCAGCTGCGCACAGAGTCTGTGGGTCCCCAGGTGCCACCCCCGCCCCTTACCATCGCCCCTGAGCCGGGGTCTCCGCCACAGGACAGTCGCGAGGGCTGGGTGACGTCGCCTCTGTCTTAGCACAGCGGCGGCTGCCCGTCCTCTGCTCTCTGTCCCCGGCTTCGCAGGGGTCCTCGGCCAAGCCAGGGCCACACCCTGCCCTGCCCTGTGGAGCAGCCCCTCCCCCAGGGCCTCCTGCAGAGCTGAGGGGCGCCCACTCCCTGAGGGAGGCCGTCGTCTCCACCGGCTCAAACTCATCCTCCGCCCGCGCCCCCCCCCCACCGCCACCCAGGCCACGGGCGGCCAACAGGGAGCCCGGTGCTGCCCAGCGCCCTGTGGGGGCCGAACAGCAGGTCCACCAGAGCTGGCTGGTCACGCCCACCCGCTGGGAGCCCGCCAGGAAGGGCCGTGGGCCTGCGGAGGGAGGGTCTCGGCCCAGCCCCTGCCCACCTACTTGGCGCTCACACCCCGAAACAGGAGCTGGACACCCCCGTGCCCGCCAGGTGGCTGCAGGCGCTGTTATCGGGGCTCCCTGTGCCGGCCCAGGGCCGGTGGGGGCGGCCTGTCTCAGGCTCTGGCCTGCCGCGTCGCCGCGCCCCCTCCCCACGGTCGCCCCCGCTGCCCTGGGCACTGCAGCCCTCGCCTCAGATCCACGGCGCTCCCACCTGGTCGCTCTCAGACGCCCGGGCCGGGGTCGCCGGCGCAGGCGGGGCCTGCCAGGCGCGCATCCACCACCCTGCAGGCTCCGCTCAGAGCCGTCGGGGCTGGCCGGGCCCCGGCGCGGGCGCCTCCCTCCGTGCACGAACGTGGCCGTCCGCGCGCCACGCCGCAGCCTGCTCTGCCTCCCGCTCCCTCCCGCGGCCCCCGGGCGGCGGGCACGCACGAGCGGCGCAGAGCCCCGCCAGCTGCGCGGGGCGCCGTCGGGTCCCCGAAGCGAGCGGCGCGCGGCCGAGCCCCGCCGGCGGCCGCGCGCGCCGCCCCACGTGGGCCCACGCCGGCTCACGGCCCCGGCGCCCGATTGGCCGCCGCGCAGCCAATCAGAGGGCGCCGGCGGCGGCGGCCGCGCCGATTGGCCGCCCGGGACCGGCCCGGGAGGCGGGGCTCCCTTTTGTTCTTTCCAGCCGGCCCGCCGCCCCCTCCCCCGCGGCCGCCCGGGTCCGCGCGGTCCACCCGCGGCCCGACCTTTCCATTTCTGTCCTCGGCCTCCTCGGTCTCGTAGCCTCCCCGTCACCAAGTGGGCTGGGGGTGCGGCGACCTGAGGGCTTTCCCGAGGGGCACGAGGTGTCCGGCTGCGCTGTGCAGCTCTCCTGAGCCCCCCACTCCCTAACCCGCCCTCCCTAACTCCCCTCCCCGCTCCCTAACCCCCCCCCCTGCAGCAGCGGCCTTGGCCTCCCTCTGGGCTGCAAAGTGGGGGCCCCAGGAGCCCCGGCGGGGAGAGGAGGCGCTCAGGGGTCCAGGTCTGGGTCTCCTGATCTCGGGGCCACCAGCTTCCCCTGGTTACCGCCCGAGCCAGGGCTGTGGCCGAACCCAGGGCTCCTGGGGGTGGGAAACTGTGGGCCCCCCCGCCCAACGCCAGGCCTGGAAAAGACCCGAGCCACGGCTGTTGGGGAAGGGAGACTCCAGAGCCCAAGGCCCGGCCGGCAGCTGGACCGCGCAGGGCCGTGGAGGAGCCCCTGGGAGCGACGTTAGGAGGGCGGCCGAAGCCTGGCTCCCTGGGCCGACCCCAGCCCGGCCTGGGCAGGTGCCTGCAGCTCCCTGGGGCTGGGGGCGCGTGTTTCCACTGTGCAACAACTGAGTCCATGAAGCGGGCCCCATGGGGTGGCCGAGAGCGGGGAGCAGAGGGCGGGGGTCTCCACGCACTCCTGCTGCCTGGGGAGAGCAGACCCCGTGCTAACGGGGTGGGGTGGGGGAGGTGCGGCCGGCAGGGGCACCTGCTGTGCGTCCACCGGCTGGGGGCAGGCACGGCGGAACTCCCACTCCCCACCCTGCTCACACGGAGCCTCCGGAAGCTGGGGGCCCACGGGGGGGAGGGGGAGGCTGCCCAGCGAGGTCGGAGGGGCGGCAGAGGGAAGAGGAAACAGATTGCGGGGCCGATAGCCAGGGCCGGGGTCACCCACCTGGACCGGAAGTCTCCCCCGGGGGCGGGCCCAGCGTGAGTTAGTGGACCCAGCTGACCGCACGGCCGGCCCACGCGCGGCCCTTAGCGTCCAGGACCGTTACTGGGCCAGCGCCCGCGGCAGGCGAGGGTCCTGCAGGGCTCTGAGGCGGACGGAACCCTGAACGGGAGCCCCAGGCCAGGGGGCAGTGGAGCTTCGCTGGAGGGTCCCGCTTCCTGGGCGGCGCCGGGCTGGAGAGAGTGGCCCCCAGGAGCCCCCGCCCTGCCCAGGCCCGGCTGCAGAGGACGGGGGAAGGCGACCGTGGCTCTCCCGGCCCCCGCCCGTGTGTCCCCTGCTGCGGACCCAGCTCTGCCGTTGTGCACAGTGCAAGGCATGAATGGGGTCACTCGGCCTGGCTTCAGCCCACCGGCAGGCCTGCGACGGGAAGTCGCCGCCACGTGGGGGTGGGGACGCCGCCTGCTCCGGCCCTGTGTGCGGCCCCGCCGGGAGCCCGCGCGGGCGCGGTGCAGCGGCGCCCCCCAGCGGCCACGTCCGGGACGGCGGCAGTGTCCAGGCCCCCAGTGAGGGCCGAGCTCCCAGGCCATCGCAGGCTACCCGGGAGCCCCAAAAGGCTACGTGGCCCTTGAGGGACGCCGCTCGGGGCGCCCCGGAACCGGGGTGGTCGGTGCGGGAGGCGGGGGCGCCGGTGATGCTGCGTCCGGGAAGAACCAGCGGCCTGACTGCCCGAGAAGCGGCCGGGCTCGTCCCGCGCCCCCGGGAACGCAGGCCCAGCCCCGCCCAGCCGGACCCGCTGGCTGCGGTCACGCCCGGTGACCTGCGCTCTCCTCACGCCCAGCCACGGCCTCGAGCGTTCCCCAGGACTCAGCTGCGGCCAGGCGCGGCCGCCGCCTTTGTTTGAGGGCGCGGGGCGGACCCCGCGGCGGCCTGGACCCCCTCCGGTGCGCAGGCCCGGCGCGCGGGGCGGGCGCGGTGCCACAGGCCGCGGGGCTCGCCCGCACACGGCCGCGGGAGCGCGAAGCACGCGCGCCGCCTCGGCCCGCGCCCGCCGCCCGCGCGACGGGAGCCGCGCGCCCATTGGCCGAGAGCACGGCCGCCCGCGCCAATCAGCGGTCGGAGCGCGGCGGGCGCCGAGGGGCTGGCGCGTGCGCACTCGGCCTGCCCCGCCGCTGTCCGCGGCGCCCTCGGAGGGGCGGCGGCGCCCACGCTGCGCTGCGGCCGTCCCGGCCCTGCGTGACCCGGCGGCCGCTCTGGAGACCCGGGCGCCGTCCTGCCTCCGACGGCCCGGGCGCAGTCCTGCCCGCGCGAGGGGAGGGCCCCGCCGCGCGGCCGCCTGGGGCGGGGGTCGCCCTGGCTGCAGACAAAGGAGTGCGGGCGCGGCGGGCCCGGGCGCCCCCGCCAGGTGGCTCCGGGAGGCCACCGGAGCGGATGCGAGAGGCCGCGGGGTTCCGCCCCCTCCGCTTGCGGCCGGACGGGGCGCTCCACGCGGGGGCCTCGCAGGCGGTCAGGCGCGGGGATCGTGGGAGCCCCCGAGGGCGGCCAAGGCCGGCAGCGCCTCTCCCCGTGTGCCCGGTCCCTGCAGGGCCGCGGGGGCCGAGCTGCCCTTCGCTGGGCCCCCAAAGGCTTCCTGGTGCGGAACAGGAACCCCAAGGCCGGGAGAGGCGGGCAGAGCCGCGGCTGCCCCCCGCCCAGGCCTGTGCCCACCCCAGCCCCTGCGCTGGGCACCACAGCAGCGGCTCCTCTGCTGCGTGCGGCTGTCCTCCGGCCTCTGCGCCTCCTGCCCGGCTCCTGGGGGGCCCTGTTGTGTGTGTGTGTGCTGACCACAGCGCAGTGGACGCAGACCCACTGGGATTGACCTGCAGCCAGGGTGGACCCTCCTCCCAGCCAGCGTCCCAGGAAGCCCACTGAGCTCTGCACGCTGAGTCCGCGAGCACATGAGAGGAAGCCGAAGCCCTCCACAACAAAGTGCAGATTCAGTCGACGTGGCAGTGGCCAGCAGGACGCGGGCAGGGGCTGCTAGGAGGGATCTGGAGGGCGGGCAGCCGGGGCCGGCATCGGCCTGGCTGTGGCTGACCCACAGGGTGGTGACAGTGACAGGGAGGCTGAGACCTCAGAGGGACCCCTTTGCTGGAGAACCGCGGGACCTTGAGGGCGGGCGGGGCACCGGGCGCCGGTGGGGGAGTAGGTAAAGCCGGGCTCCCAATGCTCTGCCCCCCCCCCCGCCTGACCTTATATTGATGCATTTGTCTAAAAATGGGCGGGACCTCCTGTGCGACTTCCACGGGGCTATGTGGGGCGGAGAGTGGACAGGTTATTTCCTGTGCTCGGCGGGCGCTGCCCCCAGGCGTCGGTCAGCCGGTGTGGGAGCCGGCCTGGTCCCCTGGGCGTCCACTCCAGCGCGGCAGGCTCCCGGGGCGGCACTGAAGGGCGTGGGTGTTTTGTAGCACAAGAGGGACCCAAGAGAGGGAGAGAAGAAGAGAGGGAGAGAGAGGGAGGGAGAGAGAGGGAGGGAGGGAGAGAGGGAGAGAGAGGGAGGGGGAGAGAGGGAGAGAGGGAGGGGGAGAGAGGGGGAAAGAGAGAGAGGGAGGGAGGGAGAGAGGGGAAGGAGGGGGGAGAGGGGAGGGAGAGAGGGAGGGGGAGAGAGAGAGAGGGAGGGAGGGGGGAGGAGAGGGAGAGAGGTAAGGAGGGAGAGAGGGGAGTGAGGGGGGAGAGGAGAGGGAGAGGGGGGAAGGGGGAGGGGGGGGAGAGGGAGGGAGTCTTCATCCACTGGCTTACTCCCCCAAAAGGCAGGCTGACCAGGGCTGGGCCGGGCCAAGTCTCCCGCAGGTGCAGGGCCCAAGCACCTGGCCCAGCCTCCACTGCCTGCCCAGCCACAGCAGGGAGCTGGATTGGAAATGGCACAGCCGGGACTCTCGGTGCCAGCGCCACAGTTGGAGGCTTTGCCGGCTGTGCCCCCCACCCCCCGCCGCCAGCGCCAAGGCCCACGCTTGAAGCCCCAAGGCAGAACACAGCCACCCTCTGAGCGGCTCAGGCAGCCCCGGGTGATGGCTGATCCCCTTGAGAGTTCAAGTCTCAAGATAATGAGAGAAAAGACTCGGGTTCCGGGGCCCACAGCAGGTGCGAAGCCAGCACCAGCCCGACTGGCCCACGCTGGCTGCACCCTCCCTTCCTCCCCATTTGGATTGATTGATTTGAAAGACAGTTACAGAGGAAGAGCGCTCTTCCATCTGCTCATCGCTCCCCGATGGCAGCAGTGGGGCTGGCAGCTGAAGCGAGTCTGCAACGCCGTCCCGGTCCCCCAGGCGGGTGCAGGGGTCCGGGCGCTGGGGCCGCTTCTGCCGCCCCAGGCCATGAGCAGGGAGCTGGATGGGAAGTGGAGCAGCCGGGGCTGGAATCGGGGCTCTGGCGTCGGATGCTGGCGCTGAGCTGCGGCACCGCAACGCCGGCCCCCACGCTCACTTTCCGAACAGGCTTCCGAGTCGCCCTGTGGCCTGTGAGCTCCCTGACTCGTCCCAGTTACCCCAGGGCTGGGCGTGGGGCGTGCATGGTTGACGTCACAAGGTTCATGGAAAGTGGATTAGAGGGGAGTTCTAGGGGCCGGCACTGTGGTGCACATCTCCTTCCCGTGTGGGCGCCTGTTCGAGTCCCGGCTGCTCCACTTCCCATCCAGCTGCCTGCTAGCGTGCCTGGGAGACCACTTCCCATCTGTCTCAGATGGCCGCAACGGCCGGAGCTGGGCTGATCCAAAGCCAGGAGCTCCATCAGGGCCTCCCTCGTGGGTGCAGGGCCCAAGCACTTGGACCATCTTCCACTGCTTTCCCAGGTGCATTAGCAGGGAGCTGGATGGGAAGTGGAGCATCCGGGATGGGAACCGGCGCCCACGCGGGATGCCTGTCCTGCAGGCTGTGGCTTTACCCGCTGCGCCACGGCGCCGGCCCAGCTTTAGCTCCTTTTTTAAGGGAAATTTGAGGTGGTCTCATCCATGCTGTTACGCGGTGAGGCACAGCCAAGGTGTCAAGTGAGACCGGGTGCTAGCTAGGTCCAGGTGCGGGCCATGGATGCCCAGGACGGGAGGCTGCACTCACAGTCCCTTATGTGCTCCGTAACCGGAAATGGGGAGGAGGGGGAGGGGCCCTGTCTTTCTCTCCAAGTCCTCAGGAGGGGAGTGTGTGAGGAGGTTGCTGGGGCTCAGGACGCCCACACTGTGGCCGAGGCACCGAGTCCGTTTCCGGCAAAGGGAAGCCCCTCCCTGAAACCCCTGCAGCCCCCACCCCAGCCTCCTTGTCCAGAACAGGTGCGAGGGGTCTGAGGCAGCAGAGGGCAGGCCCTGGAGGTCAGTCACGCCCACACCGCTCCCCAGCCAACGCAGAGGCCACCAGGCCGCCACTGTGTGAAGATGCCAGCTGCTCCAAATCCGGGCACGCGGTGGCGGCACCGGGCGGGGAGGCTGGGCCAGGGCTCCTGGGACAGCGGACGCTAGCAAGTGTAGCCTTGTGGCCTGACCGCCGGGGGGGGGGGGGGGGGGGGCGGCGGCACCAGGCTGGGGAAGGGGAGCTGCAGTGTGAACAGACCGGCTGTGACTGCTTGCCCAGGCCGTCTCGTCGGCAAGGCCGTCGGCGTGGCGGGGCGACCACAGCCAGGGAAGCGGCCCGGCGCCCACGCGGGCCTTAGGGACCTCCCAGGCGTGGGTGCAGTTCCCGCGGCGGCATCTTGGAGCAGGGAGCCAGCTGCGCAGGCCCGCCCTCAACTGGGTGGCTGGATATGCTTGGGGAATTCTCCCTATTTTCTTTTTACAAAATATTTTGTTTGTAAGGCACAGTGACCACAAGAGGGATGGACAGCGGTCTTCCACCTGCTGGTTCACTCCCCCAAACGCCAGCCGGGACCGGGCCAGGCCGAAGCCAGGAGCCCGGAACTGCACCAGGTCTCCCACGTGGTGCAGGGGCCCAAGCACTGCCCACTGGGGAGACCGCGTGCTGGGGAGGCATCGGGAAACCCCGGGGCATGACAGCTGCTGCTGCATTGACGTTGAAAGGCAGAGCTAGAGAGAGAGGAGGGACAGAGAGAGCTCGTCCACCCACTGGTTCACTCCCCAAATGGCTGCAACGGCCAGTGCTGGGCCAGGCTGAAGCCAGGATCTTGGGACTCCATCCGGGTCTCCCACGCGGGTGCAGGGGACAAGGACCCGGGCCATCTTCCACTGCCTTCCCAGGCCACAGCAGAGACCTGGACCTGAAGTAGAGTCTCGAACTGGTGCCCATACGGGG
Organism: Sylvilagus bachmani; assembly: GCA_015711505.1. Classification (NCBI taxonomy): domain Eukaryota; kingdom Metazoa; phylum Chordata; class Mammalia; order Lagomorpha; family Leporidae; genus Sylvilagus; species Sylvilagus bachmani. Next base: position 1,012,064 of record CM027400.1, on the reverse strand, counting down.
TGCCGGCACTGCAGGCAGAGGCTTAGCCCACTGTGCTGTGGCGCTAGCCCGGCAACTTTTGTCTTAAAAAGCACGCGCCTACAAACGCACAGGTCAGGGAGCCAAACCTGTCCAGTGCGTGGCCCCACTGCCCCCGACCTGGCCTCCGCCAATTTCCCGCACAGGCTCCAGCAGCCCAGGGATGCCGAGCAGAAAAGGATGGAGAGAGGTCTTCCGTGGGCTTGTTCAGCCCCCATATGCCCACAACAGTCAAACTGAGCCAGGCCAAAGCCGGGAGCCAGGAGCTCCATCCTGGCCTCATGTGGGTGCAGGGGCCCTAGCACCTAGCATCTCTCGCGGCTTCCCCAGGCCACAGCAGGGAGCTGGAAGGGAAGTGGAGCAGCTGGGACCTGAACCTGTGCCCCCATGGGGCTGCCCCACTTTGCCCAAGTTTCTGCTTGGTTTCTAACCTCCCCACCCCAGGCTGGGCTGTTAGCAGCCAGACCCCCACCTCCAGCTGGGGCTGTGCACCCCCAGGCACCCACCCCACCCTCATGCATTGGCCTGTGCACCCTCGAGGGGCAGGCGTGGGAGCTGTCACAGGGCGGGGGCGCCACAGCCACCAGCCTGGGGAACGTGACTGCCCCCCCCAGCACTGAGCTGCCCTCACCCTGGTCTCTGCTCCTGTGAGCCCATGAGCAAGTCTCTTTCCAAGATTTACACATTTACTGGAAAGTCAGACTCACAGAGGAGAGGTCTTCCATCTGCTGGTTCACGCCCCAGATGGCCAGAGCTCTGCTAGCCCTTAACAGGGAGCTTCCCCGGGGGTGCGGGTTCCAAGCACTGGGGTCACCCTCTGCTGCTGTCTCGGCTGTGAGCAGGGAGCTGGACCAGAAGTGGTGCAGCCCGGAGGAGCACTGGCGCCCCTGTGGCTGAGCCCCCGTGCCTGGGCCCCTCTGCCCACGCCCCACTCCCTTGCTGGACGCTGGGGCGGGCTGCGGCAGGGGCCAGGAGGCCACTGCTGGGAGACAGCAGAGGGCAGCTCCAGGAACCCGGCTGCACCTACTGCAGGCATTTGGGAAGGGAACCGGTGGGCAGACCCAGGAGCTCTGCCTTGCAAATCAACCCTGCTGCACAAGACAGGAGCAGTCAAGCTCGCTCTGCTCCCAGTACCCAGGCCACACCCTCAGCCCACTGCCTCCCCCCCAAGCCCTCCCGGGGCTCCGTGTCCTCACCCTGAGCAGGGGGGTAGGGGCCTGGAACTCACTGGGGCCCTGCTGAGCCCAGGGTAGCTGTGCCTGTGGGGACACGGGCAGGAAGCCTTAGAAGCCACCCGGCTCCTCCCGGGCCCAACAGCCCACACCCCCCGCCCACTGCGGGAGCTCCTTCCAGAGCAGCCCAGGGGCCCTCAGAGCCCTACCTGCCACTCCCAGCCGCCCCCAAGCCCGGGACCCCCCGCCTGCTCGCACCCCGGCACGGCCCAGCCCGACTCGGAGCCAGCCAGTGACTCAGCACTTTTATTTCTCCATACACGAGTGTCGCCGGGGCCTGATGTTCAACAGTAGAAAACCAGGATCTGTCATCTCTTAGAGAATCCAGAGTTGTGTACAAAAACCTTACATAAATTAGAGGAGGAGTAAATTTACAGGCGTAAATGCAGACCGTTTCCAACTCAAGGCGGGTGCAGCCCGCGGCGCTCCGGCAGAAGACCAGCTAGGAAAAGAAACGGGGTCCCCACGGTGCGGACCCCCCTGACGGGACCCCGCTGACGGCAGAAGTGACGGCTGCTTCAGCCACTCCCGCCCCGCCCCGCCCCGCCCCGCCCCGCCGACCCTGCCGGGCGCGCACAGCGCAGGCCAGGGGCTGGGAACAAGGACGCGCACGGGGCACTGAACATGGAGGGGCGGGCGCAAGGCCAGGGTCAGCGACAGCCCCACGCCCGGTGCTGACGGCGGGGCGATTCCAGTTTCGCGAGGCTAGCATGAGGTGTGTACATGTGCCAGGGCAAACTTCCGGTCAGCGCAGGCGGCGGGCGGCCCGCAGTCCGTCTAGAAGCACTTGCGGTGCACGATGGAGGGGCCCGACTCATCGTACTCCTGCTTGCTGATCCACATCTGCTGGAACGTGGACAGCGAGGCCAGGATGGAGCCGCCGATCCACACCGAGTACTTGCGCTCCGGGGGGGCGATGATCTGCGGGGGGGGAGGGGCACGGTCAGCAGGGCCGCGGCGGGGGTGGGGCACCCGCCCGGCCCCCTGCAGCCCCGCCCCGCCCCC
>CM027400.1:935043-1009709 GCA_015711505.1 Sylvilagus bachmani | reverse complement strand
CCCACCTTGATCTTCATGGTGCTGGGCGCCAGCGCCGTGATCTCCTTCTGCATGCGGTCGGCGATGCCGGGGTACATGGTGGTGCCGCCCGACAGCACCGTGTTGGCGTACAGGTCCTTGCGGATGTCCACGTCGCACTTCATGATCGAGTTGAAGGTGGTCTCATGGATGCCGCACGACTCCATGCCTGCACGGGGGGCGGGGGCTCAGCGCGGCCGGGGCGCCCCGCCCCCCGCAGCCCCGTCCCGCGCGCCCCGCCCCCGGCCCCGCGCCCCCCACTCACCCAGGAAGGAGGGCTGGAACAGCGCCTCGGGGCAGCGGAAGCGCTCGTTGCCGATGGTGATGACCTGGCCGTCGGGCAGCTCGTAGCTCTTCTCCAGGGACGAGGAGGACGCGGCCGTGGCCATCTCCTGCTCAAAGTCCAGCGCCACGTAGCACAGCTTCTCCTTGATGTCGCGCACGATCTCGCGCTCGGCCGTGGTGGTGAAGCTGTAGCCGCGCTCCGTGAGGATCTTCATGAGGTAGTCGGTCAGGTCGCGGCCCGCCAGGTCCAGACGCAGGATGGCGTGCGGCAGCGCGTAGCCCTCGTAGATGGGCACCGTGTGCGTGACGCCGTCGCCCGAGTCCATCACGATGCCCGTGGTGCGGCCCGACGCGTACAGCGACAGCACGGCCTGGATGGCCACGTACATGGCCGGCGTGTTGAACGTCTCGAACATGATCTGCGGGCGACAGGCCGGCTCAGCGCGCGCCCCGCCGCGCCCGCCCCGCACGCCCCATGCCGCATGCCACGCATGTGATGTGAGAGCGAACAGCACACGGGCAGGCACGCAAACAGAAACCTGGAGCTCCCGGAGGGACCCGCGCGGAGAGGAACAGAGCCCTGGAAACATGAGAGACGCGCGCGGTCAGCGGCGCGGCGCGGCGGGGCGGGGCGCCGGCGGCGGGCGGGCGGCGGCTCACCTGCGTCATCTTCTCGCGGTTGGCCTTGGGGTTCAGGGGGGCCTCGGTCAGCAGCACCGGGTGCTCCTCGGGCGCCACGCGCAGCTCGTTGTAGAAGGTGTGGTGCCAGATCTTCTCCATGTCGTCCCAGTTGGTCACGATGCCGTGCTCGATGGGGTACTTGAGCGTCAGGATGCCCCGCTTGCTCTGCGCCTCGTCGCCCACGTACGAGTCCTTCTGGCCCATGCCCACCATCACGCCCTGCGGGGACAGGCGTCAGCGCCGCGGCCGCCCCGGCCCCCGCCGGCGCCCCCTGCCCGGGCGGGGCCTCACCTGGTGCCGGGGGCGCCCGACGATGGAGGGGAACACGGCGCGGGGCGCGTCGTCCCCGGCGAAGCCGGCCTTGCACATGCCGGAGCCGTTGTCGATGACCAGCGCGGCGATCTCCTCTTCCATGGCGGTCTGCGCGCAAACACGCAGCTCAGCGCGGCCCCGCGGGGCCCCGACCCGAGCAACCGTCGGGAACCGGCGGCCCGGGGGCCCCTCGCCCGCCCCCTCCCGCGGCGCCCCGCCCCCCGGCCGCTCTTTGTTCCCGGGCCGCGGCGCAGCCCTGCCGCAGCCCCGCGGCGCGGGGCCCGGGCGCTTACCGGCGGCGGAGCAGGCGGCGGAGCGGCGAGGAAACGCGCAGCGCGGGCCGGCGGCGGCGAGTGAGACCGAGCGCGGCCTCCCCCGCCGCTATTTAAGCGGGCGCGGGGCGCGCGCGCGGGCGGGGGCGCGCGCGGCCCCAGAACATGTCCATATATGGCGATCTTTCCGAACGCCGGGCGCCCATTGGCCCGCGCCGCCGGGACACGTGGGGCCCCGGCCCGCCCCACCCCCGCCCGCGCCGCCGCCAACCGCCCCGCCCGCGCCGCCCCCGCGCGCCCGGGGCTCCGCGCGGGCCTGCGGCGGGCACGGCCAGGGCGCCCTCCGGGGGTCGCCGGGGGAGCCGCACGTCTGCCCGCCCCGGCCCCGCCCCGGGACTGCCGCGCGGCGGGGGAGGGCCCGGCTGCGCCCCGAAACTGCCAGGCCCCGGGCGGGTCGCGGCCCGACCCGGGTGAGTCCCGCCGCCCGCGCGGCTGCGGGGGCTTTGCTCTCCGGGTCGCCGGGGCCAGGCTGGGGGAGGGGCGGGCGGGGGTCGGGGGGAGTCGCCCCCCAGAGCCACCGCCCTCCGCAGTAGGGGGCGCCGGCCCCGGGCCCCCCGGTGCCCGGTCTTTGTCTCCTGCTAGAGGTCTGTGGGTGCACTGGGGAAACTGAGGCAGGGAGGTGCGCTCCCCACTCTGCCGGTCCTGGGGCGCGGGCGCAGAGCCCCTGCAGGCCCCCCGCAGCGGTGGGCTCTGCGGGCCCCGGAAGCGCCCCTCCCTCCGGAGCCGGTCTCCTGGCTGCACCTGCCGCCGCAGAGCCTGGCCACGCCCGGAGGGGACCCGGAACTCTGGTGTAGACGCTCGGGGTTGCTGAGTCGGGTCCCCGGACACCTAGCGTGATCCCGGCGGGCGAAGACGGGGGGCGGGACTCGGCGCCCCGCGAGGTCAGCCCCTGACCCGCCCGTGGGATGACAGGTCAGAGGGCACGGGCTACAGCGCCCCAGACGCCGAGGCCTTGGAGGCGGGGTCCCCAGTCGCGGGAATCCCCAGCTGTCCCGTGTCTGTGGACCGAACCCCAAGTCTGCCCGAACCCCCGGGGATGCCGTCCACTTGGTGCGATCCCCCGATGCGGTGCAACGCCCCGAGGGAGGGGGCGAGGCGGGCGGCGTGTCCCCCCACGGCCGCCGCCTCGGACCCGCCTTTGTCTGAGCTCCGGGCCGAGCCCCCGCCCCGGCGCCTCCACCTGCAGCCCGGGGGCGGCGCCGGCGGGACGCGCGGGGTCGCGGGCGCAGGGGCGGGGCCGGCGCGGACTGCAGCCTGCGTGGGGCGGGGCGGGACGGGCCCCGCGCGGCGCGGCGGGGGTCAAGGTGCGGCCAGGTGCGCGGGCGCAGGGCGGCGGCGCGCGGCCTTATTTGGCGATGTCTACGGCACGGCGGCCCGGGCCGCGCGGCCTGGCCTTGAGTCACGGCCGAGGGGGCGGAAGTCGCGGCCGGGGGGCGCTCGGCGCGGCGCCTTATTTAGTCAGGAGTCCGCCGATTGGTCCGCGGGCCGGGGGGTGGGGGGGAGCGGGCGGTGGGAGCGGGGAGCCCCCCGGGACGACCCGGGCCTCGCCCAAGGTCACGCCCGGGGCCGTTGACGCACGGCGGCCCCCTCCCCCCCGGAGCTGCAGCGAGGGGAGGGCGTCGGCGGGGAGGGGGCCGCCCTGGGGGGCGTGGCCCGGCCTTGCGGGAATGGAGCGGGCCCGAGAAACGTGGGTTCCCCTACCCCCCGCCCGGGTCGGCGCCATCCGCGGCTCCGCGGGGTCGCCCAGTTCCCCGCCTGCAGGAGGCCCAGGGTCAGTGCTGCTGCACAGGGTGGAAGCAGGTGAGCTGCAGGCGGGGTGACGAGGGGGCCAGGGCCCAGCCTTGGAAGTGGGGGTGCAGGCTTTGGGGGTGCATGGAGACGCCCAGGCCTACCCCCGCTGCTCCAGGACTTCGGGGACAGAATTCACACTGGAGCTGGGCCCGGCCCCTGCGTGTGCTGTCTCGGGGCTCGGGCTGGGGCCCTCCTGCAGACGGCCAGCAGTGGCCCCTGAGCTCCCCCCCGGGCCTCCCCCCCCCAGTTCATCTTCCCTGATGGGGAGCCGTCTGGGCGACTGGCGTCCCGCCACGGCTCTTCACCCTCGGCCACGGAGCGTGGCTACCCTGCTGGTGGCCTGGGGAGATGGCGAAGACAGCTCGGGGGACCTGGGCTCCTGCCCCCCCGTGGGGAGACTGCGATGAGTTCCTGGCTCCCCCGGCCCAGCCCTGGCTGTTGCGGCCATCTGGGACGTGAACCAGCAGATGGAAGACCCCTGTCTCTGCTCGCTCCCACTTTCAAATAAACCTTATCAAAAAAAGCCCACTCTCTGCCTCTGCATGCCAGGCTTGGTGCTGGAGTGGGCAACCAGCTGCCGTGTCAGCCTCCCCAGGCACCCCCAGGCCCAGCTGGGTCCCCAGCTCGGGCGGCCCCAGGGCCACCCCTGGCCTGCACAGTCCAGGCCTGACCTCTGCTCCCTGCCCAACCCCATCCCCGTTTCACAAACCGATCCTGGCCGCCCGCGGCCTCAGGCTGGACCCTGAGCCCATGGCTGTCCGGGCCTGACTGCCAGCCCCTTCCTCGGAAGCCGTCAGCCCGCACGCCGCCCGGCCCGCCTGTCCTCTGCCCTTGGTGTCCTCGCAGAGCCCAGACCAGCCCTCGGACGCCGGCGAGGCGTCCCCCGCCTACGCCCCAGCAGCTCCACGTGTGAAGCCGGTGACCCCGTGCCCCAACACAGGCGACTGAGGACGGAGTGGCAGAAGGGCTGGGGCAGAGACCCCCGCCCTGACTGCGGCAGGCGAAGGGGCGTGGCTCCAGGACCCGGCCTGGCCCAGGGTCTCCCCGCCCCCTGAACTGGTTGGGAGTCTCCCACTGTCCCCAAGCGACGGGGGACAGGTCGGGGAGGAAGGCGCCTGGCACGGGACGCAGCGAAGCTGGGCTAGGTCAGGTGTGCCCAGTCCAGGGACGGAGGACCCGGGAGGAGGCCGGCGCGGAGGGGAGGGGGCGCAACTGTCACGGCTGGACGCCCCCTGCGCTCTCACCCGCCCTGCTTCGGCCCGGAGTCCCCGCAGCTCGGACCGCTCAGGCTTTGCCCTGCGCCCTTTGGGATCCGCGCCGGTGTCTCCCGGAGACGCGGGTTCCCCAGCTGGGAAACCACAGGGACCTGGGGCGCGCCGACCCCCGGGGAGGCCGCCGCGGCCCGGAAGCAGCGGGAAGCCTGGCGCCGGGAGGTGGCGCCCCTGGCGAGGGCCGCGCGGAGAACCGCGGAGCCGCGCGCCGCTGCCGTTCCCAGGTGGGCCGCCAGGCGGGTCCCGCGCCGCGGGGACCCTCGGGGCCAGGGCGGAGCCGGGCGCTCCCGGCCGCTGAGTCACCGCCACCCTCCGGAGCGCGGCCGAGCGGGGCAGGGCTGCGGGAGGAGTAGCCGGTGACCTCAGCGCTGACGCACGGGGACGCTGGGATCCGGCGCAGCCCGCACCCACGGCAGGGGAGCCAGGGCGTGCAGGGCCGCGGACCCCGGCGGTCGGGCGGCGCTGCACCTGCCGCGCGTGGGCGGAGCCGGCCGCCGGCCTGGGGTGCAGCCGGCCGTTTCAGCGGCTCGCAGGGCCCCGGGGTGGCCACCCTTGGCCGGCAGGGCGGTTCGCAGGAGCTGGCTTCCTCTCTCCTGTCCCGTGTGCCCTCTAGGTCGCCTCTTCAGTGCCCTTGTTTCCCTCATCTCTCAGACTCCCGGGGTCTGGCCTGGGCTGCCGGCCCGCTCGTGGAGCGCCTCTGGTTCGGACGGAGTTTCACACCCTGGCTTTGCCGTGCGTTTCCGAGCCGTCTGGAGCTGGGTCCCGGCGCTGTTCCTGGCTCAGCGTGCCGTCCTAAGAGGAAGGACCTTGCCGGGCACGGGGCCGGCGCTGGTACCGCAGAGCTGGGAGCCACGTGGTTCCAGTCCTGGCTCCTGAGCAGGCTGCCTGCTCTGGGCACCCTGACCGCTCGCCTGCAGCCTGGCCTCGCTCTGACGCGGGGAGTGAGCGGGCAGATGAGAGAGCTTCCTGCCATTCAGGTAAAATCAGACATAGTGGGGTGGGCTCCTGCTGTGGCGGGGCGAGCGGGTAAAGCCGCCCCCTGCAGGGCCGGCATCCCTAGTGGGCACCGGTTCAAGTCCCGGCTGCTCCACTTTCGATCCTGCTCTCTGCTGTGGCCTGGGAAAGCAGTGGAAGATGCCCAAGTCCTTGGGCCCCTGCACCCACATGGGAGACCCGGAGGAAGCTCCTGGCTCCTGACTCCGGATCAGCCCAGCTCCAGCAGTTTCGGCCATCTGGAGAGTGAACCAGCAGATGGAAGACCTCTCTCTCTCTCTTTCTCTCTCTCTCTCTCTCGTTCTCTATCTCCTCCTCTCTCTCTGTAACTCTGTCTTTCAGATAAATAAAATAAATCTTAAAAAAAAAAAAAAAAGGATGGAGGCCAGGCATGGTGGGAGAGCTGGTGAGGGTGCTCGGGACGCCAGCACCTCACATCAGAGCGCCGGTTCCAGTCCGGGCTGCTCCTCTTCCGATCCAGCTCCCTGCTGATGCACCTGGGGAAAAGCAGGTGGTGGCTAAGTGCCTGGGCTTCTGCCACCCACCTGGGAGCCCGGACGGATCCGTGGCTCCTGGCTTCAGCCTGGGCAGCCCGGCCTGCAGCCGTCTGGGGGTGAACCAGGGATTCACGGATCTCCCTCTGCCTTTGAACTAAACAAATCTCCACAGAACCACGGTGGTTGGAAAGGGCAGCCGTGGTGACCCCGTCAGGGCCCCCCCACGCTGGTCTGATGCAGGGACAGGGATCTGCGCTTTGCTCCCCAAGGCCCCTCCCTTGTCCTCTGCACAGGGCGGGGCGGCCCTGTCCCCGCCTGTCCCCGTGGGAACCGCCTGCTCCCGACCCTGACAGGTGCTGCCAGGGGCGGAGTCAGCCTATGACTGACGCGTGGGGGGCAGGTGTGCAGGGCTGCACCGGGGGCCACCTGCACGCCGAGGGCCTGTGGCAGGTCACACAGCTCCAGTGTCTCCTGCCTGTGGCCGTGGGGCCTCCTGTGTCACCATGAGCCCCGTGCAGCCGGGCCGTGGCTGTTCTGGTGTTGAAGGACGGCCCTGTGATTCCCGGGCACCCGGGTTGGCCGAGACCTCCTGAGCTCTGGGGGGACTTTGGGCCTTGCTGGGCCCAGGGTTTTCGGGCAGGGTCTGGAGGCCTCTGCACGCCCCCTCCTCGCCTTCTGGCCTCAGCAGGGGGCTTCCGCGCCCCTCCCCCAGCAGGCATGTCACGGAACAAAAGCTGGAAGCCTGCAGGGCCCTGTGTCCCAGAGGGGCTGCGGCCCCGCGTCCAGGAGCCACCCTGTTCGGAGGGGCGTGGGGCCGGCCTGCAGGCCCACAGGGCCCCTCCCCACCCTCCACCCAACCCTGCCCCTGGCGCGAGGAGCCTGTCACTCTACACCAGGCCCCCTCTCGCCCTGTAAGCGGAACTGCCCGGAGCGGAGCCGGAGCTGAATTAGTCATGAGGAACAAAGAGCCTGCACCGGCCCTGTGGGAGGCTGGGCAGTGCGGGGCGGCGGGGCCCTGGGCGGTGGGGTGGCCCTGCCTAGCTGCAGGCCCAGCGCCGGGGCAGAGGCTAAAGGGGACGGCGAGGCCAGGCAGGGTTGGCTCTGGTGGCGGGAGGCCCCAGCGAGGACCCGGGGAGGCCCGGGCTTTCCTGTGACTCCGCGCGCGGCCGAGGGGCTGGGCGAGGCGTGGCCCTGGCTCTGCTTCCCAGTTTCCAGGGCTCAGGGCCAGCGTGGGCCGGAGCACCCTGCACCCCCCCACACGAAGGCCTGTGCCAGCTCACGCTACCGGCATTAGTGTTGCCCGGGCACCAGGCCGGGCCCACGTGCCGGTCGCCATGGCAGCAGGCATCCTGCCGGCAGGCGCCCGTGCTGGGCTCTTGGCATTCAGGGCTGGCGGCCTACACGTGGGTGGGGGCTGGGGTCCTTTCCTGCTGGCCCCCGGGGGAGGGCACCGCCAGGTGGAGAGGGCACAGGGGAAGGGGGCCCTCCAGTGGCCACGGTGGGTCAGTGCAGCGTCCCGAGGGTTCTGGGGTCTCCAAGGCCTCACAGGGGTCTCCGGAGGCCCAGCTGGGTGGGGGCGTCCACCTGCCGTGTCCCCCGGAAGTAGGGGCTAGGGCTCCAGGCCCCAAACAGCCCCCCTACCCCCCAGCCGCTGCATGTGGCCATGTGATTATCAGTGGAAGGTTAACTTTTTTGTATTCTTACTTGAAAGGTAGAGGGAGGGGCACACGGAGATCCTCTGTCTGCTGGTTCACTCCCCGGACGGCCACAACGGCAGCCAGGAGCCAGGACCCCCATCCTGGTCTCACGTGGGTGCAGGGCCCAAGCACTCGGGCTGTGTCGCGCTGCTTCCCCGGCCATAGCAGGGAGCTGGGTTGGAAGAGGAGCAGCCGGGACCCGAACCAGGACTCCAATACGGTGTGGGCAGCCCAGGCAGTGGCTTAGCCCACTGGGCCTCCACTCCGGCCGCTCAGGTCGGATGCGTTAAACTGGGTGCCGGGCGCCTGGCCGCTGTGCCCAGGTCTCGTCCTGCGGTCACACGGGGCAGGTCATGGGAGTGGCGGCCCCTCCAATGCCTTGAGTGCAGCAGCGAGGTGGCAGGGCCGCTCTCTGTCCCCTGAGGACACGGCGGCGGGGCAGGGGCCCAGGCCCACCCGGGGCTCGTCTGGGGTGCCCTGCAAAGAGGCTCCCGTGGGCATTGCACGACCCCGTCAACAGCGCCGGGCAGCCAGCAGCAGGCTTTGGGGCCAGGGGCCAAGGCTGGCTGGGCAGGGGACCATGGCAGCCTCTGCCCTTCACGCTCACACACACACGTGAACACACATGCACACAACACACATGTCCAGGCCTGCATCTGTGCAAGAGGGTCAACCGTCTCGCAGGAGCCAGACCTCCCCAGTCACAGGCACCTATTAAGCACCTACTGTGTGCCAGAAACCTTGCTATGGATCCAGCTGGGAAACCACCCAGCAGGCAGGCGGGCAAGAGCCTTGGTCCTGAGGAGGAGACTGGGAGGGGCCTGGGGCTCCCCTTCCCCCCCTGCCTGGGGCTGGGCGGACCCCTCGGGTCACACACCCGGGGCCAGCCCCGCTCTGTGCCTGCCACTTCTGGCTCTGCCACGGAGAGGCTGCCCAGAGCCAGGCCCGCTTAGCACCTGGCGGCCAGGCCGGCTCCTGACACACCTGTGCGGCTGTGCCAGCGCCAGTCATGCTGATGAGGCCTCTGGGTAATCAGCGGGGGGGGGGGGCAGCCTGGCCCTGGCCCGGAGCAAGGCTGGAGGTGCTGGGCCAGTGTCCTCGCCTTAGGGGAGTGGTGGGCACAACCGCCCCTTGGGCGCCGCCCACCTCACACAGACCAAACCTGGGAAGCCATGGTGACAGGCGAAGCTATCACGGTGCCGAGCAGCCAGGAGCAGGCTCTGAAGTCTGGTCCAGGCACCTCCCTGGGGGCCGCGTGGTCTGGGACACCTCCCTGGGGGCCGTGTGATCCTTGACACCTCCCCGGGGGCCGTGTGGTCCGGGTACCTCCCTGGGGGCCGTGTGGTCCGGGTACCTCCCTGGGGGCCGTGTGGTCCTGGACACCTCCCTGGGGGCCGTGTGGCCCTGGACACCTCCCTGGGGGCCGTGTGGTCCGGGTACCTCCCTGGGGGCCGGGTGGTCCTGGACACCTCCCTGGGGGCCGGGTGGTCCTGGACACCTCCCTGGGAGCCATGTACTGGGTCATCAGGCACAGCCCCAGGCCTTCAGGTGGCAGCTGGCACGAGGCTCAGCTGGGACACAGTCGGAGCTCCGTCAGCGTGTGTGCATCACAGAGGAGGAGGAGGGGCTGCTTGCCGTGATGGGGGCTGTACGCCGGCCGCGGGAGGGGTCGGCACCCGCTCTGGATCCCAGCGTGGCACTGGGTCCTTCCGACTCCTCTCCAGGGATGGGTGAGCCCGTCATGCTCACTGCCCAGAGCCCAGGCTCGAGGCCCAGGGGCCCAAGAGCACAGGGGAGCGCTGGAGGCTATGGCTGGATGTGGCCTGTGGCCCGCTGCCCCCTGTCCCCAGGGAGGCCAGAGGGTCACACGCTGTCGTCAGGGAGGGGACAGCGAGTCTGGCCCCGGCCCAGGACGGGCAGCTCTGGTTTCACTACCTGGCTCCCGGCCCCTGAGGCAGGTGCAGGAGGTAGACATGGAGGGTGCAGCTCAGCAGGGTCCCCGGGGGCCCCCAGGCTCAGGAGGAGGGGATGCAGCCGGCGGCCCAGGAGAGGGAGAGATGCGGGGTCAGATGTGACCAGTCCCCAGCCCCTCCCAGCGGCTGGCCTCATCCTCGGGCTGCTCCAGGATCTGGAGGCGGACTCTGTCCCCTGGCTGGGCATGAGTGGCCGCCCTGCAAGTGCCAGACGCCCTGTGAGCTGGGCTGAGCTCGGCTCCAGGATGCTCGGAGCACACAGGCTGTGAGCTCGGAGCCCCTGGCCCTGGTGTCCACGGCAGGGACCAGCGTGTGCCCTCCCTGCCCTGCCCCCGGCACCCGCGAACCCGCTGGGCTCCCGAGACCAGGGTCTCTGCACAGGACCGTGCAGCCGACACACCCGCTCCCCTCCTACCCCTGCCCTTCCCAGGCCCAGGACTACGTGTGATGTGGGCTACAGGCCCTGGTGCGGGGCCTCCGCGCTCCCGGCAGCAGGAATCAGAGAAGCAGTAACCGGATCCCGCCGAGGGTCTGGCGGCCGCAGGGGTGAGGGCTGCGATCGGGTTGCGCGCGCGCTGCGAGTTTTCCACTGAGCAGTTTTTCTACCTCGGGAAGAGCTGGGCTGGGCTGGGCATCCCGAGGTGGTGGCAGCCAGGAGAGGAGCCTGGAGGAGTGCGGCTCACGGTGGGGCCCGGGGCCCGGGTCAGCGAGGAGCTGGAGAGGCCGGCCCGGGCTGGAATCCGAGTCTGAGGTGGGTGGGGGTGGGTAGCGAAAGGCGGCCGCTCCTAAGCCGCCCGTCTGTGATCCGCCCTCCCCGCCTGGCCCCCGCTGCCCGCTGGCCATGTAAGAGCCGCCTGGGCCGTGGCCGCTGGTCGGAGGCGGAGTCCAGGCAGGCAGTGAGTCCATGCCGCCTGCTGGGCCCGGGGTCCGAGCCAGACCCCGGGGGGGCCGTGAGCACTCGCAGTAGAAGCTGGGCCGGCCCGAAGATGCCGACCAATGGGCTGCACCAGGTGCTGAAGGTCCAGTTCGGCCTGGTCAACGACAGCGACCGCTACCTGACCGCCGAGAGCTTCGGCTTCAAGGTGAACGCCTCGGCGCCCAGCCTCAAGCGGAAGCAGGTGTGGCTGCTGGAGCCGGACCCGGGCCAGGGCGCGGCCGTGCTGCTGCGCAGCGGCCACCTGGGCCGCTACCTGTCGGCAGGCGAGGATGGCCGCGTGGCCTGCGAGGCGGAGCGGCCGGGCCGGGACTGCCGCTTCCTGGTCCTGCCGCAGCCAGACGGGCGCTGGGCGCTGCAGTCCGAGCCGCACGGCCGCTTCTTCGGGGGCACGGAGGACCAGCTGTCCTGCTTCGCCACGGCCATCTCCCCGGCCGAGCTGTGGACGGTGCACCTGGCCATCCACCCGCAGGCGCACCTGCTCAGCGTGAGCCGGCGGCGCTACGTGCACCTGTGCCCTCAGGACGACGAGATGGCGGCTGACGGTGACATGCCCTGGGGCGTGGACGCGCTGCTCACCCTGATCTTCCGCAGCGGCAGGTACTGCCTCCGGTCCTGTGACAGCCGCTACCTGCGCAGCGACGGCCGGCTGGTGTGGGAGCCCGAGGCCCGCGCCTGCTACACGCTCGAGTTCAAGGCTGGCAAGCTGGCCTTCAAGGACTGCGACGGCCGCTACCTGGCGCCCGTGGGGCCCGCGGGCACGCTCAAGGCCAGCCGCAGCCCCCGGCCGGGCAAGGACGAGCTCTTCGACCTGGAGGAGAGCCCCCCCCAGGTGGTGCTCCTGGCCGCCAACCGCCGCTACGTCTCCGTGCGCCAAGGTGGGCCTGCGTGGGCAGGGGCCCCGGCCTTCCCCGCGACAGCAGCCCGGCAACCGCTGAGCCCACGGTGCAAGAGGGGTGGGCCTCGGGGTGTACGCAGCACCGGCCCCCACCTCTGCTTCCTGGAGGAGGGGGCCGGGGCAGGGCAGGGGCCTGGACGGGTGGGCTCAGGGCGGCAGGAAGTGGGGTGGTTTGTGGTCACTGTCAGCGTGTGTAGCCTGGCTCTAGCCATCTCCTGGTCACTGACCACCTGCCTTGTGGGCCCTCAGCTGCTGCGGGCTGGGGGTCGCAGCGGGCTGTGGCTGAGTAAGGCGCTGCCTGGCCAGCAGCCACGAGCCATACACAGCGGAGTGGCCTGGCGACCCAGGCGTGGGGGGGGCCACTCCCGGCCAGCAGCAGCCAGGCGACGGGGAGCTCACCCAGCTCCCGGCCCAGAGAGCCCATGGCCCCGCTGCGACGTCCTACAGGGGCCCGGGGACAGCCGCTCAGGTCCAGGCAGTGGAGGGCCCACCGTGAGCACCGAGACGGGAGCCCAGCCAGGCTCAGGTGGCTCCGTGCAGTGCAGCCCCGGGAGTCCGAGGCACCTCAGCGGTGCTGGTCCTGGTGCGTGGCTGAGGCCTGGGATGCCGCGGCGAACGCAGCCAAGGTCCCTCCTCCCCACACGGCGCCAGGTGCAGCCACCTGACCCCACGCAGTGGCCTGGGCTGAGGCTCCCTGGGACAAATGACAAGAGCTGCCAGTGGGGCAGCGGCTGGGGAGGCGTCCTCTGTGGGAGCGGAGCAGCGAGTGCCGGCCCACGAGAGGCGCCCCGCGGGCCGCGGTGTGGCAGTGACGTGAGCTTTGGCGGGACAGGTGAGTGGTGGTGACGCGGAGCTGGGGGCTGGGCTGTGGTGGAGGTGCAGGTGGGGCCGCGGTGAAGAGGTATGGCCCCACTCTGTGAGCTCGGATCGGCCACCGAGGCGGCCCCTGCACGCGTCCTGCCTGGAGGAGGCCACGGGAGGATGGCCGCAGCGGCAGGGTGGCCCCAGCACTCCTGCAGGCTGGACACACGGTGGACCCCTCGTCATCTATCACTGCCCGCCGACCATGCACAGGGCGAGGCCTGGGCCTGGCCTCAGGACATCGGGGCTGCTCACCCGGCTGTCTGCCGATGGGTGTGGGGATCCGAGTAGGAGGGTCTGGTGCCCTCCTTCCCTGGGACAAGGCTGGCTAGGATCTGCCCACCTCGCCTCCCCTTCTCCCAGGTGGACACACCTAGAGCCTGAGTGGGTGGTTGCCATGGGAACAGGGGGTGTGGCTTGTGGAGGGACCCAAGGCCTTGTTAATGGAAGAGCCTGGGGAGGCACGGCACCTGCCCAGTGCCCCCCACCCGGAACAGACACACCCCTCCGGTCACCTTGTCCTCCCCTGGGGCTGCTGGGAGGAGCAGGTGTGAGAGGGGAGACTGCCTGGGGCCTGGGCGGGCCCTCGGCTCTGGTGGTGACCTGGGCTGCTGCAGGTGGAAGGAGGGACCCCCGCTGGGCCCACCCAGCTGCTTAGGGGTGTTATAAATAGAGGTGGCATGGGAGCGGGAGCAAGCAGATTAGCCCCCGATTAGCAGAGTGGGGGATTTGCTGGCACGGAAGGCTCTGGCCCGGGGGGTGTGGGAAGAGCTGGGTCAAGGGTGTCCCAGGGCTGTGTGCAGGCCGCCAGGTACCCACATGGCCCTGGGGCAGGTGCCCAGGCCCCTCAAGCCCAGGGCGTCCTGGATGAGACCTGCTGCCCGCCGCCCGCCCCCAGGAGAGGCCTGAGGGGCCTCCCCACCTCCTCCCTCCAGGGGTCAACGTCTCAGCAAATCAGGACGAAGAACTGGACCACGAGACCTTCCTGATGCAAATCGACCAGGAGACCAAGAAGTGCACCCTCTACGCCAGCACCGGGGGCTACTGGACCCTGGTCACCCACGGGGGCATCCAGGCCACCGCCACCCAAGTGTGAGTGCGGCGTCCCCTCTGCCGGCCTGGGGGTGGTGCTGGGCGCGGGCGCGGGCGGCTCTGAGCCCAGGCTGCCCGCAGGTCGGCCAGCACCATGTTCGAGGTGGAGTGGCGCGGCCGGCGCGTGGCGCTCCGGGCCAGCAATGGTCGCTACGTCTGCATGAAGAAGAACGGGCAGCTGGCGGCCACCAGCGACTTCGTGGGTGAGCCACCCCGGGCTGCCCGGGCAGCGGGCGCCGCCCCGCCCCCGCGAGTCCTCCACGCCCACAGCGCCCTCTCCCGCCAGGCGAGGACGAGCAGTTCACCCTCAAGCTCATCAACCGGCCGCTCCTGGTGCTGCGCGGCCTGGACGGCTTCGTCTGCCACCGCCGCGGCTCCAACCAGCTGGACACGAACCGCTCCGTCTACGACGTCTTCCACCTGAGCTTCAGCGACGGCGCCTACCACATCCGAGGTGCGCGCGGGGCGCGGGGCGCGGGGGCGCGGCGGGCCGGGCCGGGGAGCCGCCAGCCCACGCCCGTCCCGTCCGGCCCCCAGGCCGCGGCGGCGGCTTCTGGAACACCGGCAGCCACGGCAGCGTGTGCAGCGACGGCGAGCGCGCCGAGGACTTCCTGTTCGAGTTCCGCGAGCGCGGCCGCCTGGCCATCCGCGCCCGCAGCGGCAAGTACCTGCACGGCGGCGCCTCGGGGCTGCTGCGCGCCGACGCCGAGGCGCCGGCCGGGGCCGCGCTCTGGGAGTACTGAGGCCGCATTAAACCTGTCTGTCACGCAGCTCGCAGCTCGCGTGGGCTCCGCCGGGGCAGGGAGGGTCTGGCCCAAGCCCGCAGGTGCGAGGGGCTAGGCTGGCTATCGCCCAGCGGCGCCATCCCCAGACGCCTGCCCGCCCGTCCGCCCCGTGGCCCCACCAGCACCCTGGAGAGGCCCACGTCTGACCGGCCACAGCCTCTGCCCTCCCGTGGGGGCCGAGGGCCCCTCCCGCGAGGCCTTTTGTCCACCGTTCAAGTCAGCCGAGGCCAGTGGGTGAGTCCCGGCAGAGGGTCGCGGCCCAGTTGCTCCCTCCACCTAGGGGCACAGGCGGCCCTGGCCTGGGCTGCTCCATCGGGGCTGGGCCCTCGGGTCCGCGGCCGAGGCGGGGCCGGGTTAACTCGGAGCTGCAGGTGACCCTGGGGCCTGGCGTTTCTCGGTGTGGGCGTCAGGAGGTGCAGGGCTGGGGTGCCAGGGCCAGGACCCCAGCTTCCCAAGGGCACCTGGGGGCCCCAGCAGAGGTCAGGATGGCACCCAGGGGTCTCTGGCCAGCACCCACTCCCCTGCAGCACACTGGCGCTCTCCAGCCCCCGCCAGCTGAGGGGACAGTGTGTCTCTCCCGGCCCCCACCACCTGGGATGGACAACAGTGGCCACGGGTGGCTGGGGCACGCCTGGCTGTCAGGTCTGACCAAGGCCTGCAGGGGCAGCCCCCTGCTCACTGGGCGACGGTCAGAGCTGGGGCTGCCATGTGAGGAGGAGCCCCTCCCACAAACAGGGCCTTGGGCTTCAGAACCAGGGATGGTGCTGGGGAAACTCCAGGGGCCCCAGGAGGGCGGGGCCTGCTCAGAGACCCCTCTCCCCTGGGGCTGGGGAGCTCTGGGGGAAGCAGCCCCTTGCCTTCACGGCAGAGGCCAGGGCTGGGGCACGGGCTCCGCCCACCAGCCCAACCCGGGGCTGGGCCCCTCCTGGTCCCAGGCCCCTGAGAAGCCCGCACAGGGCTGGGCGAGCTCAGAAGACGATAAAGAAAGAGGCGAAGCCCGGAGCTC
Organism: Sylvilagus bachmani; assembly: GCA_015711505.1. Classification (NCBI taxonomy): domain Eukaryota; kingdom Metazoa; phylum Chordata; class Mammalia; order Lagomorpha; family Leporidae; genus Sylvilagus; species Sylvilagus bachmani. The sequence goes on along the minus strand of CM027400.1, from coordinate 994,283 downwards.
AGCAAACAGGATCCCTTGTTGCAGGAAACGCCTGCGCGGGGCTCGCGGGGCTCCCGGGCCCGGCGGAGGGAGGAGGCTGGGGGCACAGCCCACCGAGTGAGCGAGGTAGCAGCGCGGGGGAGCCAGTGGCAGCACCCAAACCCACCAGGCCCGGGCCGAGGCTCGCCCGAGCCCCACGACGAGGCTGGGGGAGGGGTGACGTGGGGGGCTCGTCCCACTCCCCCTCTGCTCCAGGCGGCCACGTGGTCCCCGTGGCTCACGCCTGGCCGTGCGCCTCTTGTTCCGGAAGAAGTCTTTCGTGTGCTGGCTCTCCTCCATGAATCAGGAAGCCGCCGTGCAGTCGGGGGGGGGGGGGACGCCCGCTCACAGCAGCACCAGGCTGGGGTTGCGCAGCTGCCCGTACACCTGCAGCAGCCTCTGGGCGGCGGCGCTGGACGCAGCCTCGTCCTCAGTGCACAGCTGGTCGCGCAGGCTCCGCACCTCCCGCAGCAGCATCTGCGGGTGCACGCAGCTCAGGCCCCGCCTCCCCCAGGGGGCTCCCGGGCCCCCCACTGGACACGCGCTTGGGAGACAGCCCCACGGGGCGCCCTCTGCAGCCTGAGACCCCTGACACGGGTGGGCGTGGCCCTCGGCCCTCACCTCGTGGTTTGCGTGGATCTGCCGGAGGTACTGCATGCGGAGGTCGGGTGGGCCGGAGCCCTGGGCAGCCTGCCCTGTGACCATCGTCTGGAGACACAAGGGGACGTCCCCAGGTGTGGTGCCGACACCTGTTCCCTGCCCCTCAGGGTAGGGTGACCCCGCCCCCCATCTCGGCCACGCCCCCTGCTGAGCAGAGCCGCAGGGGCCAGAGCCACACCCACAGCCAGTGCCTGGACACTGCTGTGGGTTCTTCCCCTTCAGCGCCCAGCCCAGTCCTGGGCCCATGGCCCCCCCGGTCCAGCCAGCCCACTGCCGGCCTCTTCTGAGGGAGCAGAGCCCCTGTGGAGATGGCCAAGAGGCAGCCACTGAGTGCGGTGGGGTCACAGGCTCCTCCTGCCCAGGAGAACCGCAGGCAGGCGGCAGGGGCCGACCCAGCCCGGAGCCCAGGAGCTTCTAGGATCCAGAAGCCGCTGGCGCCCCACAGCAGGGAGCCCCGGGCTGCAGGGAGCCAGCCGCTGCTCGGAGCAGGCAGGCACTGTCCTGGGGCCAGGTCGTCCAGACGCCCAGTGGGCAGGAGGCTCAGGCGGCCCTTTGACCTGAGGGTGGCGCCCAGCGCCGGTGTCTCCAGCGACCGCATGGTGCCTGGCAGCAGACACGGCAGGGATTCCCCTGCGCGCCCCTGGGCCCCCCCGCACCTGCATGCGGCCCACGATGGCATGGTGCACCCGGCACATGCTGGCCAGAGACGAGCACTCCACCTGGACCTCCACCGCCTGGATGGGCCCCGCTGGGCTCAGCTCAGTCAAGGCCACCTGTGGGGACAGTCTCGCTGCCTGCCCAGAGCCCCAGCAGAACCCACGGGGACCTCCCGGGGCCCCAGCTCCCTGCCCATGCAGCTCAGGCGCCCCCTGTAGGCAGCAAGCCTCAACTACACAGGAAGTCTGCTCCTGTGTGGTGGGACCCTCACAGCAGGCCCAGGGGGGCCCGGGAAGGGACTGTCGCTGGCAGCTCCCCCACGGGGCCACTCCCCCCGACCCATGTAGCCGCCCCCACACAGCCACTGCCAGTCCCCCGCCCACGCTGCCAGTGCCAGCCGCCGGCCCTGGGCGTGGACAGGTCGCACTCAGCCGGGAGGAGCTGCAGACTGCTCTCAGGACACACCCGTCCCAGGCCCTCTGGGGGGCCGCGAGGGTCCGCCACCTGCTGCCCTTCCCCCCAGGGGAGGAGGAAGCTGTGCGTGGGGGGGGTCACGACTCTACCCAGCTCCCCGGGAGCCCCACAGCCGGCCGTGCGTGGGGGACGAGCGGCCGACCCCTCACTGCCCGGGACGGCTCCGAGGAAGCCGGGGTCAGAGCTGCTGTCCCTGGACGGCGCGGGCCCCTGCTTGCCTCACGGACGAGGAGGTGGACGTCAGTGCCGTCCGGGGCCACGCCCTGCACAGCAGACAGCGCCCGGGCCCGCACGGAGTCCACGGCGGGATTCTCGGCCAGGAGCCACTGCAGGGTCGCACAGCACAGAGACGCACCTGGAGGGGACAGCACGAGCTGCGGCCACGCAGGAGCCACAGCCCGGCAGGGAGCCTGGCGGCTGGCCGCGGGGGGGTCTGGGTGTGAACAGGGACTCCGCCCGCCAGTTCAGCAATCGAGGCCAGTGTGCCCACTGCCTGTGTATGAGCCCAACCCTGAAGCCCACCCAGGACCCAGCGCCCCGGCCCATGCTGCCCACCTTGTCCACTTGTGAAGCGTGCGATGGGAGAAACTCCGACCCGCTCCAGCCCTCACCCAGGAGAGCTCGGACGCCGGAACCCACGGCGGGGATGACCCACGTCCACGGGCCTCGAGGCCCCAAGGCCACAGCACAGCCGGGCAGCGCCACCAACCTGTGCGGCCGTTGTCCAGGGCAGCCCTGAGCAGCTCCGCCGACACCTTGATGGAGGCCACGGACGGGGGCAGGTACTGGGCTCGCAGCGAGGCGGATCCAGCCAGCTTGCCGGCCGGGCCCCTGCGGGACTCCAGGAAGGCGTCCACGGGGTCCGCGGAGGGGCCGACCAGGCTGGGGGCCTGCGCGGCGGCCGCGGGCAGGCCGGGGAAGCGCAGACACTGCAGCATGTCCACCGTGTGCCTGCTCAGCGGCAGGCAGATGCCGTCCTGCTCGGGCGGCGCGGTGCGCAGGCCCTCGTCCAGGAGGGGGCCCTCCAGGGGGTCCTGGGAGGAGAGGACCCCACCCACCACCTCCCGGAGACTGTAGAAGAGCGCGCAGGACACGGTCACCGGCAGGTCCAGCGCGCCGTCCTCACTGGGGCCCAGGGGCAGCGTCACCTCGCGCCGGCTGCCGGGGCCGAGCCGGGGGATGGGGATGGTGTAGGTGACGGCCGAGCCGGCAGCGTCCAGGTCCAGGGCGGAGGAGCTGCTGTGCACCTGGAGGCACAGGGCCCAGCCGCGGTCCAGGCTGAAGTGGCCACTGTTCTGCAGCAGGCAGGTGGCGGTGAGCGCGTCCCGCAGCTGCAGGCGGCTCCAGGCCACGGTGGTCGTGCAGGAGATGGGCCGGGCGCCGCCGCGGCCCGAGAGCAGCGCGCAGCTCACACTCATGGCCTCGTTGAGGCTGGTCAGGGCCTCGTTCCGCTGGTCCAGCGCCTTCTTCAGCAGAGACACCCTGCAAAGGGCAGAGGCCGGCGGGGTGGGGCGGGCCGCACCGAGACCCCCACCCGGCTCCTCCCTGGGGCGGAGCTGTGCCCGGCCAGGCCCTCGGCCCCGCCTCTCCTCCGCAGTGCTGGGACCCCGTCAGGTGAGGCCGGGCCTGGGGGCCAGCAGGGAAAGCATGGGGGCCCCGTGTCAAGGCGGCCTCACAGGCTGCCCCCCAGGACAGCCAGACCAGGCGCCCCGGCCACACCGGGGCAGCCACTCACCTCTCGGAGACGCTGCCGATCCCAGAGAGCAGCTCCCGGATCTTCCGGCCTGCGTCTGCCCTGGTCGTCCGGGCAGGGCCGGGCGCCTCCGCGTCCAGGCCCAGGCTGCAGGCCATCAGGCGGCCTTTGGCAGACAGTGCCAGGAGTTTGGTGCCACCTGGGATGGATGGGCACAGGGCCAGTGAGCAGGCTGGGGGGGGAGCTGCCGCAGCATCTCCCCCCACACCCCCGGGCTCCGGAAACACGCGGGTGGAGGCTGAGGCCAGCGGCCAGGAGCCCCAGGCAGCCGGGCAGATGCACCCCCCGAGGGCCTCTCCAGGAGCGGGGCACTGGGCTGCCACGGGGGCCACTGTCCAAGGACCCCAGGACATCGCCCCCCGCCCCTCCCCTCCCCGGGGTCCGCCTTTGCTGGTCCTTTGCCAGGGAGTGGCCCCAGGACAGACGCATGGCGAGGGTGCCAGCTCCCGGCTGCTGCCACCTCGCACCGGCTCCGGCTCTGTCCCCGGCCTCAGCACCACATCAGTACCCCACATGGGATCCTGAGGGGAGTCTGCCCTGCGCCTCACCCCATCACTGGACCCACAGCCTAGACCACCGCGGCCTGGCGGGGACAGCACCACGCTGGACCACGGCTGACCCACAGTGGCCCCAGCACCTGCTCTCCTGCCTCCCTGACCCGGACCTGCAGCCTGTGGGGGGAGGGGCCGGGAGCCAGGGCAGTGACCAGTGTCAGAGTGGGGGACGCTCTCGGGCCAGGGGCCAGGGCAGTGACCACAGTGTTGGGGGGGACGCTCTCGGGCCAGGGGCCAGGGCAGTGACCACAGTGTTGGGGGGTGGATGCTCTCGGGCCGGGGGCCAGGGCAGTGACCACAGTGTGTGTGGGGGATACTCTCAGGCCAGGGCAGTGACCACAGTGTTGGGGGGGATGCTCTTGGGCTGGAGGCCAGGGCAGTGATCAGTGTGTGTGTGGGGGGGACATCTTGGGCTGGGGGCCAGGGCAGTGACCACAGTGTGTGTGGGGGATACTCTCAGGCCAGGGCAGTGACCACAGTGTGTGTGGGGGGACGTCGGGCTGGGGGCCAGGGCAGTGACCACAGTGTGTGTGGGGGGACGTCTCGGGCCAGAGCAGTGACCACAGTGTCGGGGGGAACGCTCTCGGGCCGGGGGCCAGGGCAGTGCTCGGTCCGCAGCCGTCAGCAGCAGGGGGCGGGGCCCGGGCAGGCAGAGCCGGGCTGCCACCACCTGCCCCGTGAGCGGACGAGCCTGCACCTGCCGGAAGCTTCGGCTCGTCACTGACACGGCAGCTCATACCTCCAGGGCCCGCAGACGCGCGGAGGGCGACGCTGCCGCAGATGTTCAAGCTGGCTGGGCACAGCAGGGGCGGCAGGCCGCCCGGGGCCCCCTGCGGCCACTCTGGGTCCACGCGGGAGCCGCCCTGCGCCAGGTCCACCACGCAGAGGTCGGAGGGGGTGCTGTAAAACAGGCGGCCGCCCCCGCCGCAGGCGGCACACAGCGCCGGCCCCGGGAGGCGGTACTCGCGGAGCTCCGGCACCAGACTCCCGGCCTCATTCCAGCCGGCCTTGATGGCCAGCGCCCGGCCGTGGTGACCGAGGGCCACCAGGCAGTCGGCGTGCATGTCCTCCGCGGCCAGCCCGTCCTCTGCTGTGTCCCTGGCCCGCGGCTCTGTCCTCAGGGCCCCAAGGAAGACGACAGGCTCCTCCAGGTGATGGAGGATCTTGACCAGGGCCTTCGGGTCCCCAGGGGCTGACCTGGAGGTGACCAGGGCCTTCAGGACCACACAGCAGAGCTGGCCGTCGGGGAGACCGCAGAGGACCACGGGTGACTCCAGGAGGACGGCATCGGCTCCGAAGAGCAGACCGAAGAGGGCCTCCCCCAGCACGAAGCCCCCGTGGGCCGGGGGGGTGCCGCGCGGGGCCCCCGAGCCCGCCTGGGACACACAGCACAGCACGGGCAGGAAGCGGGGGTCCTCCGGCTGCCCTGCGGAGGGGGTGCAGGCGGCCAGCTCCACCTCGCCGATCTGGGCGTCTGGCCGCGGCTCCTGGCCGGGGCAGGGGCGCTCCAGCAGCCGCACCTTCCACTGGGCCGGGCCCTGCTCCAGGGTGACCAGCGCGTCGTCCAGCACCGCGAACGTGCAGAGCCCCGCGCCCGGGAGGACGCAGGCATCGGGGCCCACGGGGATCACAGGCGAGGGGAGCTCGCCGTCCTCACCATCCTCACCGTCCTCGGCATCCTGCCTCTGAGACCTTGGAGTGCGGGGGAGCCCCGGTCAGGGTCCGCCCCGCGAGCCCCGTCCCTGCGGCCCACGCCTGCCTCCGCCGCCCCGGGGGTCTCCCCTGACCGTCACAGAGGATCCAAGGCGCCTTTGCTCGCAATCCCAGCCACAGGGACTGGACCCCCAGAGCCCCGGGCAGGACCTCCGCCCCTGGGCGGGCGAGGGGACGCCGAGAGCTCGAGCCGCGGACCGTGCGCGGCCGGCGGAGCGGTGCGGCGGGGAGGCCGCGGCTCACCTGCGCGGGCGGTGCAGCGGCAGGCAGTACACGCCCTCCCGGGCGCACAGGACGTAGAGCGCCCTGCGGGGCGGCAGGAGCTCCAGGTGCCACACGCGGCCCGGGAACTGGTACACCGCCTGCGGGGGGGAGGAGGCGCGCCTCGGGTCTCCGGTTCCCCGCGCCCCCCGGCCCCGGCCGCCCGCCGCCCGGCCCGGCCCCCGCCGCCGCGGCGCTCACGCTCAGCAGCCCGCCTTCCTGGTCGTACACGTAGACGAACTCGCTCCCGGTGCACAGAAAGACCTCCGCCCCGTGGCGCAGGACGCGGGCCGTGCCCGCCGCCAGGCCGCCGAGGGGGCAGCGGAACCCCGCCAGGTAGCGGACGCGCGGCTCGGCGCCCGCCATCGTGCGAGCCGCCGCCTCCCAGCGCGGGGCCGTAAAGCGGCGCCGCGGGGGCGGGGCCGGGGCCGCCACGAGCAGCCCGGCGGGGGCGGGGCCGGGCGCTGGCGGGGGCGCGGCCTCCGCCGTAAAGCGGCCCGGCGGGGGCGGGGCTGGAGTCTCGGCGGGGGCGGGGCCTTCGCTCTAGCGGCCCGGCGGGGGCGGGGCCGGGCCTCAGTTCTGTGCGCTGGGGGCGACCCGGACGCCGGAGCCCCTGCCTGCGGGGTCGCGGCCGTCCGGGAGCGGGCACGGAGCCGCTTGGGCAGTGTTGCCTCCAGCCGGGGCGCCGCTTGCGCGGGCTTCCCTGGCCTTAGTCGAGCGGAGGCCGCCCCGGAGGCGGGGACAGCGCGGGGCGGGAGCCCACTCCTCAAGCTTCGGGGAGGGGTGGGTCTGCCCGAGAACAGAGGGCAGCGGCCGCAGAGGGGACGCCCCAGGCGTCGGAGAACAAGTGGCGGGCTGCGCGCGGGAGGAGGAGCTCCCGGCCGAGACCTCCGCTTCCCCGGGCCCCCAGCCCCCTTCCTTGGGCAGCGCCGGGCAGCGGGGTGCCCGGCCACGCCCCCTGCGACGTGGAGGAGCAAGGACCCCCTCCCCGCTGCGAAGCCAGGCTGCAGAGCCCCAGGGCGACACGGGGCGGGCGGGCACCTGCCTCGCCGGCTGAGCCGCCACTGGGATTTCCGCGTCCAGTTCCGGGCAAGCGGAACCTGCTGATGGCTCCGGCGCTTGGGCCCCTGGCCACCCACGTGGGAGACGCAGACTGGGCTCCAGGCTCCTAGCACAACCCCGGCTGTTGTGGCCATCTGGGGAATGAACTAACAGATGGGAGACCTTGGCGGCTTTACAAATAAGAGCAAGAAATTTGTTTCTTGTCCAGCAGGGGTGGAGGTGCGTGGTCAGCCAGTCCGGGTGGACGCTGGGGTGAGGCCCACACCTGCCCAAACACCCAGGGACCAGCACAACGGGCAGCTGCCCTGAGCCTGGCGACGCGGCCCCCCAGGCCACCTGCTCACTGCTCTGGGGGCCGGGTGGGACGGACCTGGAGCCTGGCCGTGGGAGCCTGCCTCTGGCTCCCCGCGCTCCCAGGTGCTGGCTGGAAATGCTCCCACTGCTGGGGCAGCCGGCAGACTCAGCAGGCTTTCTGGCCAATGGCAACCTTCCCGGCCTGTCCTCAGTCCTTGGGAACCCCATGCTCACCCACACAGGGGACACACGACTGCGTATGTGGTGGGGGGGCCGTGGCCACATGAGTAGTGGCCAGTAGAGCCCGTCTGTTGGTCAGACCTGGCCCACTCACCCTGGGGACCGGCAGGCCCCTAGCCCCAAGCCAAGCCCTCGTGTTTGCTGGGGCAGCTCGATGGGAGGGGGCCTGGAACGCCAGGGCTCAAGCTCAAGGCCACGCCGGCTGGCCCCTGGAGGGGTGGTGCACGTGGCCCTGGCCGGAAGCCGGGGAGGCCACTGCTCCAGGTCAGAGCTCAACGCTGAGCGGTTTCCTGGCGAGAAAGCACGGGGTGGGAAGCTGGGGGCTGTACCAGGGCCACACTCCTCCGTGGCCACAAAGCCCGGCAGGAAACCATGCCGGCCAGGGGCTCTCACCGTGGTTTGCCGTCACAGCAGCCCGGGGGTGGGGAGCACCTCTCCAAAAGCTGCCAAGGTGACACGGGCAGGCGGCCAGGCCAAGCCTGGGGCTGAACACTTGCATGCCCACCGCGGAGGCTCTGGGACAAGGCCCGGCACCGCCGAGGGCCCGCTCCCTCCTGAGCCCGTAGCCCCAGCTGCTTTGCCATTGGCCTCCGGCCTGCCCCACCCCAGCGCCCGAGTGTGTGTCCACGAGGCGGCGCCAGGCCCACGGAGCCGAGCTGTCTCAGGGGACAGTGAGTCCTGACGCAGAAACACCACACCGGGGCAGTGCTTCAGGCGCTTTTATTAGGCTCCACTGCAGGGCCGAGGCTGCCCTAGTCCAACCCCACACACCTGTGAGCCCCAAGAGGCGACGGGGCAGCCTGGCCGACCCCCCAACACCAGAGGGGACCAGGGCGGCCGCTGTGCCGACTGGGGCTGTCCCCTCCTCGGCAGGCCCAGCCTGGGACCAGCTCTGGCTCTCTCCGCAGAGCGTCCATCGTCACTGAACAGAGACGGCAGAACCAGAAGCAGAAGTCCACTTTTCTTTAGCTAAAAAACAAAAGCAAACATGAGCTATGTGGAAACACTGGGTGAGGAGAGGAAGGTGGTTTGGTGGAGGACGGCACACGGAGCGCGCGGGCAGCGAGGACTCGAGTCCTGCCGTCCAGAGCCTGCCCAGGTGGGGCACGGCATCGGGGCACAGGCAGAGAGCAGAGGGAGCCCCAGCCACGCGGCCTCACGGCTGACTTCAGGGACAGGAGACGAGGCGACAGCGGGGCAGCCTGGGTACTGTCTCCCGGCACGGCTGTGCCTGGGCAGAGCCTACTTAGCTGGGCTGCCCTCCGCCTCCCAGCCCCAGGACTGTCTGCAGCGACCAGACCAATGTGCGCAGACGCGCCGTGGGGCTGCCCCTTGGTGTTCACACGGCCAGCGCCCCCGTCCACAGTGCCAAGGACGAGGGAGGCTCCTGTGTGGCTGGGCCGGCCTCTCCCGTAGGTCGTTAAGGCAAAGAGGCGAGGAGACACCACGGCTCCCTCGTGGGGAGGACCGGGCAGGGTCCAGCTACAGAGGAGACCCGGGCAGCACAGCGCACGCGCGTGGATGGCCTGGCCCTGCACTGGGCACACTACCAGCTGTCAGAGGCCACACCACTGGGCGAGGGCCTGGGCCAGCGGAGGCTGTGGTGGGAGGCCCAGAGCGGCCCCATCACCCTGTGCAGGCCACGGGGGGCTGCCCACCGCGGGGACGGTGACAGCCGCCTGCCCTGTGGCTCGGTACAAGTCTCAGGCACTGAGGTTACTTCAGAGGGAACTAGCGGCCCCTGTCCCCCTCCCCTGCCAGGAACCCGCCCCCCAGGGCCTCACTGGAGGGAAGAAGCACAGACCAGGCTCCCCCGCCTTGTCAGGTTCACCCTAGGAAAAATAAATAAAGTCTTCCGGGCAGGAATTGCAGAAATCTCTTATTACAACAATGCAGGCGTCACCACCCCACCTGAGAGTCGAGTGACAGGAGGCAGCAAGTCGGCGCGCAGGCCTGGTCCTGCGTCTACGCAGCGGCCACTGCGGAGAGGCGTGGCCTCCCAGGCCAGCTTGTGCCCTAGAGCAACAGGGGACAGCCAGCCAGGAGCTCCCAACCAAAAACTGGGGTGGGGGACGGAGAAGAAAAAGCATCAGAAAGTTGGGGTAAAGAAAGCCGGGTGGCAGCAGCCCCCTCCGTGCCCCCAGGTCCGGGTGGCGGTCTGGAGTCACCGGCCTTCATGCCGCAGCGCTGTGAGCCGGGCCAGGCCACACGGTGCTCCCAGCAGGCGGCGGCAGTTCCAGCTGGGAGGTCACACTGCGCCCCCAGAGCCCAGGGTGCCCTCTGCAGAAGAGCAGTGCTGAGAAGCTGCGGAGACTGGAAACCCCAGGCTGCAGGCCCTGCGTCTCCTGCTGGTCGGACTAGGCCCTGGGGAGGCTGCACATCTCGCAGTGGCCGGTGCCCGGCGGGTTCATGAAGGTGCAGTGCTGGCAGGCCCACATGGCGGCCGGGGCGGCGTGCACAGAGCCCCCGACGGCCCCGTACTCATGAAGTCCGGGGAGCTGCACGCCGACTGTGCCTGCAGGGGAAGAACAAGCGGGCGTCACGTCTGCACGAGGAGGACACTCGCCCGCCATGGGCCTTGACGGCAGAAGTCCTCGAGCACCCCCACCGCGGAACCCGGCTCTGTCCACACTTAATGCCACTGGCTGGACAGCAAGCGCCCCTGCTGCCCACTGGCCCGGGGCCGCTCCCGCTGGCTGCTGAGTCCGTCTCCATGCGTCTCAATCCCCTGCGGGACGATTCGTCTGTTAGGTACTTGAGAAGCAGAGCCAGACGTCCAGGACTGAACCAGGCAGAGGCCACGCGTGAGGACCTGGCAACACCACCTGTGCCTCCCCAGGGGCGGCCGAGCCCAGCCATGTGGACCAGCGGCCCCAGGGTGTGTGGGGACCCATGGACAGGCCTGCCATGGGACCCCCCATGCTGGGCGTGGCTTATAGCAGTCATGCGGATGTAGCAGCTGATTGAACTTTCCATCCAGCTGAGGATCGTGGTAAACAACAAGACGGCGCTGATGCCCTGCCTGCTGCGTGACTCCACAGCTGAGCGTGATCAAGTGCCGGATTGGAGAGCTCTGTGCATGGACTCTGATTGATTGAGTGTGACTGGTTGAATTCTGTATATAAGTGGACCAGGGGAGAAGGAATACGCACGCCAGCTTTCCCCCTTAAGGAATGTGCGCGCCATCTCTCCCCCTTCTCCCGGTCTTTCCCCACTCGTTCTAAGTAAAAGTCTACTGAAGACCGATTAACTGCGAGCAGCGTCGTTCCTTTTGCGGCCGAAGGAGCGACAAGGGTGTGCACTGGCAGGAGGCGCACTGGACCCAGGTGCTCCCACGCGGGATACGGGGATCTGCACCAGCAGGCCGAATGCCGGCGCCGGCTCAGGTCTGCACACTTTCTGCCGATACCCGCTACTGAGGACTGTACGATGACCTGGGTTTCACACAGAACGGGGAAGCGCCCCATGAGTGCGCAGGAGCCCAGCCCTGAGCTGCTCCCACACCGTCTCCGTCCACTGGCCTCCCTCACGGGTTGCCCACTGGGAAGAGGCGCTCCTCGGCTCATCTTGGCTACACATGGTGACGATGGTAACCGCACCTTTCTGTTTTCAGGGCCCCAGGACAGCCCCAAGGCCGCCCTCTGCACTGTGAGCTCTGGCCCCGCCCTGGCTGTGGAGGCTCCAGGAGGCCCACGCTCCCCTCCCCGACCTCACAGGCAGTGGGGGTGCGGCAGCAGAGGGGAGAAGGGCCCCTGGGGCAAACCCCAGTGCGGTCAGCACTCCCACCCGCGGCCGTGGCTGAGGCGGCACTGCGGGGGTGCACGCCCACTCCGCAGAGCCGAGGCCGGCTGGGTCTGCTACCCACAGTGCCCACGGCACCCCCAGGGCCAGCCATCCGCACCATGACAAGAGGGACACTCACTGCACAGCTGCTCGATGGTGGCCCACTGTTCCGACTTCTTCCACGTCTGTGCCAGCTCCTCGTTCCTGGTCCTCACGGCCTCCAGCAGCAGGCTGATGCTGTCCTGCAAGAAGCCAAGAGGGAGGTCGGCCGTGCGCCCGGGGCAGAGCCTTGCTAACAGGTATCTGACATCAAGGCGTCCTACCAGCTGTCACTATAGAGGTGAAATGCCACAACCTAGGATGACAGAGCCAAGTGCTAAACTGAGAAAAAGTTTAAATTTCCCCCAATAGCCTCAAGTGGGCCTTTGCACCCCTCTCAGCCACCGCTGACAGTGCACCCGACAGGCCGGAGGACACACGCCATGCTCCTGGTCCTGGGAGGAGGGGACGGATGGCGGGCCCAGGGTGTGAAGCCTGACTCCTCCCCTCTCCCGCTAAGCCGTGTCTTCCTCTTCCCTTCCCCGACCTGGCCAAAGCCAGAGGCTTGCAGCGGTCTAAGGAGATCCTTGAGGACACACTCCCTGAGAGGTGACCGCGCAACAGTGCCCCATGCGGACGGAGACTCGCCTTCCACCCCATCCACTCGGCACAGCTCCCTGGGCAGCCGCGGTCAAGCAGCAGAGTGGGGGAGTCGGGGATCAAAACAGCCACGGCTGCCGGAGACTGCCGGAGAGGGGAGGCCTCCGGGACAGGACAGGGCCCCTGCGCTGCCGCCTCCGGGGAGGCCTCCGGGACAGGGGCCCTGCGCTGCCGCCTCCGGGGAAGACACGTGGAGTCAGGCTCCCTGTGGCTGAGCAGGAACTCCTGCCCTTCTCTCCACAGCTCAGGAGAAGGCGGCCAGAGCAGGGCACCCGACACCAGCCAGGGCCTGCGGCTGGGCCCGCTGTGGGGCGGCAGGCTGCGCTGGCCTGCGACACCACACCCTGGATGGGAGTGCTGGTTGCAGTTAAAGCCCCTGGGAGGCAGCAGGTGAGGGTCAGGGCTAGAGCCCTGCACCCACACTAGGTGTGGACGGAGCTCCTGGCTCCTGGCTCAGTCCTGGGTGTTACAGCCGTTTGAGGACTGAACCAGCAGACAGAAGACAGTTCTCTCTTCCGCACCCTCTCCCTGTGCCTTTCAAATAAAAAAAATACTAAACAAAAATGCACACCACAGAGCTGTGTGCTCGGCGCTGGGAAGTGGGCCAAGCCTCTGGAGCGAGTCAGCAGTCAGCGAGTGGAGTGGATGGGGGAGGGGCAGGACACCAGGAGAGCAGACTGCTAGGTCAGCAGTCCAAGCGGTGGGCCTCAGACACTGGTGCTGGATGACCTCTCCTCCCAGGAAGCTGTGGCAAGTGGGACCACCCGTCACTGCACAGGGCAGGGTTCTGAGCACGCCCAGCGTGAAGAATGCTTTTCTCTATTTACACTGTCCGAAGGCTCTGCTCAGGGGACGTCTGGGGAGACGCCCTCACACAGGCAGCTTCCCAGGCCTGCTGCTCTGTGGCAGAGAAACAGCGAGACAAAGCGTCTCTTTATAGCCCTAGCCAGCCAGGGACCACCAAGTGCAGGCCGTACCTGCAGGGGCATGACTTCATTGGTGACCAGAAACAGCAGCAGGTGGAAGTCGGAGACGGTATCCAGGAACACGGACGAGGCATTCTGGGACAAGTAGGTAGCCAAACTGTGGAAGTCCTAGAGGGAAACCGGATGTTCCACCACAGGCGTCCAGGCCAGACCCAGAGACGCCACACCCCACGGGGATGCAGCTACGCACCTGCTGCTGACGCGGCCCCACCAGCACCCAAGAAGAGCACAAGCTTCCACAGCACCCTCCCCGGAGGGTGCCGGACAAGCCAACCTTGAGGTGGACGGGGGCTGTGGGAAAAGGCTAGCCCAACCCACCCCAGGCCCTGTGGGGTTGCAGTCCTGGGCTGGGCACAGGGTGAGGAGGAGAAATGGGCAGGGCAGCCGTCACGCAACAGCCAGGAGAGCCAGGCAGGGGATGCGAGGCCACCCCACGGCCGGCTCTGCACCCCAGGCCCCCTGGCGGAGGGTCATGAGGCTTGTTAGTCAGCAAACTGCCCCTTTCCAGAAAACCTCATGGGGCTGGTGCTGTGGCACTACGGGCCCTGCCTCTCCTATAAACAAACTTAAAAAAAAAATCTTAAAAAAAAAAAAAAGGAAAGAAAACCTCAGGACACCCTGAGACGCCTATCCATCGTGACAGTGAGAGAACGGGCGGTGGCCACAAGGACGGCAGGTCGTGTGCTAACCCAGCGATCCAACAGTGCCGAGAAGCCCTGGTGCCCAGGCTGCCAGAGTGCATGGAGGAGCGAGGGCTCACAGCAGCAGAGGAGCACAGGACCCCCGCTGGCTTGGCCTCCACCCTCGCTAACAAACAAGAAAAAAAAGGATAGATTTACAAAAAACTGAGAAGCCATCCAAGAGCAGGGGACACCAGCAGGCCCAGAGGGGTGTCCAGGAGACCAGACACACGGGACCTGCCCTGTGGTCACCAGGCCCAGAGGGGCGTCCAGGAGACCAGACACATGGGACCTGCCCTGTGGCCACCAGCAGGCCCAGCGCCGTCCGGGGCACAGCGTGGCTGTGCTCCGCCATGAGAACAGCTCGGGAGCCTTGCAGCTTGGCCCTTCGGGGGTGCACGGGCTAGAGCTTGCACGGCAGCGCACAGCTGCACTCAGCTATTTGTAAAGACAGACAGTTTACCTGTGTCTCGCCCAGGACATCCCGGTTTTCAATAGGAAATGGATTTTGCGAGATAGAAAAAGTGTAAACTGGATCCTTGGGGAAAGTTGTCGTGATCTGACGAAGAAAAGACAAACCGTGAGCAGCACACAGAGGAAGCCGCGGCGCCTCGTCCCTGAACCCAGTGCAGCGAGTCCAGGCCGAGGGAGCACCTCCGACTGTCCTCCCCGAGGGACGTGCTGACTGCGCCTCCGGGAAGCAGACTCGGGGATCTGTGCTTGAGGCTGCTCTGTGCCCGCCTCCAGGATGCCTGGAGCAGGCCGCGCTGGACCACCGAGAGTCCCCACAGCTGTGCCCGCCGGCCACGGACAAACAAGGGCTGGTGTGAGCCCTCGCCCGCACCAAAGGAGCCACACAGGGAGAGGCCAGGAGGCCGCTCGGGCGCTGACGCTGGACGACAATCCCTGTTCTCGGGTCGGCACCTGCGGTGCACACGCGACTTGGGCAGCACGCTGTGTGCTAAGCCCTTTCCCAAGGCCGGGCACTGCCCCTCAGAGCTGTGGGCTTTTGTGGGCGGGGCCAGGAGTCACCCTCTGTCCTGGCATCAGGAGCTGCAGGTGTAAGAGGGCGCACGATCAGCAGGCGCTGGGACACTGGAAATGAGCCGGGAGCCGCACTCCCCACAAGAGCGCCCGCGTGTGGGCTGCCCCGGCTTCCCTGCGGCAGTCACGGCCGTTGCACACTCAGGGCAGACTCTGGGCCCTGTGTGGCTACATCCACAGAGCAGCGCTGTCCTGGGATGGCTGGCACCCCGAATCTGGCTATGCCAGCACCAACTGCCCAAGGCACCCTGGAGCCACAGCCACGAGCCGGCCTCTCAGGCCAGAGCCACATGCTGGCACTGAGGGCCCCCAAGCCTCACCGTGCTCCTGTGCAAACGAGAGGTGAGGCGCCCCTCCCGACCTGGGCAGTACGAGGACCCCAGTGCTCAGCCAAGCTGCAGTCAGGATGACAAAGTCAGTGGAGGCCCTGTCTACACTGCAAAAGCCCAGGACGCCCTGGGTCCTCCCCTTGGGAGGGCAGACAGAGACAGTCCTCGCTGGAGGCAGGGGCACGTGCTGGTCTTGCACACAGTCCCTGGTGAGGGCCAGAAGCAGTCTGTGTGTCCCATGTAACTACTGATGATGTCACGACGAGTGGACAGGGCACGCAGCTCCTCGTCTGGTGCACAGACCCTCACCGTCCTGGGGACCCGACAGCCCCCCAGACCTCAGGAGCACTGGCTCCTGCTTGCCTGCCCCAGGCCTGCACTGTGGCCTCCAGGCCTCAGACCCACAGGGACAGACAGCCAGGCAGCACAGGCAGCAGTGCGCCCTGCGACCCAGTGCTGCTGCGCAAGCACTCTAAGGGGAGCACGGACCCCTTCATCAAAGGAAGGGCTGGGGGGGTGCGGGCCGGGGAGGCCTCAGGAAGGCCGGCCCTAGCTCCTGCAGCCCCTCTAAGCCCATGCTCCATCCATGTGTCTTCACCCAATCACCCCCAGGTAGGCCTAGAGTGCAGCTGCTTTGCGGCCTGGCTTACAGCACGTTCTCCGAAGCTGTCAGCCGGAACGGCGCGTCAAAGGGCTTGGCTTGTGGGACCCGCGGCTCCAAATGCAATGCTAACTTACTGCCCGACTCCCACGCCCGTCCTGAGTGGACCCTCAAGTGGCAGCAGGGAGGAAGCGTGCATGGAGCTCCCACAGGGAGCTGGAGAGGCCCCGGCTGCTGCCGCGTTCACCTGGGACATGTGTGCTGCTGCGCTCACGGCCCGTGGCCACGGCACGGCTAGCTCTCCGGGACCTTCAACTGCTGGGGTGAACAGTCTCTGCAGGTGCAGAACAGACCCCGGTGAAGCCATGCCAGCACCTACACAGAACACCGAGCCACAGGTGTCCCAGGACCCCATGAGCACTGGGCTGTGGCAGCCACGTCGACTCCGCAGCACTGCGCAAGCTGGGGCGCCTGCGTGGCTTGGAAGCCGCCGGCTCGGCTGAGGGCCTGCCTGGGGTGTCTGCTCCTGTGCAGGCTGACACAGGGAACACTCACGCCTAGACGGTTTCCAAGGACATTCAACCCCAGAACGGAATGGAAACCCCTTGGAACGGTGAGCTTTCAGGAAGCCCAGGGCCTCCTCACAGCGCCCCTGATGCCACCCCCAGCGGGGACACTTACGTCGATGATCAGGTACTCCACCGGCAGGGGCCGGGCCAGCTGGGTGATCTCATTGCCAAACTTGTCTATGTCCTGAAACAATCAAAGGTGAGACCGCTGAGTGAGGGCGGCCAGGGGCGGGTGCTCCGCTCACACACCTGTCTCCTGTCTGAAACTCTTACGATTCTTGTGCAAGTTTCAGAAGGACAGACGGAATGTGGATTTGTAAACAACCCTTGTGTTTCCCCGAGCTGCTTCACCACAGCCTCCTCCAGAGAGGGCGACCGTGCCCTCGCATGCGGGAGGCCACGGGAGGTGAGTGCGTGGAGCCGGGCACACCCCTGCATGGGGCGCTGCGGCCGGCTCGACAGCGGGCAGACGCACGGGCAGGAGGGCCAGGCTCTCCCCTCCGGCTCCAGCTGTGCCCATCCGAGCCCCAGGATCAGAATGCTAATTCTCCTTCCGTTTTGTAAAGCCTTCTTTATTTATTTGAAAGGCAGCGTGATAGGGAGTGAGGGAGAGACAGACAGGGGTCTTCCATCCTCTGATTCACTCCCAAAATGGCTACAACAGCAGGAGCAGCGACAGAAGCCAGGAGCCAACAACCCCATTCAGGTCTCCCACACGAGTGTCAGGGCCCAAGCATCTGAGCCATCGTCTGCTGACTCCCCAGGAACACTCCCCAGAAGCCAGACTGGAGCCGGTGCAGCTGGGACTCAAACTGGCGCTCCAATGTGGGTGCCAGCACCACACGCAGTGCCTAACCCCCCACGCCACGACGCTGCCCCGGAGCAGTGATTCTAAATAATGTCGCTCACACCTCTGAAAACCTGACTTTACGGTAAACTTAGGGTCTGTGCACAAGACATGCATGAATGAACAGCACACACACACACATGCACACAAATGAACATGCACTCACACACACACACACACCACCACCACCAATCTGTCAAAGTCTAAAACTTGTTTTGCTTTGTCAGATGCAAGGAACATAAAGTTTAATTATGGGGAAAAACGGCCAGCATATGTTCATTAATCATAAAATGACAATTAGATCTGATTTATGTCAAACATGCTGAGTTCAAACAGGGCTCTGGAAATAAATTCATAAGCACTGATGCTTTTCATTAAAGATTCTGCAAGAAGCGGTCATATTTTCTACCTAAATCATCACTTAACATTATATAAATCATTGCTGAGCCACATATAAATTATACATCCCTAATATCCAATTATAGGGCCTTACATAAAAGTTTACACTCACTGCAGCCCTCAGGCCCCCACTGGATGCCAGGCGCAGCTCCTGGGGGAGCACAGGGCATGAACGGCAAGCAGCCCCGTCCGCGGGCGCCCTGACTCACCGGCCCGGGAGCCCTGTCCCGTGTGTCTCCGCCAGCCTCCCTCCGACCACACGATGCTCAGGAACCTGGCCCAGGCCTCCTGGCCAGCACTTCGATGATTTTCCCTCTGTGCAGCCCCACCCCCGCCCCCCGCCACTGCTGCGGCCACACGGCTGTCCTGCTGGCCTCCCTCGGCCGGCCCGATCTGGGCAATGGTCACTGCCCCTCTGCGTGAGGAGCAGCAGCCGCAGTCGGCACAGCCAGCTGGGTCAGGGTGCCGAAGAACTAGGGCCTGTGGGTCCTGGGCCCCAAAGAGGCAGTGTCTCTATGGGGGGAGATACGGTAAGAGACAGGAATCAAATCCAATCAAACTGAATCACCATTTCCAAAAACACACGCTTGCCCCTACAAGAAGTAACCTGCAACAGCTCCCACACGCAGCCCATCTGGAATTCATCCCAGATCTCATTAAGCTCTGATGCACAGGCACGTGTTCACGCTAATCCTCCCCTGGGGGTCTTCTGCTTAAATGCCCCCCTGTGTCCTGCTCTTCTGTCAGATTTAACTGGCCAACAGGACCTTCTCTGGGGGAGGACAGGCAGCAGTGTGTCTCCCCACGCCTTCACTGGAACGTTCTTCCAGGCCAACCCCAGGCCCTGCACACCGTGTTCAGAAGGCAGCCGCTTTCTAATGGGCTTTAAGAAATGTCAGGAGCTCACCCGGAGGAGGATGTCTTAATGCTAAGTCTGGCAGCCGCCGAGCGTCAGCAGTCTTATCTGCGCCCGGAGCAAGACACAGGAGAGTCAGACATGGCAGCCCGGATGCCTCCCTACCCACCACAGGCCGCGTCTGGCAGCGGAGGCAACGTGGTCTCAACATCAGAGAGAAGTCCAGGACCTATGTCTTTGGCAGCTCAGAGCACATGGGCTCTGTGCCAGGACGGCAGCAAGTCTGGCTGACTGCTGCAGCACCCTGCTGCGGGAAAGGCGACAACACCCTGCCAGGAATGGGCAGGAGGGGGCAGGGACACCGGCAGCTGACCTGACGTCACAGCAGAGAGCAGGGACACAGTTCCCAGAGCTCAGTGTCCTCAATTCCCAGCACAACAAACAGCCCGGGTCACACCCTGGCCTGCCATGTCAGCATCCCCATGGGCGCCAGTTCTGGGCCCAGCTGCTCCTCTTCCAAACCAGCTCCCTGCTGTGGCCTGGGAAAGCAGTAGTAGATGGCCCAGGTCCTTGGGCCCCTGCTCCCGTGTGGGAGATCCAGAAGAAGCTCCTGGCTCCTGGCTTGGGATCAGTGCAGCTCCAGCCATTGCAGCCATCTGCGGAGTGAACCAGCAGATGGAAGACCTCTCTCTCTGTCTCTACCTCTCTAACTCTTTCAAATAAATAAAATAAATCTTAAAAAAAAAAAACTAGCCCAGCAGAGAGCGAGTGCCTGCCAGCTGGTCTCGGATGCCTGCAGGGCGCACAGGACTCGTCCTCGCAAGTGCGAGTGTCCCCAGGGTCTGACAAGAAACAAGGGCTGCACAGGACCCAGCAGAGGCCGAGGGGGCGGCCCTCCCCAGGGCATGCACGTCCGGGCCTGACTCCGGCACGTGGGGAACCGAGGCCTGGGCTGCGGCCCTGCCAGGGGAGACGCCGTGGGCCAGACACTCCTCCCAGGTGGAGGCTCCGCCAGTACGGCAGAGAGCCTCCTTTCTTCACTACCTGATGAACTGCGGAGCAAACACAACCTGCGACAGACAACATCAGAGGGGCCGGCACTGTGGGGTCAAGGGCAAAGCCACCGCCTGCCAACGCTGGCAGCCCACTGGGTGCCACTTTGAGTCCCAGCTGGTCCGCTTCTGATCCAGCTCCCTGCTGATGGCCTGGGAAAGGCAGCAGAGGACGGCCCAAGAATGTGGGCCTCTGTCAGTCACGCAGGAGACCAGAATGGAGCTCCTGGCTCCTGGCTCCAGCCTGGCCCAGTTCCAGGCATGGCAGCCGTCTGGGGAGTGGACCACCGGATGGAGCATAGACCTCTCTGTAATTTTTTCAGAATAAATACATAAATAAATATTTTAAAAAAGTCTCAGGCAGGCACTGTGGTGCAATGGGCTAACCTGTGGATTGGGACCCCACATCCTTCACCACAGCACCATCCAGTCCACGCTAATGCATTCTGCAAGCAGCACACGATGGCCCAGGTCGTTGGGCCCCCACCACCCACGTGGGAGACCTGGACTGAGCTGCCAGCTGCTGGCTTCAGCCTGGCCCAGTCCCACCCATGGCAACCACTTAGGAGAGCGGACCAACAAATGGAATCTCTCTGTCTGTCCACGTCTCTCCTATTCTTTCTGTAACTCTGCCTTTCAAATAAATACATACATCTTTAAAAAATAAGCAAATAATAAAAAAGGAAAATGTAGGAAAGCGTCCACACCCCTCCACTCAGCACCAGGATGTGAGCGACAGCCAGTCTAGGCTCCTGGGAAACCCGTGACCCGGTAGGCTATAGGGGAAAAAGGAATGTGCTTTTTAATTTTTTAAATTTTTATCTGAAAGGCAAGGAGAGAAAGAGGTCTTCTAACCACTGGTTCATCTGTCAAATGCCTACAACACCTGGGGCTGGGCCAGGTGGAAACCAGGAGCCAGGAACTCCACCGGATCTCTCACATGGGTGCAAGGACTCACTCTGGGAGTCATCACCCGCTGCCTCCCAGGGTGTGCCTCAGCAGGAGGCTGGACGGGGTCAGAGCCAGGCCTGGAGGTGGAGGTGGGCCTCTCAAGCAACACCTGACCCACTGCACCAATCAACCAGACACACGTGGGATCCACATAGATCAGCCTTCACGGTCCCTCCCCAGCGTCAGGATCTCTTTATCCTTTTCTGGCTACAGAGGATGGCAGACAAAGGACAGGGACAGAGGATGGGGACAGAGGACGGGGACAGAGCACGGGAGACAGAGGACAGACAGAGCATGGGGACAGAGGATGGGAGACAGAGGACAGGGACAGAGCATGAGAGACAGAGGACGGGGACAGAAGACGGGAGACAGAGGACAGGGACAGAGGACGGAGACGGAGGACGGGGACAGAGCACGGGAGACAGAGGATGGACAGAGGACGGGGACAGAGGATGAGAGACAGAGGACGGGGACAGAGCACGGAGAGGACGGGGACAGAGCACGGGAGACAGAGGATGGATCAGAGCAAGGGAGACGGGCAAACAGCACTGCCTTGGTCACGTGAAGCGCGCAGATGCGTGTGCAGTGCATGTGAGCGTCCACACCTGTCTCGAGACACAACACGGGGTCTGCACTCCAGAATCAGGTCTGCTTTCTGTTTTATATCCAGAGATTGATCTCATGTCCTTTTTTT
This sequence comes from Sylvilagus bachmani, assembly GCA_015711505.1. Lineage (NCBI taxonomy): Eukaryota > Metazoa > Chordata > Mammalia > Lagomorpha > Leporidae > Sylvilagus > Sylvilagus bachmani. Next base: position 973,107 of record CM027400.1, on the reverse strand, counting down.
TTTGCAAGCATTCTTGCTTTTTTTTTTTTTTTTTTTTTTTGACAGAAGGAATTAGACAGTGAGAGAGAGAGACAGAGAAAGGTCTTCCTTCCATTGGTTCACTCCCCAAATGGCCGCTACGGCCAGCACTGTGCAGATCTGAAGCCAGAAGCCGGGTGCTTCCTCCTGGTCTCCCATGGGGTGCAGGGCCCAAGGACGTGGGCCATCCTCCACTGCCCTCCCGGACCACAGCAGAGAGCTGGACTGGAAGAGGAGCAACCAGGACTAGAACCCGGTGCCCATGTGGGGTGCCGGCCCCTCACATCTTGACATAATTGGCACACACACCTGTTGAGTGCGTGTAACACAGTGTAGTCTAATGGCCCTCTGATGGGGGACAGTTGTTTCCTGAGTTTACCGCAGCAACACCAGGAAGAACCCTTACTTCAGGCCTATCTGAAACCCACAGAGTGCACAGCAGGACTAAGAGGATTACAGAAATGTGAGCTTTCAGAGTTCTCTTTACTCCAACTGGAATTTCCATGAAACATACCATAAGCAGAATGTTTCAAATCCTACAGGACTGTAAATAATTTTGGGAAGTCCCTGAAGCCCGTTCTATTAACAGAGGAGAAATAAGCATCTATGGACACAGCTGGATGATCTGGGAAATATCACACATGTCATGCAAAAGGGGATATTGATCTTAAGTGCAAGAAAATCACAGTAAGATACGGAAATAAAATGCAGATTCTAACCTGGAGTACTTAGAGACCAGTCAACCTCCCAGCTAATGATAAATCAGAAAGTATTTCCTTTACAATCGAAAATAAGACTGGAGGGGCTGGGTCTGTGGTGTGATGGGCAAAGCCACCGCCTGCAGTGCTGGCATCCCATACAGGTGCTGGTTTGAGTCCTGCCTGCTCCACTTCCGATCCAGCTCTCTGCTGTGGCCTGGGAAAGCAGAAGATGCCCAAGTCCTTGGGCCCCTGCACCTGCGTGGGAGACCCAGAAGCTCCTGGCTCCTGGCTTTGGGTCAGCACAGGTCTCGCTGTTGTGCCCACCTGGGGAGTGAACCAGCAGATAGAAGACCTTTCTCTCTCCCTGCCTCTCTGTAACTCTGCCTTTCAAATAAATAAATCTTTTTTAAAAATGAATAAAAAATAAAAAGAAGACTGGGGCTGGTACTTGGTGCTGTGGTTAAGCCACTGGGTGGGAGACCCACATCAGTTCAGGGTCCCTGGGGCTCAGGTCCCCACTCCACGTCTGGTCCAGCTCAACGCTGATATGCACTGTGGGAGACAGAGAGGATGACGGCACAACACATGGGGGATGGGATTGAGTTTCCAGCTTCTGGTTTAGCCTGGCCCAGCCCCAGCTGCTGACCGTATCGAGAGGGAACCAGCATATGAAAGGTCTCTGTCTCCCTCTGCCTTGCAGATCACAACAAAACAAAGCAACACTGAAACCAGGGGAGCCTCCGCTGTCGTCACACCAGCGGGAAAGCCCAGCCCACAGTGACGAGGCCACTGTGCCGGCGCAGGGAAGCCGGCGACTCCACGGACGAATGACGGGAGCAAAGCTGCTCCTGTGCAACGTCAGCGCTCGGAGCAGCACAGCCTGGAAGACACTGGAGGACAGCTTTAAAACGACGCTCGGGGGTGTCTGGCCCAGCAGCTAGAGCCCAGTCAGAACTCAGGGTTCCCCAGCAGAGTACTGGGTCCACTTCCTGACCCCCGTTTCCTCCTGAGGCAGCTCAAGTACCTGGGTCCGTGTCACCACAGGGAGACACGGCTGAGTTCCCAGCTCCAACCTGCAGCCTCAGCTTTGGCCCCAGCTAAGGACATGATGAGCATTAGGGAGTGAACTCCCCTCGCTCCCAAATGAATAGACAGACAGTTTTCAAAGGATGCTGCTTTGTAATATAGGGTCAGGCTTGCTGGCACAGCAAGCTGAGCCACCACTGAGGATACCCACACCCCATCTGCAGGGACTGGTGTGACTCCAAGTTCCCCACCCTTCCATCCGGCTCCCTGCTAACACACCTGGGAAGGCAGCAGCAGATGGCCCAAGGGCTTAGACCCCTGCCATCGACCCGCAAGGCCTGGGTGGAGCTCCTGGCTCCTGGCTCCAGCCGGACCCAGCCCTGGCTATTGTGGGCATTTGGGGAATGAACAGATCTCTCTCTCGCTGCCTTTCTTTATTGTTCATTTTATCTGAAAGGCAGAATTACAGAGAGGGAGCAGCTGAGACCTGAACAGCCGCTCACGTGGGATGCCGGTTTTGCAGACAGCTGCTTGACTTGCTATGCCTCCATGGCAGCCCCTCACCCCGCCTTTCAAGTAGATGAAAATCTTAAAAAATAATAAGAAACTGACCCAGAAATGACAGGTCACGAACTCTACCATTAATGAACTGGAAGACGTAACAGAATCTATCCAAATCAGAGAGGGCGGGCGGCATCATGGTTAGGCCACTGCCTGAGATGCTGACATCACATACGAGCTCTGGTTCAAGTCCCAGCTGCTCCCTGTCCCTGCTATGATGCCAGGGAAGCAGCACAAGATGGCTCAAGTCTCTGGGACCCTGCACACACGTGAGAGACCTGGGATGGAGTCCTGGGCTCCTGGTGTTGGCCTGGCCCAGGACCAGCTGAGAGAGAACCAATGTGGAAGATCTCTCTATCTCTGCCTTTCAAATGAATCTTTTTTTTTTTTTTAAAAGTGAACAGAGAACCGACTAAGCTGAAATGGACACATGCTTTTAAGCAGCCAAATACATGGGCAACCAGAGTCCCCAAAGGAGAGGGACAACCAAAACTTAAAACCTAAATGGCTGCAGTTGGCAGGGTGACAGATGGTTCCCAAACATGTCCTTAAGAAGCCGAGCATCAGGGCCAGTGCCGTAGCTTCGGGGGTAAAGCTGGGCATCTCATATAGGTGCCAGCAGCCACCTCCGGTCCAGCGCTCTGCTGTGGCCTGGGGAAGCAATGGAAGATGCCCAAGTCCTTGGGCCCCTGCACCTGTGTGGGAGACCCAGAATAAGCTCCTGGCTCCTGGCTTCAGATCAGCCCAGCTCTGGCCATTGCAGCAACTGGGGAGTGAGCTCATGGATGGACGATTTCTCTGTCTCTGTCTCTGCACAGATAAAGAGGTAGAAAGAGAGAGAGGTCTTCCATCCATTGGTTTACTCCCAGATGGCCACAATGGCCAGAGCTGTGCTGATCTAAAGCTAAGAGCCAGGAACCTCTTCCAGGTCTTCCACGTGAGTGCAGGAGCCCAAGGACTTGGGCCATTCTCCACTGCCCTCCCAGGCTACAGCAGAGAGCTGGACTGGAAGTAGAACAGCCTGGACCTGAACCAGCACACACATGGACACCAGCACTGCAGGTGGAGGCCCCACTCATTAAGCCACAGCACTGGTCCCTAAATAAATCAATTTTTTAAAAAAAGCAAAAAAGCTGAGTATCTGCATGGCAACAGTCTGATCTGGGTCGCATCCCACAGCCAGGCACCCCCACACTGGGGACAGCGCCAACATTTAGAACAGAAGCCTGCGCAGTCACAGGGCTCCAAGCTCCACGGCTGGCGGCCAGAACGCCCCACCTGAGGCCACTCCACGCCCCGCGCTTTACCTTATAGAACACATCAGGCACGTACTGCTCGCTGCTGGACTCCTTGGCATAGCCGAGCTCAGGGGCATCCTTGCAGGGCAGCAGGCACTCGTCGCGGACCAGCGCCATGCACTGATTGGACACCTGGTAGCCTTCAAAGTGGACCTGGTTATCGGGACCACCTGCAAGACACAGAGCTTCAGAAGGAATCGGCCGGAACACACCACAGTCCCCGCCAACAACTGTCTTGGGCGGCCTGACAGGTGGCTGGGGAGTACGGCCTGGACGCCCTACACGCCCGGGCATCCCAGACAGGTGCCAATGACGGGCCCCCGGTCAGGAATCACCCAAGCAGCGTTCTCTGCGTCGGCTCCCAGAGCTGTGCTCAGCATCCTCGAAGCACCGAGGCCTCTTGGTGCTCAAAGCAGCACAGGTGTCGGCAACAGCACGTTGTTGCTTTTGTTTCAGATTTCTCTATTTGAAAGAAAGCACGAGAGAGAGAGGAGAGACCTTCCAGCTGCTGGTTCACTCCCCAAATGGCCGTAATAGCCAATGCTGGGCCAGGCTGAAGCCAGGACCTCCATCCTGGTCCCCTTCGGGGTGGCAGCAGCCCAACACTTGGGCCATCCTCTGACGCCGTCCCAAGAGCATCAGCAGAAGCAGAGCAGCATTTTGGACACCAGAGTCACAGACGGTGGCTTAGCTCACTGCACCGCCACAGCAGCCCAACACCATGCTCCAGCTCCCGCGTGAATGGCAGCGTGGGTGGAAGAACAAGACAGACACAGTTTTTAGCAGAAACAATCCCAGCCCTCGCACTGTGTACACAGCAGCCTCTGCCCTGCAGAGACCGACATGGCCACCTCAGGTCAGTGTCACCAGGCGGTGTTGCTCAGGTGTGAAGCGTGCACACCTCAGAGCAGGACCCCCGGCACGGTGCTCCCACACCACCCTCCCTGCACAGCTCTCTTACTGTGTTGCTTTCTCCCCATATCTTACAAAGACATAAAGTCAGACACACAGGTGGTACCAACTGCTGCTGGGCAGGGATGAAACGGTCAAGTCACACCAGGTCCCTGCAACAAGGCCAGGTGAGGCCACGCAGAGCGGCCCGCGCTGGGCAAGAGGGCAGAGATGGAGCTGGGGGGCCTGCCAGCTCACAGGACTGCTGTCTTACGATCGAGAAAACAGAAGCATTCGGGATGTAGGCATTTGGTGCGGCGGTTGGGACAGGCTTCGGATGCCACATCCCTCACCGTGTCCCCAGGTTCGGGACCCAGCTCCCTAGGGGGGCACACCCCGGGGGCAGGCTCCAGCACGTCAGTCACCACCACCCAGACAGAGCTCTTGCCGCGGCTGCAGCCGGGTGCGGCCACACGTGTCAACGTGCTTATTTCTCATTTCTCTTTCAAGTAAATAAATAATTAGAAAAACAAAACCTCAATATCTCTACTTCAGTTTCTTTGACAAAAATTAAATAATTTACTGATTGGGGACGGGAATTTAGTGCATGCGGCTTTCAAACAATTATCAGACACCAGACCTGATGGCTAAGCTATCAGAAAGGTGAATGACAAGACCCAGGCCAGCCTGGGAGACAGACCGGGGGCTTCCTGCCCACTCGCCCTGGCCACGACAGGCCCACACCACCAGCTCTAAGACACTGAGCCACACGAGCTGCTGCCTTCTCTCCGCCCTAACACAAATGCTCAGACGAGAGGCTGTGCCTGGGCGAGCGTCCTCACTGGCTTCCCAGAGAGCAGGGCGCGAGGCAGGGGTGCGGGGCGAGGAGGGCGTGGGCGCGTGTGTGCGCGTCATTCTGCCCCTGAAGACTTGCGCCAGTTTCTAGACTGATTACTAAGCTCATCAGACAAAGAAAAACCTGGCCTTTGAGTCGGAGAGAATCACACAACCCAGTGTTTGAGACACTGAAGACCTAACAGCCAGGGCTGGCCAAGCCTCAGCGAGGAGCCTCCAGGTCCCCATGTCGGCAGCAGGGGCACAGGCACATGGGCCGCCCTCCACGGCTTCCCCCGTGCACCAGCCGGGAGCTGGACTGGCAGTGCAGCCGCTGGGACGTGGACTGGCACCCGTGTGAGATGCCGGTGTCACAGGCAGTGGCTGTACCTGCGACGCCACAGCGCCGGCGTGGGCAACTCCCCTTTCGAGACAGCAGCCCTGCTGGAAGCCCCACAGCACGCAGCACAGAGGAGGCTGGACACCTGCACTCGCGTCTCCTCCGGAAAGCAGCCCGTCGGGAAGTCCTCAACTGGGCCGAGGGGAGCAGGGACGCAGGAGCCTGGCAGCTCTTCGCGTGGAGCTGCACCTTCTGTTTTGAAACCAGATCCTCACTAAGTACTTTCCCAGATCCAAACTGGGTGGATACCAAGTGATGACACAGACCAACACGGCTGTGCGTGGTCCAGGCGCAGCCCCAAGACTCCTACAGCTGTGCCAGGCACCAAGCACACATAACCTTCACTCCTTCTTCCCTTTAAGAGTCTTGGTCCGCCAGGTTTTGTGGTGCACCCGGAGACGGGCATCTCCAGAGCCACTGGCTGTGCGGTGGGAGCACCTCGCCCCCCAGGGTTCTGCTGACTGGTGAGGACTTGGGGACGGGGCTGCAGCAAGTGCAGCTTCCCACAGCCCACAGGCCCCGCAGAGAAACCAGTGCAGGGCACAGAGCGGGGGGGACTGGCCCCAGCTCCCGGGGCTGGACACACACCCGACAGTACGGCACTGACCGCAGAGCTCATTTCCAGTTTGGCTCTCTACTGTCTCACAGCTCCACAACTTTCTGGTTACGATGACAATTTCAGAGGCAAAATTTCCTGGAAAACGCATATGACTGCCAAACATTCAACACGAGACAGTGCCCAAGTAAGAAACTGATGGAACTGTCGCAGCTCCTCTGGCTGGGGAGTGCTTACCCACAGAAACAGCAATAGGGCTGGCTGATCCCCTTCCTTCCCAGCTCCACACAAATGTGCCTGGGAAGCAGACGATGGTCCAAGTCCTTGGGTCCCTGCCACCCTGTGGGAGACCCAGAGAGAGTTCCAGGCTCGTGGCTCAGCCTGGCCCAGCCATGGCTGTTGGGGCTATGTGGACCGTGAACCTCTCTTTTTGCCTTTTAAATAAATAAAATAAATTTGGGCCGGCGCTGAGGTGTAGCAGCTAAAGCTGCCGCCTGCAGAGCCAGCATCCCAAATGGGCACCAGTTCAAGTCCCAGCTCCACCACTTCCGATCCAGCTCCGCCGTGGCCTGGGAAGCAGTGGAAGACGGCCCAGTGCTTGGGCCTGCACCCACGTGCGAGACCCGGAAGCAGCTCCGGGCTCCTGGCTTCAGATCAGCTCAGCTCTGACTGTTGTGGCCAACTGGGAAGTGAGCCATCGGATGGAAGACCGCTCGCTCTCTGCCTCTCCTTCTCTCTGTGTGTAACTCTGACTTCCAAATAAAGAAATAAACCTTTAAAAAGAAAAAGGATGGCCCAAGTCGTTGGGCCCCTGCACACGCATGGGAAGACCTGGAGGAAGCTCCTGGCTTCGGAGAGGCACAGCTCCAGCAGCTGCAGCCAACTGGGGAGTGAACCAGTGGATAGAGGACCTCTCTCTCTCTCTCTCTGCCTCTCCTTCTATCTCTGTTTTACTCTGACTTTAAAATAAGTAAATAAATCTTAATAAAATAAAATATAATAAATATTTCAAATAAATAAAAATTTAAAAAGGCATAATTAAAAGGGTCCTCTGACCACTGGGGCCCACGAAAGTCTAAGTCCAGAGTTCTTAGTGCAGGTGAAGCTCCTCCACTTCCTGAAGGCACTTCCTGTGGTCCCAATGGTGTGTGGCACCGCCAATCGCAGAGGGCTGGAGGCGAAGACACAGGTGTCTTGCCTGTTACAGGGGACTCCCAGGCAACAAGACACTGCTCTACATCCCACATGGCCTCCAACGTCCTACACACCAACACAGGAAACTTCTGCACATGAACTTGAGTCTAGAATCCAGTCTATTCCACACCCACCCACAGACACACGCACCCAGCAGCAGCACGCATGGGGTCTTCTAGCACCGCAGTGCAGAGCTGAGCAGGGAGTCCAGCTGGGCACGGCCAGGACACAGAACTCGTGACACCTCTGAACGCCAGGAGGACCGGGAGGCAGTGCTCACAGCCAGCCACGCCCACACAAAGCCAGGCTCCTCGGCTAGGCTGCCCTCCGCCGGGTCCCTGCAGCATGCACAGGGCGCCCTGCTGCCTCCTCACGTGTGCTGTTATCCATACACTCCACATACGTGTGTTACCTGTGCGTTCTACCATTCTAGTTCTGTACAGGAGAGCAGTGTCACAGCGTTCTCAAAACGAAGGCTGAGCCGACATCCTCATCTACTGGGCCCAGAACATCAGCCCAGATGCAGGAAGGGGCTCGCAATGGAGAGAGGAAGGAGGGAGCACGTTCCTCGCTGCCCCCAAGCCCAGGGCTGGCCCGGAACCACCCTGCGCTGTGAGGGGCCATCGCCTCCGCACCCTCTTGCAGTCTCCGACGCCCTCTGCTGTCCGTGTCTCCTCTCCTGCGGTCCCCGCCCAGAAGCCTTCAATCCTAACAAAACTCCCACACACACTGGAACCCAGCAACAATTTACAAAATAAAACCCTACAAGTAATTTGCATGTGAATGGTGTCACCTTAAGCTGACTCAGGGCCACAGCACGACGGGTCCAGCTGCCTCCTGCTGCTCCAGCATCCTGTATGGACACTGGTTCAGACCCTGCTGCTCTGCTTCCAATCCAGCCCCAACGCACCCTGGGAAGCTGTGAGAGGTGCTGGGAGTGCGGGCCCAGCCGCCCACATGGGTCTCGGAGGGAGTCCCGGCTCCTGCTTCATCCAGGCCCGGGCCCGGCCTTCGCAGCCATTTGCGGAATGAACCAGCAGATAGAATTTCTACCACCCTCTCTTTAACTCTACCTTTCAAATAAATAAAACCTTTTAAAGAAATTTTTAATTAAAAAAAGAAACACTTTGTCTCTCAATCCACAAAAAGTACTTTCTTCTCAAAAAGAAACTGCCTATCAATCCAAATGGATCTTATACTAGGAAGGACAAGATGAACAAAATATAGCAAAGAATAAAAATTTGTAGGGCCCGGTGCTGTGGCACAGTGGATAAAGCCACCACCTGAGGGCGCTGGTATCCCAGGTGGGTGCCGGTTTGGGTCCCGGCTGCACCTTCCGATGCAGCTCCTTGCTAATGCACCTAAGAAAGCAGTAGAAGACGGTCCAAGGACAGGGGTCCCTGCTACCCATGTGGGAGACCTGGAATAAGCTCCTGGTTCCTGGCCTCAGCCTGGCTCATTACGGCCATCTGGGAAGCGAACCAGAAAATGGAAGACCTCCCCCCCCCCTTTTCCTCCCTCTCTGCAACTCTGACTTTCAAATAAAATAAATAAATCTTAAAAAAAAAAAAAAGACAGAAAATTCTGGCATTGTGGGCAGGCAACTGAGCCAGTGATTAAGACACCGAGGGGGACACCTCCACCTTCAGCAGAGCATGGGGCTGGGCATCTCTGCTCCGCTTCTGACCAAGCTTCCTGGGGATGCACAGCTCAAGTGTCTGGGCCCCGCCCCCCAGGTGGGAAACCCAGATGGAGCACCAGGCTGCTGCCTTCACTGCTGCCTTCAACCTGGCCCAGCCCAGGACACTGCAGCCATTTAGGGAGTGAACCAGCGGATAGAAGATCTCTCTCCCTCTCTTCTATTTTTTTTTTAGACTAATATTTTTTTTGACAGGCAGAGTTAAGACAGTGAGAGAGACAGAAAGGTCTTCCTTTTTCCGCTGATTCACCCCCTAAATGGCCATCACAGCCGGCGCTGTGCAGATCTGCAGCCAGGAGTCAGGTGCTTCTCCTGGTCTCCCATGGGGTGCAGGGCCCAAGCACCTGGGCCATCCTCCACTGCCCTCCCGGACCACAGCAGAGGGCTGGCCTGGAAGAGGGGCAACCGGGACAGAATCCGGCGCCCCAACCGGGACTAGAACCCGGGGTGCCAGCGCCGCAAGGAGGAGGATTAGCCAAGTGAGCCGCGGTGCCAGCCTTAAACTAATTTTTAAAGATTAATTTATTTGAAAGGAAGAGTTACAGAGGAAGAGACAGAGAGAAAGAGATCTTCCGTTCACTGGTTCTGCTCTCAAATGGCCAGAGCTGGGCTGGGCTGGTCTGAGGCCGGCAGCCAGCAGCCGGCAGCTGCACCAGGACCTCCCACGCGGGCGCCAGATGGGATGCTGGTGCTGCAGGCAGTAGTCTCACCTGCTAGGCCAACGCCGGCCTCTCCACTGCTCAAACATACAGAAGTGAGTCCTGGGACCAGCATCGTGGTGCAGTGGGTAAAGCCGCCACCTGCCATCCCGACATCCCATATGGGTGCTGGTTCAAGACCCGGCCGCTCCACTTCTGATCCAGCTCCTTGCTAATGCACCCGGGAAAGCAGTGGAAGATGGCCCAAGTCCTTGGGCCCCTGCACAGGCATGGGAGACCCGGAAGAGGCTCCTGGCTCCGAATCAGGTCAGCTCTGGCCGTTGTGGTCATTTGGTGCGTGAACCAGTGGAAGGAACCCCTCCTTCTGTCTCTCCGTCTCTTACCTTTCAAATAAATTAATAAAACTAAAAAATACAAAAAAAAAAAAAAAAAAAGGAATTCGGGCCAGCACTGTAGTGGCATAGTTAATAAGCCGCCCTTTTTAATGGCCATACCAGGGTGCCAGTTCATGTCCTGCCTCCTCCGCTTCCACTCCAGCTTCCTGTTAATGTGCCCAGGAGACAGCAAATCATGGCCCAAGCATCTGAGGTCCCTGAGGCCCATGAGGGAGGTCTGGATGGAGTTCCTGGCTCCTGGTTTCAGCCTGGCCATGCTGTGACATTTGCACTCTTTGGGGAATGAATTGGTGGTCTCTTTCTGTCACTCTGCCTTTCAAATAAATAAAACGTCTTTTAAAAAATAAATTATGTGGGGCCAGTGCTGTGACATAGCGGGTAAAGCAACCACCTGCAGTGCCAGCATCCCATGCGGGCGCCGGTTTGAGACCCAGCTGCTCCACTTCCGATCCAGCTCTCTGCTAAGGCCTGGGAAAGCAGCAGAAGATGGCCCAAGTGCTTGGACCCCTGTACCCGTGTGAAAGACCCGGAAGAAGCTCCTGGCTCCTGGCTTCGGATTGGTGCAGCTCCCCCTGTTGCAGTCAATTGGAGAGTGAACCAGTGAATGAAGACCTCTCTCTCTCTCTGCCTCTGCTTCTCTGTCTGTGTAACTCTTTCAAGTGAAATAAATCAATCTTTTTAAATATATACACACACACATAAACCATTACGCACCAGTAAAGCCCTCTTCTTCTGCACAGGTACTGGAGCTCCTCTGGAGACGGGCGCAGGCAGCCCCTGAGTTTAGACCCAAATCTCCAGAGGGAAGCTGGCCTGTGGTGCAAGCCCTGAGCTAGGGACGGGTTGCTGAGGAGTCCAGAATTTTCACAGAAAAGGAGAGGAGGAGTCCCTGTGTCACAGCCATTGAGAAAACCCCAGGGCAGGCACCGGGGCACAGCTGACGGAGCCAAATCTGTGTCTCAGAGACCTGTGACCACACCACCCCTGTGTCCAGCCCAGCCCCCGCTGAGGCGCACGGCTCACCCACCTGGGCCCCGCCACTCATGCGGGAGACCCAGGAGACGTCCCCACCCCAGCGCTGCCTGGCCCAGCCCTGCCGTGGCAGGTATTTTAGCAGGGAACCAGATGAGGCAGCTCTGTCCTCTGCTTTTCTAATGAATTAAAAATAAACCAGTTTAATAACCACAAAAATCTATGACTAAGTCAGAATGGAAAGCCCCTGGAAAGAGGAACACAATACACGGAGCAGGCGCGACATCCACGGTGCGCTGTGCCCCGTGTACACCTGCAGCCACGGTGCGCTGTGCCCCGTCTACACCTGCAGCCACGGTGCGCTGTGCCCCATCTACACCTGCAGCCACGGTGCGCTGTGCCCCGTCTACACCTGCAGCCACGGTGCGCTGTGCCCCGTCTACACCTGCAGCCACGCTGTGCTGTGCCCCGTCTACACCTGCAGCCATGGTGCGCTGTGCCCCGTGTACACCTGCAGCCACGGTGCGCTGTGCCCCGTGTACACCTGCAGCCACGGTGCGCTGTGCCCCGTGTACACCTGCAGCCACGCTGTGCTGTGCCCCGTCTACACCTGCAGCCACGGTGTGCTGTGCCCCGTGTACACCTGCAGCCACGCTGTGCTGTGCCCCGTGTATACCTGTAGCCACTGCAGTGACAAACTTGGATCCAAAGTGTCCGTCTGGAGAGAGGCGGCATATGTTGGGATGCTTGTTCTGGAAGTCGCCCGCGGTGATGCACTCCTCAGAGCTCAGGAAGTAGGTATCCTGACAGAGACACAGCCTGTCAGGAGGCGCTGGGACACCGGGCAGCCCCCACACGGAACGCCGGGCAGCCCCCACAGACAGCCTGGGAAAACCACTCGTGTTGGGGAGGCCGGTTTGCTCACAGGGCAGAGCCGACAGGCCGAGCCTCCGTGTGTCAGGACAGCCCTGAAGGCTCTGCAGAGCAGCTGCGCAGACCGGAGGGCGCGGGTGACGCCACGGCCCCACCTCACCTTATTTCGACTGTACCGGACCGTGCCTTTCCGCGTATCTTCTGAGACAAGGTCTGTAAATATCCAGCCGACCTTAAGCAAAAGGAAACAACTCTAACATCTCCCTAAACAAACGATCACGCTTTCTGGCTTCTGCCCACGGCTCAGGAAGAGCAGTCTGGGTCACACTCCCTGGGGACCACGGCGCAGTCGCTGCCCACCCCGGCCATGCCAGTGGACCGCAGCTGAGCATAAGCGGCCTGGTCCTGCTCTGGGCCAGCACTGTGCTGACGCAGGAGCCACGGAGGGAAGTTACTCTCCAGCGGTAGACAAGCAAGCAGACACGGTGAGCGGCCAGGTCTCCCAGCACAGGACAGAGAGATGCGCTGAGAGGCGCCCGGGGATCTAACGAGGCTTCAGCAGCTGCCTCAGCTCAGGCCAGGGCCGGGAGGGAGCGGGGAGCGAGGTCTCCACCCCGGGGACAGCGGAAGCCCAGGCCCAGGGCTCAGGCCAGGGTCTGGTGCAGCTCTCCCTGCTCATCTTAACAGAGCCTGTGCCCTCTGTGATGCTGACTCAGGAGCCGGTCCACCAGCTCAGCTGCCCACGGCCCCCATCCGCTGTTGATTCCTCCCCCAGCACGCACTGTCCACAGGGAGCGTGGTTGGCACGCTGGAACGCTACAGCTCCTGAACAGCTACAATTCTACTTTTTTGCCTGGGGAAATACTCTCATTTTACTCTAAGTCAGAGGACACAGAAGCCATCAGTGCTCAATAAACACCAATAAGGTTTGAGAACATGGAGCCTGCACCTGCACCTGCCGCTGTGAGCGGGCCCCTCCCAGGCCTCCTCAGAGCCCAGTGCAGGCCGCCTGGCCGGCCATGCGTCTCAGTACCTTCCTCAGGCCAAGCTTCGCAGCAATTTCATCAACCACGTCTGCCTTTGGGTCTTCAAGAAGCTCCAAGCTGTTCTGTGTCCCAATCTGTCAGGAATTAAAGGGAGAAGATGGCTCAGAGACCCAGGTGGGTGAGGGGTCGCTGAAGGGGAATCAGTGCCACGGACAACACAACCACGCGCCCTCCAGGCACAGCCTGGGCTGCAGTGTGCGTGCAGTCACGGCGCGGCAGCGTGGCTGCCCTCAGGAGGACAGCGTCGACCTTGGAGGGAGGCTCCCTTCACTGGGGGATGAAGTTTTCAAAACTTGGAGTAAGCAGTTTTACCACACACAGGTTTGGCTAAAGAACCAAGGATGAAGCTAAAATGTAACATCCATTTCCAGAAAAGTGCCTTGGGAAGACCCACATGCCTCTCCTACAGGGACAGTGCTGGGCTTCCCAGCCAAAACCCTGAGTCTGAATCCCAAGAGAGGGCCGGCACACACCCCAAGAAAGGAGACAGCATCTAAAAGGTCGCAGCACCTGGCTAGGTGTGGGATGCCCACCACCCTCTCTCCAAGCGCCAGGTTCAAATCCCGGCTACTCCATTCTTCCAATTCAGCTTCCTGCTAAGGCACCTGGGAGGCAGTGGACAGCGACCCAAGTATTTGAGCGCCTGCCCACCCATGCAGGAGGCCTGGAGGGGGTTACTGGCTCCTGGTTTTGACCTGGCCCAGCCACAGCTGTAGCAGGTAAAAGATCTCTCCCTCTCTGCCACTATGCATTTCAAGTAAGTAAATTTTTAAAACAAAAATCTTAATAAAATAAAATCAGCAACCTGTTTGCCAGGAGGTACAGCACCTAGCTCGGGGCAGCTTCAGGAGCTGGCCATACTGGCTCACAGGTGGCCTAAACCAACCCCAGGAAATCAACTTCTTGGAGTGGACAAAGCTGGCCAAAACCTTTAATCTTCACTTAAATGCAGCTCACAGGAAATTAGCAGGTATCATTTTGGGGCTGGCGCTGTGGCATAGTGGGTAAAGCCGCTGCCTGCAGTGCCGGCATCCCATATGGGCGCCAATTCAAGTCCCAACTCTCTGCTCTCTGCTGTGGCCTGGGAAAGCAGTGGAAGATGGCCCAGGTCCTTGGTCCTCTGCCCCCGTGTGGGAGACCTGGAAGAAGCTCCTGGCTCCTGGCTTCGGATCAGTGCAGCTCCAGCCATTATGGCCATCTGGGAAGTGGACCAGCAGATAGAAGACCTCTCTCTCTGTCTGTGACTCTAACTCTGCCTTTCAAATAAATAAATAAATCTCAAAAAAAAAAAAAAAAAAGGGACTGGCGCTGTGGCATAGCAGGTAAAGCTGCTGCCTGCAGTGTCGGCATCCTATAAGGGCGCCGGTTCAAGTCCCGGCTGCTCCACTTCCGATCCGGCTCTCTGCTGATGGCCTAGGGAAGCAGTAGAAGATGGTCCAAGTCCTAGGGCCCCTGCACCCACATGGAAGTCCCAGAAGAAACTCCTGGCTCCTGGCTTCGGATCGGCACAGCTCCAGTCAATGCAGCCAACTGTGGAGCGAACCAAAGGATGGAAGCCCCCTCTCTCCCTCTCTCTCTGTGTAACTCGGATTTTCAAGTAAATCTTTAAAACTAAATAAATAAATAAAAATTAAAGAAATAGGCTAGTCCCAGGGTGATATGCAGAACACAGTGGCAGCTAAAGAGCGTGTGCCAAGGAAGAAGGGGCCGGGTGACCTCTACATGCAATGTGCACACTCGCAACGAAACCTTAGCGGCCAGTGCTGCCCACAGGGAGCTGGCGCGCTGAGTCGAGTGCCAGTTTCAGCTCGGACTGCACTGCCGGGGACCCAGCTCCCTGCTCCTGTGCCTGGGAGAGCAGCAGATGAAGAGAAAAGGACCTGGGTCCCTGCACCCCACGTGGGAGACCTGCATGGGGTTTCTAGCTCCAGGCTTTGGCCTGGACCGGCCCTGGCATCGCAGTCATTTGGGGAGTGAACCAGCAGATAGGAGATTTATTTTTCGCTCTCTCCCTTCCTCTGCCTTTTAAACACACAAATTTTTAAAAAAATCCAAATTTTAGAAGTTAAAACAAGCTTTTAAAAGTGAAGGTTGGCCAGTACCGCGGCTCACTAAGCTAATCCACTGCCTGCAGCGCCGGCACACCGGGTTCTAGTCCCAGTTTGAGCGCCGGATTCTGTCCCGGTTGCCCTTCTTCCAGGCCAGCTCTCTGCTGTGGCCCGGGAGTGCAGTGGAGGATGGCCCAAGTGCTTGGGCCCTGCACCCCATGGGAGACCAGGAGAAGCACCTGGCTCCTGCCATTGGATCAGCGCGGTGTGCCGGCCGCGGCGGCCATTGGAGGGTGAACCAACGGTAAAAGGAAGACCTTTCTCTGTCTCTCTCACTATCCACTCTGCTTGTCAAAAAAATTTTAATAAATAAATAAATAAATAAGTGAAGGTTGTCTGGGGCCGGCACTGTGGTGCAGCAGGTTAACGCCCTGCCCTGAAGCACTGGCATCCATGTGGGCACCGGTTCTAGTCCCAGCTGCTCCACTTCCGATCCAGCCCTCTGCTATGGCCTGGGAAAGCAGAAGATGACCCAAGTCCTTGGGCCCCTGCACCCACGTAGGAGACCCGGAAGAGGTTCCTGACTCCTGGCTTCGGATTGGCACAGTTCCGGCCATTGCGGCCATGTGGGGAGTGAACCAGTGGATGGAAGACCTCTCTCTCTGTCTCTACCTCTCTTTGTAATTTTGTCTTTCAAATAAATAAAATAAATCTTAAATAAATAAATAAACGAATGAATAAGGAGTGAAGGCTGTCTGCAGAGGAGGAAGGGAACAGGCGAAAGGGGAGACACCTCGCTTGCAGATGCCTCTTGACTTGGGAAATTCCTCTCTAGCGTTTACAAAATGCCTCCGACATAGAGCAGACGCCCTCCGTCCACCCTCTACCAAGACCCAGCCATCCTAACGTCAGCACCACGGAGAACCAGACAGAGGCACACTTCCCTAAATAATCCATCATGTGCATCACTCGCTCAAATTTACTATTTGTTCACAGAGTTTGTGCTTTTGCAGTAGAGTTTATATAATGAAGCATAACACTTAACTATTTTACATAAATACAAGACAAATTAAAATGTATACATATGCATATGTGGGTACTTTCAAAATTTCATGGAAAATCAAACTAAAAGATAAGTTTATTTCGGCATGAAAAAATTTAAGTCTTTGCAATTTTCCATGATCTACATTCCCCATGAGCTTTTTACAGGCCCCTCCACACCCACCGATCTTCCAAAAGCACAGTGAGTGACTGGCTGCTGGCGCCCTGCAGAGGAGCCCCACCAGCTTCCAAGCGGCACCAGCCGCGCGCCACATGCGCCACGTGGGCTGCGCCCTCCACGCCCTCCTGACCCCGCCATGCTCTCCTGACTGCTTCGCTCCTGTTCAGTTGCTCTGGCAGCGTTCTGGTTCTGGGATGGTTGTGTGCGCGGCCCAGGGTCAGTAGCACGAGAGTCTGTGAGGCTCACGCCAGACATTCTCCCGATCCTGGGAGAGCTGCTGTCACTCGGGTGACAGGAGACAGAATTACAAGAGCTGTAGCAACTGTGTGACATTTCAGGGCAACCAACAACCCCAGAACGCAGATGGCACGTTAGGTAGAAACAGCCTATCGATATCTGTCCAATGTGCTCGAGCTGAGAAAGCCCCCAACTGTGACAGGACACCACACAGAAGCGTCCAGGGGCTGGGACCCTCCTCTGCAGTCACTCACAGGTAAACACTGCATGGCACGCGCAGACAGAGCCAGCGAGGCAAACGCCGTCTGAGAAGGGCGTCCCACCCAGACGAACCCCAGCCCCGTGACCCCCAGTCTACCTGAGGAGGTTCATAGATGGCAGCCACTTCCGCCCTGATGCCAAGGGGAATGTCTTTGTGCTCCGTGTACCGTCCGTACAAGTACCCAAAGTGCTGGTTCCCGGTCTTTCTCCAGAAGTCCAGAAAGCGGTCGGCAACAGTGTGATTCTCAAACATGATGTTGTCCACGTGCCTGTACTTCTGCGGAGGGAGGACAGTGGGCTGAGAGGACGGTGACTCACGTCCCCCCAGCTCGTCAAGACACCGCGACAGGACAGAACTCCGGATGCAAGAACCTGCTCCATCCTTTCGACGGCTGCAGTCCAGAGGGCAGTGTGGGGGAGGGACAGGCTTGCTAACTCAGCACTCGTAAGTTCCAGTGACTCTCACAGGCCAGGCATCTGGCACAGCGGTTAGGATGCCAGCTGGGACATCCCACACCCACATGGGAACAGCTCTGCTTCTCATTCCAGCTCCCTGCCGATACACGCCCCGGGACAGAGCAGGCACTAGGTCAACAACGTGGGTCTCTGCCCCCATGGGGAAGACCTAGACTGAGTCCCAGGCTGCGGGCTTCGCTTCGGCCCAGCTGTGGCTGTGGTGGGGCTTCTGGGGAGTGTACCAGCCGACAAGATCTCTCCCTGCTTTTTTGAATAAATAAAACTAAATTCAGATGTAAAAGTCAACAGTAACTCTCCATGACTTCACCTAGATACAGGTTCTCACACTCTCTAAGGCAATACACAAGGTACTATTCTATCTTCTTTAAAAAGCATCTCTTGGGGCCAAGTGCTGTGGCTCTGCAGGTTAAGCCGCAACCTACAGCACCAGTATCCCACATAGGCACCTGCTCACGCCCCGGATGCTCGACTTCTGAGCTCAAGCAACGGAAGATGGCCAAGCACTTGGGGCCCCATACACACATGGTGAAGTTCCTGGTTCCTGGCTCCAGGCCACCCCAGCCTGGCAGGTGCAGCCATTTCAAGGAGTGAACCAGCACCCCAAGATCTCTTTTTCTATCTGTCTCTCCTTCTCTCTCTGTAACTCTGCCTTTAAAATAGTTAATAATTTTAAGCACTTTATTTTTTTAAAAGAAGCAGAGAGAGAGAAAGAGTTCCCACCAGCTGGCTCCAAACGCCTGTAACAGCCCCAGTCAGACCAGGCCAAAGCTGGGAACTCAATTCAGATGTCACACGAGTGGGAGGGACCCAAGCACTTCAGCCATCGCCTGCTGCTTCCAAGGGTGATGTCAGCAGGAAGCAGAGCTGGCGCCCAAATGCAGGCTTCCCCCCTCAGGACGTGAGTACTGTCAGCAGAAGTCAGAGACCTGCCCCTAGGTGGTTCTCAAACACTAAGGAACAGAGGAAGCGAGCTCAGCTTCCATAAAGAGCCACGCAGCCATGGAATTCTCTCTGAGGAGAGACAGGCCAGAGGTGAGACAGGCAGCAGCAGGGATGTGGCCGGCGACCCGCGCTCAAACAGCACAGCAACCAGGGCAGACAGGGCCAGAAGGGCCTCCACGCCACGCCAGGCCCGTCTCAGCCCAGCGTGGAGAGGCTGCACCAGCAGCCTCCAGAGACACTGCTTCTCAGAGGGCCCAGTCCTCTTCACTGCACATCTGGAACAGTCACCAAAAAACTGCTGTCTTCACGCACACCAGAAGTGAGGGCCCCTCCACCCCTGCCCACTGCAAATCTTGCAGACTTTGTCTTCAGCATGCAACTTCCACACAAGGTGAAGCAAGTGACCAAACCATCCAAGACTCTGCCACCCACAACATACACTCTAGCGGCAACTCCTCTCCCAGGAGGGAGTCTTCTGGAACCCTCCACGTCTCGGCGTGAGAGCAAATCTAACAGACCCGGGTGCTCTCACCTGTCTGTTCAGCGTGATGGCGCTAGGCTGGCACTTGGTGCAGATGCCGTTGGGCCACGGCAGGTGCCCCTCGCAGCCCGACTTAATCTTGCAGCTGATGTTCTCCAAGGCAACAAATTTTCCCCTGCAAAAGACAAGCCATTTAATTAGACACTGTCATGAGGAAAAGTTCAGCAAAGGACTGGAAAGCATCTGTCAACAGCTCGCGCCTCCTCAGCAACACTGTAAGGAGCTGGGCACATGGCAGGCAGCAGCACGGAGCATGCAGCAAAGCCGAGCTCACCCAGAACCCAGCCTAGTCCCTGAGGGTGAGCCTTTCCCGGACACCAGCACCTTCTCGTCACCATCCTAACCAACTGCTGAGTATCTACTGATCTAACCCACGCTCCAGAGAGGACACATGGCTCTTTAAGCTTCTTAATTTACCTGTAACTTTCCCATTATTTGTCTATTACTTGCTCATCTCTAAAAACTACTTATCAGAAGAAAATCCATGCAGGATACATAGCAAAGATACCTGCACTCTGCTTTCAACTACAGTAAAAACTGCTGTTAGAGACCATACAAGATAAAAGACCAAAAAACAAAAAATAAGACTGTGAAAGAGGTAGTCCTAGGTGCTGGCGCTGTGGTGCAGCGGGTTAACGCCCTGGCCTGAAGCACTGGCATCCCCTATGGGCTGCGGTTCAACATCCAGCTGCTCCACTTCTGATCCAGCTCTCTGCATGGCCTGGGAAAGCAGTGGAGGACGCCCCAGGTCCTTGGGCCCCTGCATCCACGTGGGAGACCAGGAAGAAGCTCCTGGCTCCTGGCTGCAGGTCGGCATAGCTCTGGCCATTGCAGCCAACTGGGGAGTGAACCAGTGGATAGAAGACCTCCCCTCCCCCCCCCCCGCCTCTCCTCTGTGTAACTATTTCGAATAAATAAATAAATCTTCAGAAAAAAAAAAAAAGAAAGAAAAGAAAGAGGCAGTCCTGGACCCTCTGAGCTTGGGATGAATCTACAGCTACAGGAGACTTCAGTTTCTTCAGTCACAAAATTGTCCAAAAATTCCATTTTCTTTTCTTTCTAGCTTCCCTGAGGTATAACTGACAAATTAAGAACTGTATACAGCTAAGGTGCAGAGTGTGATTTTTGTTTTTCAAGTAAAAATTGTACATCCCGGGGCCAGCGCTGTGCAGCAGCATCCCGGCTGCTCCACTCCGACCCAGCTCCCTGCTAAAGCACCTGGGGAGGCAGCGCAGGACGCCCCGAGTGCCTGGGCCCTGCACCCGCGGGGAGACCCAGCAGCTCCTAGGTCCAGGCTTCGGCCTAGCCCAGCCCCGGCGCTGCAGTCAGCTGGGGAGCAAACCAGTGATGGAAGACGTCTCTGTCTCTCCCTCCAACTCTGACTTATAAATAAATCTTCTTAAAAATTGTACGTGCTTATGGTATGCAAGCCACAGAACAGTCACGTGGAACGCTCACGTGCCCAAGAGCTCCTGCGCACAGGCTCTTCACGTTCTGTGGGGAGCCTGTGTGGTCGCATGCTGGCGCCACGGCAGCTGGCGCCAACAACCCTGGCCGCCCCGCCTGTCAGTGCCATTGGCAGATGTGCCAGAGCCTCTGCTCCTTGTCCTCCACTGAACCAAGGTTCTCCAGCACAGCCAGTCTCCACGCACTCTCCAGCCCAGGGTCTCACCGCGTCCCCCTGGAGCGTGTGAGTCTCTCCTGCTGTTAAAAAGCTGTAGCAGGTGCCCGAGGGCTGGAGGAGCCCCGACCCGGCGAGCACGACTTTCTCCACAAAACACTCAGCCTGGCCCCTCGCGGGCACTGACACAAACTCTCAGGAGGACTGAATCCGCCACTTCCCGGAGCCTCAGAAGGGTGTGCAGAGCCTGATGTGGTTTCAAAAATCAGAACAGCGTCAGCGCAGCATCACTGGCAACCACAGGTGCCAGCACTGCTGTGGCAATTAAGCCAGGGGAGGCCGACGGGGGCTGGGACAGCTGGGCTGAGCGCGTCCTGCCACAGCGCTTCTCTCGCTGACTCCAGCAGCCGCCCAGGCCCACACGCGGGAGTCGGTGCAGCACCAACGCCAGCCAGGCGCCCGCCGGACGCTCTCGACCCAGCCACATCTTCTCCTGCAAACTGGCAAGCTTCACTCTGAGTTTTACCCTCTTACGCACACCCAGGCTGCCAGCAACATGGACGGCCGCAGGCTGCTTACTTGTCGGCCCCTCCAGTCAGCTTCCGGATGTACGCGTGGAAGGACATGTGCTTCACGGGAGGCTCCAGGTGGTTCAGGTAGTCCTCGTCAAAAGGCTGCAAGACACACGCAGTCAGAGACAGCGGCCCCCTGCCTGCGGGGCCACAGGACAGGGAGGGCCCGCGGGACAGGCCCTGGGAGCCAGGCAACCCGCGAGGCAGGGTGCAAAGGGACAGTGAGGGAAACAAGTGCTGGTTCTCACTTCATCTAGGTCAGGCCACATCTTTCTTTGTACACCAGTTACCTTTCCAAGATTAAAAGGAATCTCTACTGATCAAACACCCTAAGTTAAGTAGGGTTCAGGAAAACTCTACAACACACGCAGTCAAGGAGGAAGCAAGAGACGCTTCATGGGGAGAACCGTGCCGCACCCTCGGCGTTAACCGTCATCAGCCAGCACTACTACAGTAGCTCCGTCCCATCGGGACAAGCCAGAGAGGTGGCGCCAGGCAGAGCAAAGTGACCAGTGCACACACCATGGGCCCGCTGTCCAGCGAGCCCCGCATGCTGCCCTTTATCACGACAGCACAAAGACTTCAGCCACTTACAACCCACCCCCCATAAGCAGGGCCTCAGCCTCCCCGGGCAGCCTGAACCCGGGGAATACAAGGCCCAGGGCAGTAAACAGGTAAGTTCTTTTCTCCACCAGGACCCAGCGCGGGGAACTCGGGGCACGAGACGACTCTGCCCGCCCGCCCCGCCCCACGCAGACTCACCTCCAGAGGGACGCAGTGCACACACTTGCCCAGGGGGCCGTGGCGGCACCTGACAAGGGCAGGAGAGAGCAGTGATGAGGAAGTGGACATGAGCTTACCCCAGCACAGGCCTCCCTGGCCCACAGGGCACATGGATGAGCATTTTTAACAACAGGTCAACACTTAATCCGATGTGCATTAGAAGAAACTGGCCAGTCCATCAAACCTGTGTTTCACAGATATCAAATACTGAAAATGACACGAACTACAAGAAAATGTTAATGGATTTCATTCAATTTAAATGAAAATGTTAAGTGAACAGGAGAGCTGGTACGTTGACAGCAAAAACAAAACCCAAACTTGAGAAACACTGCACGAACTTGCTCCACGAGTTTCACTTTCAGTCACAGAAACCTTGGGAACTCAAGTGCACAGCGTGAAGGTGGGGGCGCAGGGGAGCTGAGCAGGACCCCTCAAGGCTTAGTCACAGTGCGGTCAGGACGCACATACACGGGCAAGTCCTGAGCTCTGACAGACAACAGGACAGAACTCACACACGCACCCTATAGGAACCTAACGGGCACAGACGCAGGCAGAGAGGGCGTCCGCATGGGTGCTGATGGCGAGCACGACGGGAGGCAGCATGGGACCAGGGGCCACACAGCAGCTCAGCCACCTGGAGCGGAGCCGCATCTCTGACTCAGACTCAGACTCAGAAGTGCTGGTGCCACGTCGGGACCCCGCAGTCCCCGTGTCACACCTGTCACAGCTGCAGTGAGGCGCTTAAAAGTCAGAAACAGGCCGGCACCGAGGCTCACTAGGCTAATCCTCCACGTGCGGCGCCGGCACAACCGGTTCAGGTCCCGGTTGCCCCTCTTCCAGGCCAGCTCTCTGCTATGGCCCCGGAGTGCAGTGGAGGATGGCCCAGGTCCTTGGGCCCTGCACCCGCATGGGAGACTAGGGGAAGCACCTGGCTCCTGGCTTCGGATCAGCGCAGTGCGCCGGCCGCAGCGGCCACTGGGGGGGGGTGAACCAACGGAAAAAGAAGACCTTTCTCTCTGTCTCTCTCTCTCTCATTGTCCACTCTGCCTGTCCAAAAAAAAAAAAAAGTCAGAAACTGAGGCTGGTTCTGTGGCGTAGCGGGTAAAGCTACCACCTGAGGTGCCGGCATCCCATATGGGTGCCAGTTTGTGTCCCGGCTGCTCCACTTCTGACCTAGCTCTCTGCTGTGGCCTGGGAAGGCAATGGAGGATGGCCCAAGTCCCTGTGCCCCTGCACCCTCATGGGAGACCAGGAGGAAGCTCGTGGCTCCTGGCTTCAGATCGGCTCAGCTCCAACATTGTGGCCATCTGCAGAGAGAACCAGCACTGAGCATCAACTCAGACAATTCTAATTGGTTTCTTTAAAAAGAACTGCAAAATAACCTAAAATAAACAAATGCACAAACACGTAAGAATGTTATGTGGGAGGGCTGGGGTGGTGATGCAGCAGGTGCTACCAGCTGCAGAGCCGGCATCTCACAGGGGCACCAGCCCACATCCCGGCTGCCCCACTTTCCATCCAGCTCCCTGCCAACGTGCCTGGGAAAGCAGCCAAAGATGGCCCAAGTGCTCGGGCCCCTGAATCCACGCGGGAGACCTACAAGAACTTTCTGGCGTCGGTCTGGCCCAGCCTTAGCCTTTGAGGCCGTCTGGGGAGTGAACCAGTGGATGGAAATCTCTTTCTCTCTTTCTCTCAGTAACTGTGCCTTTCATTTAAATAAATAAATCTTTAAAAAAAAAAAAAACTTTTATGGGGACAGGCACAGCAGGTTAAGCCTGTGTTTGGGACGTCCGCATCCTGTATCAGAGTGCCTGGGGTTGAGCCTAAGCTCCACTTCTTTATTATTTTTTTCCTTAGATTTATTTATTTATTTGAAAGTCAGAGTTACACAGAGGAGAAGCAGGGAGAGGAAGAGGGAGAGGGAGGGGGAGGGGAATAGAAAGGGAGGGAGGGTGGCCGGCGCCGTGGCTCAACAGGCTAATCCTCCGCCTTGCGGCGCCGGCACACCAGGTTCTAGTCCCGGTCGGGGCGCCAGATTCTGTCCCGGTTGCCCCTCTTCCAGGCCAGCCCTCTGCTGTGGCCCGGGAGTGCAGTGGAGGATGGCCCAGGTGCTTGGGCCCTGCACCCCATGGGAGACCAGGAAAAAGCACCTAGCACCTAGCACCTGGCTCCTGCTATCGGATGAGCGCGGTGCGCAGGCCGCAGCGCGCTGACCACGGCAGCTATTGGAGGGTGAACCAACGGCAAAGGAAGACCTTTCTCTCTGTCTCTCTCTCTCCCTGTCCACTCTGCCTGTCAAAAAAAAAAGAAAAAAGTAAAAAAGAAAGGGAGGGAGAAGGAGGGAGGGGGAGGGAGGGAGAGGGAGGGGGAGGGAGGGGGAGGGAGGGAGAGGGAGGGAGAGGGAGGGAGAGGGAAGGAGGGAAGGAGGGAAAGGGGGGGAGGGAGAGAGATCTTTGATCCTATGGTTCACTCCCCAGCTGGCTGCAATGGCCGGAGCTGCGCCAATCCGAGGCCAGGAGCCAGGAGCTTCTCTCGGGTCTCCTACGCGGGTGCAGTGTGGCCCAAGGACTTGGGCCATCTTCTGCTTTCTCAGGTCACAGCACAGATCAACTCCACTTCTGAGCTGAAGCACCTGAGAGGCAGCAGGTGATGACTCAAGTTCAAGTACTTGGGGTCTTTGCTACCTGTGGGAGACAGGTATGGAGTTCCTGGCTGCGGTTGCTACAGCCATTGAGTGACCCAAAAGGTAGAAGATAACTCTCCCTCTTCTCTCTGACTTTCTCTGCCATTCTGCCCTTCAAATAAAGAAATCGCGAGTGTGTGTGCGCAAGCCTGGAAAGAACGTCTGAGCACATCACCACAGCCACAGTACTGTGACCAAGTGAGGACCCAGACACGCGCCGTGTCCCGGCCAGCGTCCACCATGGGCACCGCGGCCCTGTCTGCCGTCCTGGGCTCCAGCCTGCGGGAGGGGCGGGGACAGGACAGCATCTCGGGGGACACCAGGTAAACACCTGACTGAAGAAGGCGTGGTTCCCCTGGTCACCTGGACATCGTCGCTCTTGGCATTCGAAATGTCAACATTTACTACGCGCACACTCAAACTGCTAAAACCTAACAAGACAACGTGAGGTGAAACACAGTCTGAAAGCAGACGGCCATGCTGAAAACGCGCATCTCCTCACCAGACCCAGCGAGGAGCGCGTGGCAGGGACCCGGGGCGCGCCACCCGTGGGCCTCAGGGCCCGAGCACTCACAGCTGGGGGTCTCGGCTTCTGTAGATCTTGCCATCCTGCCTGCTGAGGTACTGGTCGATCTCATCCTCCACCACGTGTGCGCTGCCCAAGGCCTTCAGCCCCAGCGTGGTGGACGTCTCCATCTCAGACGAGGGTCCAGCCAGGCTCGAGGGAAACAGGAACAACAGATCGCCGTGCCTGTGAGACGACACGGGTCAGCGCCTCCCTCGGCTCTGCCAGCCCTGCTGCAGACGGCAACTGGCACAACCAAGTCTCTGAGGCGAGGGGACCAGAATGCTCTCCCAGCACCTCGCTACTCTCTCGGCACTGCACAGACCAGCAGCAGGGCCTCGGCACCTCAAATTCTCTCAATTTCATCTCAATTGTTGAAAGATGCTGTACACAAATTCAGTGTGGAGCTGCCCCTCCTCCACACGCAGCTCTCCCTCCCTCCCTCTGCTCAGTCCCTCCCCTCCCACCACTGGATCTTCCTGTTCCCAGCTACTCTCTCTCACACTCACACACTTCTGCACACACCACAGGGTAGTTACTGCCTTACAAAACAGGATTCTCAGGAGATACTGTTTTCAACACACAATCCCTCTTGAAACCCACCCAATTTAACTGCTGGGCCACAGCAACTGCTACTTTCAGTGCCCCCCCCCCCACCAAGGCTGCTCAATAAGCAACCGGCAGTTCCCGCACTGAAGGGCAAGATCTCATCTCCCACCAGGACTGACAGCAGCAACTGCCTATGGCCAGACACCCATGCCATTCTCCCTCTACTGGACAGCTTCCTGGAGGGTCTTGTCACACTGAGATCAAAGACTTCTTGGGGGGGGGGCATGCTGTGGTACAGCAGGTGCAGCCCCAGCCTGCAGCACCCACATCCCTTACGGACACCAGTTCGCGTCTCAGCTGCTCCACTTCTGATCCAGCTCCCTGCTAATTCGTCTGGAAAGGCAGTGGAAGACGGCCCAGTGCTTGGGCCCTGCACCCACGTGGGAGACCTGGAAGAAACTCCTGGCTCCTGGTTGGCTGTTGCAGCCATTTGGGGAGTGAACGAGTGGATGGAAGACCTCTCTCCCTCTCTCCTCTGTAACTTCTGCCTTTCCAATAAAAAAAAAAAAAGACTTCTGTTTCCAGCAGTGTAGCAAATTTTTCCAAATATCTGCCCACCAGAATCAATTTTAATAAATATATCTGAAAATGCATTGCTGATCTCTAAAGAAAGGAGAGGAAACCCCCCCAAGGCCCCAAACCCAGCAGTGGACCCAACAAAAATAGCAAAGGACAGGGAGCTACCCCCAGGCCAAGGCCACAGCTAGAAACTTGCAGCTGTGAGCTCCCTGCCCAAGATGGGCAGCTGACCTGAGGCTCGCAGAGACCCAGGCAGTCACGAGTGCGTGGGCAGCTGGGAAATCCACCAGCTGCCCACAGGAGCAGGGAGCAGACCCCTGCCTCCACCTCCCGGGAAAAAGGCAGCTCTGAGACCGTGGCCCTCCAGACCGCTCTGCCCGCACGCCGGAGGTGAAACAGCCACTTTCAGGAAGCCCGCAGACAAACCCTGACACCGTCATGGCCTCACAGCACCCCCGTGTGACAATGTGTGGGGACCCATGGACAGGCCTGCCATGGGACCCCCCCCCCATGCTGGGCGTGGCTTATAGCAGTCATGCGCATGTAGCAGCTGATTGAACTTTCCATCCAGCTGAGGATCGTGGTAAACAACAAGACGGCGCTGATGCCCTGCCTGCTGCGTGACTCCACAGCTGAGCGTGATCAAGTGCCGGATTGGGAACTCTGTGCATGGACTCTGATTGAATGACTGTGATTGGTTGAATTCTGTATATAAGCGGACCGCGGGAGAAGGAATACGCACGCCAGCTTTCCCCCTTAAGGAATGTGCGCGCCATCTCTCCCCCTTCTCCCGGTCCCCCACTCTCTTTCCCACTCTTTCTAAGTAAAAGGCTACTGAAGACCGATTAACTGCGAGCAGCGTCGTTCCTTTTGCGGCCGAAGGAGATGACAACAATGAATGAGATGCACACTTTCTCCAGAGAAAAGCCACAAAACTTAGCAGTCCCACAACCAAATATAAGCCCTTGAAAAACATCTACAAAACTAAGTATTCAAGAGAAGCAAACCACCCCAAACAAGCACGGAGAGACAGCAATAAACAGATTTAGACTGCCACGGGCTCAGACCCGGACATAAGCCCACACGCAGAGTATGAGGCGAACAAGGACAGAAGGGCAGGCGAGCCAGCGAGAGGCATCTGAAAGGCCCGGGGGTCCTGCAGGGAGGCTCGGGCCAAGCAGCCACCCACCAATCACACAAAGCGCGCCACTGTCTCCCCCGCGCTCACCGCGTGTCGGCAAGACACAGCCAAACACGCGTACCCTTCACGAGAAATGGGGCTCGACGTTCACAGCCCTTTACAAACTCAACAAGACAATGAACTAAGAAGAGTGAATGACTGAACACCACACCTGTCTGTCTTCCCCGAGGTACACCAGTTTGTGAAGCTAAAGTGACCAAATAGCCCATTCTTCTGACTGGCGGACACACAGGGCAGGCTGGCCCAGCAGAGGGGCTGCCTCACGCCTGGGGCTCTGCTGCAGCCACAGCCAGCACACCTGCGCTGGCTCCGCACCGGCTCCGCAGACCACCCTGTCTGCCACAGCCTCTCCAACACGGCCCTCACAGCACAAAACACACAAAGTGACGGGAATGCGCGCCACGCAACCTGACGCACGAACGGTGGGGTGCTGAGGGGCCTCTGCAGGCTCAGTGGGTGGACACCTGGCCCCTCCCCAACAAACAGCCAACATGAGAGACCAGCATATGGTCACGCTCGAGGTCACTGCCCACAGAGAACCAGCTGAGTGCCAGCTCTGACCTTCTCCTAAGTGACACACTTCCCAAGCTCCACAAAGTCCAGACTGGGGGAGGGACAGCTGAGCAGCCGGCCGGCCACAGAGCCTGGCGTCTCCATCAGTCAGCGGGACCACAGTCACGGAACGAAGCGAGCAGGCTCTGCAGGAAGCAGGCTGTCCCAGCTCTTCCACACGCACTTACTTGATCCTCAGCAAGCTGAGGGGCTTGTTCGACGACGCCGTTATCTCTCCAGTCTTGTTTCTATTCATGTAAACTGAGAAGCCATTATTTTGGAAGCCGAATTCCTTTGCAACCTAAAATAAGCCCAAAACAATTTAATTTAGGGAAGGCAGGCATTAGCACCCCACACACCTTAGACCCGAGGGCGAGACCCAGCGCGGGCCAGGGCCTCGGAGCGGCAGGACAAGCCCCCATCATCACCAGGACTGTTCAAGTCTGCAGATGGCTGCAACCACCAAAGACGGGCCAGTCTGAAGCCGGGGGCCGGGAGAGTCTTCCAGGTCTCCCACACGCCTACAAGGGCCCAACCACTTGGGCCCTCCTCTGCTGCCTTCACAGGCACACTAACAGGGATCAAAGCTGGATTACAAGTGGAGCAGCTGAGACTTGAACTGGTGCCCGTATGGGATGCTGGCCTCACAGGTGGCAGCTGTACCCGCTGTGCCACAGTGCTGGCCCCAGGCGACCGATTCTAATCCAACTTCCTTCTGGGAAGGCAGGAGGACATGACCAAGATGCCTTGAGCCCCTACCACCCATGTGGGAGAAGTGGACAGGGTTCCTGGCTGTGGCCTGGCCCAGGCACGACTGCTGAGTCACTTGGGCATGAACCAGCAGACAGAAAAACTCTTTCTGGGGCCAGTGCATTACGCCAATGCCTGCAACACCTGCATCCCCTGAGGCACCAGTGTGAGTCCCCAGCTGCTCCACTTCCAATCCAGCTCCCTGCTAATGTGCCTGGGAAGGCAGTGGAGGATGGGCCAACTTCTTGGACCACTGCCACCCCTATGGCAGATCCAAATGGAGTTCCAGGTTCCTGGATTTGGCCCAGCCCCAGCCTTTGTAGCCATCTGGGGAATGAACCAGCAGACAGAAGATCTCTTTCTCTGTAACACTTTCAAATAAATCTTTAAAAAAAAAAAAAGGAAAATCATCTTCTCTCTTCTTATCATTCTGCCTTTCAAATAAATAAATCTTTTTAAAAAAGATTTATTTCTTTATTTGAGAAGCAGAGGTAGAGCGAAAGAGGGAGAGAGAAGTCTTCCATCCACTGGTTCACTCCCCACATGGCTAAAACAGCCAGATCTGTTTTAGATCTGGCTGATCCAAAGCCAGGAGCCAGGAGCCTCCTCCGGATCTCCCACATGGGTACGGGGGCCCAAGGACTTGGGCCATCTTTTCCTGCTTTCCCAGGCCACAGCAGAGAACTGGATTGGAAGTGGAGCAGCCGGGACTTGAACCAGCACCCATGTATGATGCTGTCACTGCAGGTGGCAGCTTTACCCCGGCCAAGGAAGTTTAATTTCTACTTTTAAAATCAACGGTAAAAACTAAGTTGTAACTTTTGAATGAGGCGTACATGACGCCACGAGTGCAGTGACAGGCCACGCTCTCCACGCAGAGCGGGTGCAGACACAGACCAGCAGTCGAGGAGCAGTGCAGACCGACCTCAGGCAGAAACTCTGAAGATGAAAACGACACAAAGGAAACCACGCACAGTGACACTGTGATGAGAGGTCAGAGAACCACCATGGGAATCTCCAGGAGGAGCTGCAGGCTGCAAGGCCCCCGGCTCCGCCAGCAGCTGCTGCCCAGAACTGCTTAATACTCAGGAATGACTGAGAAACCTAGCAAGTACTTCCTGGTAGGAACACGCTGATTAACAAGTAGTTTTATAAACTAACCCTATTTACTGCTGAACAAATACAGATAAAAAGTTAACTCCACATCACCTTGTCATTCTGAAATTTTTAAAAATGTTTTAATGATTCACTTGAAAGTCAGAGCTACAGAGAGAGGAGAGACAGAGAGATCTTTCATCTGCTGGTTCACGTCCCAGATGGATGCAATGCCAAGGCTGGGCCAGGCCAAATCAGGAGTCAGGACCTTCATCTGGGTCTCCCCCATGGGTACAGGGGCCCAAAGACTTGTGGCATCTTCCCCTGCTTTTCCAGGCTCATTAACTGGGAGCTGGATCAGAAGTGGAACAGCCAGGACTCTAACAAGTACCCACATGGGATGCCAGTGTTGTGTTGTGGGTTTAGTGCTATGCCACAACACTGCCCTCAGAAATGGTCTTTTAAAAAGAGTCAAGGGGCCAGTGCCACAGCTCACTTGGCTAATCCTCCACCAGCGGCGCCAGCACCCCGGGTTCTAGTCCCGGTCGGGGCGCCGATTCTGTCCCGGTTGCCCCTCTTCCAGTCCAGCTCTCTGCTGTGGCCCAGGAGTGCAGTGGAGGATGGCCCAGGTGCTCGGGCCCTGCACCCCATGGGACACCAGGAGGAAGCACCTGGCTCCTGGCTTCAGATCAGCGCAGCGCGACAGCCATGGCGGCCATTTGAGGGGTGAACCAACAGAAGGAAGACCTTTCTCTCTGTCTCTCTCTCACTGTCTAACTCTGCCTCTCGAAAAGAAAAGAAAAGAAAAGAAAAGAAAAGAAAAGAAAAGAAAAGAAAAGAAAAGAAAAGAAAAGAAAAGAAAAGAAAAAAGAGTCAAGGATTTGGGGCTGGTGCTGTTGCATAGCAGGTAAAGCTACCACCTGCTGCATGGGCATCCTATATGTATGGGTTCCAGTCCCGGCTGCTCCACTTCTGATCCAGCTCCCTGCTAATGCGCTTGGGAAAGCAGAGGAAGACGGCCCAAGTCCTTGGGCCCTGCCCCACAGGGAAGACCCGGAAGAAGCTCCTGGCTCCCGACTTTGGCCTGGCCCAGCCCTGGCCATTGCAGCCACTTGGGGAGTGAACCAGCAGATGAAGACCACTGTCTCTCCTCTCTCTGCAACTCTGCCCTTCAAATAAATAAATAAACCTTAAAATAAAAAGAAAAGGATTTATATCATGTATGTGATACTGACTGACACCATGTGATACCATGTGACTTTGTATGTTTTTCCAAGCTAATAGTGGGAATTTCAATAAAATAAAGCACTAGGAACTAAAGACCACGCAACCTGACTACCAAGTGCAAAAAAGGCCCAGCAACTGAAAATACATTTGACTTTTCTCTGAAACAGCTTAGATACAAATTGAAATTAACATATTGTGGCATTTCACCTATTCTGCAAAAACAGAAAATAACGATTTTCTGTAGACAAAACACTGCAAGCTGTTGCTAAGAATGGGAGTCTCTTGGCGGAAGCTTTAGCTGTAGGAAAGTTACTGCCACGTACGAAAAGCAATTTCCTAAGAGGGGAGGGTGTGACACAGCCAGCACTTTTTTTTTTTTCTTTTAAAGATTTACTTATTTATGTATTTGAAACCTAGAGTCAGAGACAGAGAGAGAGAAGCCAGGAGTCTGGCGGCTCTTCTGAGTCTACCATGTGAGCAGAGACCCAAGGACTTGGGCGTCTTCTGCTCTCTTCCCAGGCCAACAGCAGGGAGCTAGACCAGAAGTGGAGCATGCTGGCGCTGCGGCTCACTAGGCTGATCCTCCACATTGTGGCGCCAGCACACCGGGTTCTAGTCCCGGTCGGGGCGCCGGATTCTGTCCCGGTTGCCCCTCTTCCAGGCCAGCTCTCTGCTGTGGCCAGGGAGGGCAGTGGAGGATGGCCCAAGTGCTTGGGCCCTGCACCCGCATGGGAGACCAGGAGAAGCACCTGGCTCCTGCCTTCAGATCAGCACAGTGTGCTGGCCGCAGCACACCGGCCGCGGCACACTGGCTGCGGCGGCCATTGGAGGGTGAACCAATGCCAACCGGGACAGAATCCGGCACCCCGAATGGGACTAGAACCTGGTGTGCCAGCGCCGTTAGGTGGAGGATTAGCCTATTGAGCCGCGGCACCGGCTGTAAATCAATCTTAAAGAATAAAATCATTATCTCTAAGTGGCGCCTACAGGGTTAATGGCTCTGCGGTGCAGCTGGGTTAAACACTGCTGTGGTGCTGGTGTTCCACGTCAGCACCAGTCCAAGTCCCGGCTGCTCTGCTTCCAGCCCGGCAGCGGAGGATGGCCCAAGTACCAGGCACTGCCACCCTGCAGAGACCCTGATGGAGCTCCCGCCTCCTGGCCTCCGCCTGGCCCAGCATCAGTCTCTGCAGAGCCCATCAGGGAATGGAGGACA
Organism: Sylvilagus bachmani; assembly: GCA_015711505.1. Taxonomy (NCBI): domain Eukaryota; kingdom Metazoa; phylum Chordata; class Mammalia; order Lagomorpha; family Leporidae; genus Sylvilagus; species Sylvilagus bachmani. Next base: position 940,866 of record CM027400.1, on the reverse strand, counting down.
GCAGGTCTCTCTGTCCCTCCGCCATCTTTCAGATGAACGCCTAAGTCTGTTAAATAAAGGGCGGGGGGGAGGGGGCCAGCACTGTGGCGCAGCCTAGTCTCAGCCACCACTTCCAATGCCAGCATTCCAGAGTCCTGGCTGCTCCACTTCCAATCCAGCTCCCTGTGAACGTGCCTGGGAACGCAAGTGCTAGGGCCCCTGCTGCCCAAGTGGGAGATGCAAGTGCAGCTCCAGGCTCCATGCTTCAGCTTGGCCTGGCGCTGGTCACTGCAGCCATTTGATGGGTGAACCAATGGACGAAGATCGATCTCTGCCGCTCTCCCTAACTGCCTTTTTTTTTTTTTCCAGGCAGAGTTAGATAGTGAGAGAGAGAGAGACAGAGAGAGAGTTATAGACAGTGAGAGAGGGACAGAAAGGTCTTCCTTCCGTTGGTTCACTCCCCTAATGGCCATCACTGTGCCGAGCTGAAGCCAGGAGCCCGGTGCTTCCTCCTGGTCTCCCATGCAGGTGCAGGGACCCAAGCACTTGGGCCATCCTCCACTGCCCTCCTGGGCTACAACAGAGAGCTGGACTGGAAGAGGAGCAACCGGGACCAGAACCTGGGGTGCCAGCACCACAGGTGGAGGATTAGCCAAGTGAGCCAACTGCCTTTCAAATAAATAAATAATAAATCCTTTATTAAAAAAAGATTTATTTATTTATTCGAAAGCCAGAGTTAGAGAGAGAGAGAGTTAGTTCTTCCATCTGCTGGTTCAATCCCCAGATGGCTGCAATGGCTGGAGCTATGCCAATCTGAAGCCAGGATCCAGGAGCTTCTTCCAGGTCTCCCACACCGGTACAGGGGCCCAAGGACTTGGGCCATCTTCCACTGCTTTCCCAGGCCATAGCAGAGAGCTGGATCGGAAGTAGAGCAGCCGGGACTTGAACCAGTGCCCATATGGTTACCGGCACTTCAGGCCAGGGTATTAACCCCATTGCGCCACAGCGCTAGCCCCAGTAAATCCTTTTAGAAAATAAAATGGGGGCCAGCGCTGTGGCGTAGTGGGTAAAGCCACTGCCTGCAGTGCCAGCATCCCATATGGGAGCCGGTTCGAGTCCCAGCTACTCCACTTCCCATGGCCCAAGCCCTTGGGCCCCTGCACCCACTTGGAGACCTGGAAGAAGCTCTTGGCTCCTGGCTTCAGATTGGTGTAGCTACACCCATTGGGGCCAATTTGGGAGTGGACCAGCAGATGGAAGACCTCTCCTCTCCACCTCTCCTCTCTGTATGTATGTGTAACTCTTTCAAATAAATAAATAAATCTTAAAAAAAAAAAAAAGAGAGAGAGAGATGTGTGTATTTATTTGAAAGGCAGAGTTAAAGAGAGGCAAGGGAGAAACAGAGAGATCTTCCATGGACTGGTTCACTCCCCAAGCGGCTACAACGGTGGAGGGGCTGCGCCAGGATGGAGCCAGGAAGTCCATCAGTCTCCCACATGGGTGCGGAGGCAGAAGCTCTTGGGCCGTCTTCTGCTGCCTTCCTAGGTGCGTTAGCAGGGAGCTGGCTCACAAGTGGAGCAGCACCCACTGGCACCCATGTGGGACGCTGGTGTCGCAGGTGGTGGGCCTTGGCGGTCACTTCTAGAAACTAAATCTCCCGGACAAGTGCTGCAGCATCAGTGACAGCTCCGGGCGGCTGAGCGCGACCCTCTCAGATCCCTGCTCACCAGCCTCACCCCTGCTTCTGTGAAAACGGACGGCTCGCATGGCAGGGCCCTGCAGTCTCTTGCTCTGACGTACGACAGAGACGTTACATACGTGTACAGAACTTGGTTTTGTTTATGAAAAAACTAACTAGACGTGTCTATATCTTTATCAGTAAAGAGGTGTTACACACATCTGCTTGTAACATGCTGGAAAGCCTGTTCTGGAAGAGCGGGTGGTAAATGTTCCAGCTCTACCACCCACGCACTCGGTCACACCCACTCAGCTCGCCAGAGACAACGTGACAGCGAGCGTGGCTGTGCTCCGGCAGCACCTTCTTCCCCACGGCGGGAGCCGGGGCCCGGCCAGTGTGCCGGCCTCTGGGCTGACGTGAAAAGCAAAGCCGCCCACCTACTCCAAGCCCCACAGCCCATTCCAGGTCTGACTTGTGCTCTTGCCAGAACGTTGCACTTTTTTTTTAAGATGTATGTATTTACTTGAGAGGCAGTTACAGAGAGAGGTCTTCCACCCCTGGTTCACTCCCCAAAGGCCGCAACAGCCAGGGATGAGCCGGCCTGAAATCAGGAGCTTCACCCAGGTCTCCCAGGTGGGCGCAGGGGTCTAAGCGCTTGGACCATCTGCCGCTGCTCTCCCAAGTGTGTCAGCAGGGAGCCGGATCTGAAGCAGAAAGTCAGGACTCGAAATGGCACAACCTGCTGCCCGGGACACCAGCCCCTCTCGTCACTTCGCGCTCAGAGCGGCTGTGGCTTCCACGTCGGAGAAGCAGTGGGATCGAGGACTCAGTGCCTTCTTCCCCAGTCCCCTTGGGAAGACACCGATGCTGCCCCACATCCTCACTCACACCTGAGAACACTCCCACAGCACCCTCGGAAGCCCCCACGCCACCCTGGAGCCCCAGGCCCTACAACTGGAAGCAGTGACCACGAATGACCCCACCAGACACAGCAGGGACGAGCACCTCACGTGCCGTGGGAGTGAGAGGAGGGCGGACAGGAGGGAAGGCCGCGCCGCGGTACCTTCTTCAGAAACGTCGCGGCGGTCTCTCTCTTGGTCGCGGTGATTCGCTTCACGCCATCCGGGGACTGGACGCGGATTATCTGTCACAAAGGAAAGGAGACGTTCACCGCCCTGCCTGTGAGCGTCTGGCTCCCTGCAGGGTGGAGCCCAGCCTCGCCCTCCCCTGCCAACACCCAAGCACACTGCCTAGAGGAGGAAGCACGGGGAGGCATCCTGAGGGGTGACACCCAGAGGGGTCTCAATTCTTACCATTCACTCTGAGGTCAACTGTAGGGCGGGCATTTGACCTAACGGTTAAGATGAAGATGCCCACAACCACGTCAGAGAGCTGAGCTCAAAACCTGCCTACACTCCTGACTCCAGCTTCCTGCTGGTGCACACCTGGGAGGCGGTAGTGATGGCTCAAAAGTAACCTGGTTCCTGCCGCCCAGACAGAGCTTCTGACTCCGCTTCAGCCTGGCCGTCCCCAGCCTTTGCAGGCATCTGGGGAGTGAGCTGGCAGACGGGGAGACACTCTCTGCATCTCAAATAAATAAAAATACTTTTTAAAAGACAATTTCAACTTTCATTCATTTTCTAAAATACTTTTTTATTTGAAAGGTAGAGTTATAGGGGCCAGCACTGTGGTGCAGCAGGTTAACGCCCTGGCCTGCAGTGCCGGCGTCCCCTATGGGCACCGGTTCGAGACCCGGCTGTTCCATTTCCAATCCAGCTCTCTGCTGTGGCCTAGGAAAGCAGCAGAAGATGGCCAAGTCCATGGGCCCCTGCACCCGTGTGGGAGACCTGAAAGAAGCTCCTGGCTTCAGATCAGCTCAGCTCCGGACATTGCGGCCAACTGGGGAGTGAACCAGCAGATGGAAGACCGCGCGCTCTCTCTGCCTCTCCTCTGTGTAATACTTTCCTGTGTAATACTTTCAAATAAATAAATAAATCTTTTTTTTAAAAAAAATGAAAGGTAGAGTTATAGAGAGGAGACAGAGAGAGCTTCCATTTGGTTCACTCCCCAAATGACCGCAATGGCCAAGGTTGTGCCAGGCCAAAGTCAGGAACTTCTTCTGGGTCTCCCACGCGGGTGCAGGGGCCCATGGACTTGGGCCATCTTCTGCTGCTTTCCCAACCACTGCACCACAGCACTGGCCCCAATCATCATTCTTTAAAAGTGTAACTGAAACAGTCTCTCTTCAACCTTCTTTAAAAAAAAAATAAATCTATACACAAGACCAGCGTTGTGGCGTCCCCTATGGGCATTGGTTCAAATCCTGGCTGCTCCACTTCCACCCAGCTCCCTGCTAATGCACCTGGGAAAGCAGCAAAAGATGGCCCAAGTCCTTGAGCCCAGATAAAGCTCCTGGCTTCAACCTGGCCCAGTCCCAGCAATTGTGGCCATTTGAGTAGTGAACCAGAGAGTGCGTAAGATCTTGCCCTCTCTCTGTAACTCTGCCTTTCAAATAAATAAATCTTGAAAAAATAAATCTTTATACATCCATATTAGACTAATTGAAAAGAAACACAGGACATCTTCCAATCTGTTACTTACTTTTAATAAAAAATGATAAACAAAAAAAAACAAGGGTTTCTAATGCCGTGATAAAACTTAGTAGACTTTGGGATTCCTTTTGAATTTTTTTTTTTTTTGACAGGCAGAGTGGACAGTGAGAGAGAGAGACAGAGAGAAAGGTCTTCCTTTGCCATTGGTTCACCCTCCAATGGCCGCAGCGGCCGGCGTACCACGCTGATCCTAAGGCAGGAGCCAGGTGCTTCTCCTGGTCTCCCATGGGGTGCAGGGCCCAAGCACCTGGGCCATCCTCCACTGCACTCCTGGGCCACAGCAGAGAGCTGGCCTGGAAGAGGGGCAACCGGGACAGAATCCGGCGCTCAAACTGGGACTAGAACTTGGTGTGCCGGGGCCACAGGCGGAGGATTAGCCTGTTGAGCCGCGGTGTCCTCCCCTTTTGAATTTTTTAACTTGGGAGTCAGTGGGACAGAGTGAGCTCCCACCTGCTGGTTCAGTCCCAGATGCCTCAAGGGCCAGGGCAGAGCAGAGCTGGAGCCAGGAGCAGGAACTCTCTCGGGCCACTGCCTGCTGCCTCCCAGGGACTGCGTTAGCAGGACACTGGACAGGAGCTGAGCCGGCACCAAGTCCAGGCACAGCAACTTGGGGGATGGGCATCTCAACCCCCACGCCAAACGCTGGACCCCTACTAGGGCTCTAAAACACACTGACGGCCGGAGTCGCGGCTCACTAGGCTAATCCTCCACCTGCGGCGCAGGCACACCAGGTTCTAGTCCCGGTCAGGGCGCCGGATTCTGTCCCGGTTGCCCCTCTTCCAGGCCAGCTCTCTGCTGTGGCCCGGGAGTGCAGTGGAGGATGGCCCAGGTGCTTGGGCCCTGCACCCCATGGGAGACCAGGAGAAGCACCTGGCCCCTGGCTTTGGGTGCTGGCCATGGCAGCCATTGGAGGGTGATCCAACGGTAAAGGAAGACCTTTCTCTCTGTCTCTCTCTCTCACTGTCCACTCTGCCTGTCAAAAAAAAAAACAAAACAAAACAACTTCCACTTGGCTTGAAAAGGGTTTGAAGGGTTTGCCCCGTGAGTTCTCAACCTTGAAGACTCTGTCTTGAAGGATCCGAGTATCCCAACTGCGAAGAGCACAAAACGTCTTACACCCTTCGGCTTCGTAACCACGCCCGTTAAACTGTCTCCCGGGGAGCAGCTGTGCTCCGCCGTACGTGGCAGGCCTGGCGTCTGCTTGCTCAAAGACTGACACCGCCGGGCGCCCCGGGAACCGCCCGCACCTCTCGGGAGACGAGGACCGAAGGAACAAGTCAGCTGCACCCGCAGAACTCGGCTCTGAAGTCTAACTTATAAGAAACTTCGAAAGCGATTTCAAAGAGGACTGCGAGCCTCACCTCCCACCCGCCAGGGAGGCCAAGGCTGGGGAGCGAAGGCTCAACCGCAGCCGGGCCCGCACGGCCGGGGTCCCTCAACCGCAGCCGGGCCCGCACGGCCGGGGTCCCTCAACCGCAGCCGGGCCCGCACGGCCGGGGTCCCTCAACCGCAGCCGGGCCCGCACGGCCGGGGTCCCTCAACCGCAGCCGGGCC
>CM027400.1:907614-934543 GCA_015711505.1 Sylvilagus bachmani | reverse complement strand
CGTCAGGACACAGGGGGACCAGGACTCTGTCCCCTGGCGTCAGGACACAGGGGGACCAGGACTCTGTCCCCTGGCGTCAGGACACAGGGGGACCAGGACACTGTCCCCTGGCGTCAGGACACAGGGGGACCAGGACTCTGTCCCCTGGCGTCAGGACACAGGGGGACCAGGACTCTGTCCCCTGGCGTCAGGACACAGGGGGACCAGGACTCTGACCCGTGGCGTCAGGACACAGGGGGACCAGGACGAGGCTCTGCTCTGGAGAAGCAGGGAGGGTGGGGCCGCCCTCAGCTCACGCCTTGACACCAGCAAGCACGGGCCAGCGTCGTGGCATGGACGGCTCAGCCGGCACCCTGTGGGGCACAGTCCACGTGTGGCTGCTCCACTTCCAATCCAGCTCCCTGCTAAGGAGCCTGGGAAAGCAGCGGAGGCAGTACTTGGCTCCTTGCCGCCCGTGGGGGAGATCTGGCTGATGCAGCCATCTGGGGTGGGAACCAGCGGTGGAAGACCTCTCTGTCTCTGACTCTCCCCCTCTCTGGATAACTCCACCTTTCAAATTAAATAAATCCCTCTCTCTCTCTCTCTCTCTCTCTCTCTCTCTCTCTCTCTCTCTCACACACACACACACACACACACACACACAGCAAGGATGCGATTGGGCAGTGGACAGCAGAGGAGGGAGCAGGAGAGTCGCCCAGGCTCGGGCTGCTAGGGGGCCGCTGGGCCGTTGTGAGCCGGTTCTCAGGGTCTGCGGCCTGGGAGGGCTTATGGAGCAGCCACAGGGCCCACGTGGGGGCCTGCAGCAATGGCCCGGGGCGGCACCCAGCCCCCCACAGCCCAGCCCGGGAACTCCAGGTCAGGCAGAAACACTGCAGGCGTCTCATGAGCAGCGGCCGTGTTAAGCCCCAAGATGTGACTCCTCACGTGACCCGACCGCGCCTTCGGCAGCAGCTCCCCCAGCCCCGGGCCTGAGCAGCACCACTCCCGAGCTGACGATGGAGGAGTGGGAGAGGAGCCCCCTGCTGCCCCAGGTGAGCCGGGGCCCCTGAGCCCCCATCCTGGCCTCCCCCGAGCCGCGCTCTGGGCGTCCCTGTCAGCCTAGGGCCTGGGCTTCAGTGAGCAGGACCCCTCCCCATGGACCCAGGCAGGCCTCAGGGGGATGCATATGGCTCCCCTGGGGCCAGGGGAGAAGTGGAAGCAAATGCCCCTCGCTGGACGCCCTTGGCCTCCAACAGCCCCCGCCTGGCCTCCTGGGGCCGGGGGCCTGGGCCTTCTGCTCTGATTTGGGGCCTGGGGGCTGACAAACACCCTCGTTGTCTCTGCTCCGTGGGCAGGGCCCAGACGGCTGGTCCTGGGAGACGGGGTGCAGTGGGACCCTCCTCACTTCGTGGCCCTGGCTCTAATCTCTAATGCTCCCTCACCTGGTGGGAAACCCCGACCCCAGCAGACCTGGGTCCTGGCAGGAGAGCCAGGAGGAGCCGAGCGGCCTGGTCTCTGCCTGCAGCGCCCCCCGCCAGGCCCTCCCAGCGGCCTCAGCTGCCGGCCCCCGGCACAAGGCCCAGCCCTTGGTGGGGTCCCCGGGGAGGTTCTGGAACCTTCCAGAGTGGAGGCAGCAGGGTGGGGAGGTGTCTCCCGAGGCTGCACAAGCTCACCCCCTGCAGACCTGCCCCAAACCCACGGAGGCAGCCAGGCCACCCAAGCTGCACCACGGGGCCACCCACCCCATCACGCAAGTGTGGGAGGCAGCCCCTCCCTCCCAGGGCTGGAGCAGAGGGGGCCCTGCAGGGTGCGGCCACTGCTCTGCTCTGAAGGAGGCCGGGCCACAGTCCAGGGGCAGGGTCCGAGCCAGGCCGCACAAGCCAGAGGCCCCAGTGCGCCCACCGTCCGGTTGCCGAGCCCCCGCCCCCTCCCCCACTGGGGGATTTTGTCCTTGCTGTCAGCTGGTCTTCCAGTTTCCGTTCCTCCCGCAGGACGCTGCTGGCCGAGAGCCGCCCCTCTCGGTGGACAGCCCGCCCACTTCGAGCCACACGGGCCTGGCATCCTGGGAGGACAGAGCCAGGGTCCGGGGCTACAGCGCCTGTGCCCCTGGGGCCCAGCATCCGGCCTGCAGGAGAGGCCCGCCCCGTCCCCTCCCCGGGCCGGGCGGCTGCCTCAAGTACCTGGTCTTCTTCTCCAACTTCCCGTTTGCCCTGCTGGCTCTGCTGGCCCTGGCCGTCGGGCTCTGGGGCCTGGCCGTCAAGGGGTCTCTGGGGAGTGACCTGGGGCGGCCCCTGCCAGCGGACCCCATGCTGGGGCTGGTGATGGGGGGGCTGGCGCTCAGCGCTGTGAGCCTGGCCGGCTGCCTGGGCGCCCTGTGTGAGAGCGCCTGTCTGCTGCGCTGCTTCTCCTGGGGGGTCCTCGCCCTCCTGCTGCTCGAGGCCCTGGCGGGGGCCCTGGTGGTGGCACTCTGGGGCCCTCTGCAGAGCGGCCTGCAGCACAGCCTGCGCGTGGCCGTCGCTCACTACCAGGACGACCCCGACCTGCGCTTCCTCCTGGACCAAGTGCAGCTGGGGCTGCGGTGCTGCGGGACGGCGTCCTACCAGGACTGGCAGGGGAACCCGTGAGTGCCGAGTGCCGGGGAGGGTGGCCCTGGGTGCGGCCAGGCCGCATGCGTGCAGCACACACACATGCACACACACAACGCGCACACACGTGAACGGGACGGGCTGGGGGTGTGACGGAGCAGCTTAGCCACCCTGGCGACCCTCCCTCTCTCTGCCTCCCTGCCCAGTGCAGCCCCCCAGGCCCTGGCTCTTCCTCCTAAGAGCCCAAGGCCCGAGGACAGGTCCACGTGGACTCGCACAGCTCCGCCGTGGGGCACGAGTGCTGCGGCCACCCGCGGGCGATTCAGAGCGGGAGGCGCGCGCGAAGCCGAGGGGCGCGGGACGCCCCGAGCGGACAGCGGGCCCCGACCCCGCGAGTGACACCTAGCGGCTCTTGCAGGTACTTCAACTGCAGCGCTCGCGGGCCGCGGGCCTGCAGCCTCCCGGCCTCCTGCTGCGTGGACCCCTGGGAAGACGGCGCCTCCGTCGACGACCAGTGCGGCTCCGGGGCGCTGCGCCTGGAGGAGGCGGCGGCTCAGAGCGTGGTGCACCTGCGGGGCTGCGGGCCCCTGCTCCGGCAGTGGCTGCGTGGCGGCGCGCGGGCCCTGGGCGGCTACCTGATCGCGGTTGTGGCGGTCCAGGGCGTGGCGCTCCTGCTGGCCACGCAGCTGGGTAGGGCCCTCGCTGTCCGCAGAGGGGAGCCGGCGGGCTCCAGGCGGGCGGGGAGGGTGGAGCCCGCCCCTGGAGCACCAGGGCTGCCTTTCCCTCCAGCCCAGCAGCTGAGATGAGGCTGGGGCTGGGCCTCTGCTCTCCCTCCAGCCCGGCCCAGACCTCTGGGCCGCCTCCAGCTGCTACCCAGGGCCCACGTCCCTCCTGGCTCTGTGGCTTCCTGAGGCCCTGCTGCAACCCCCACTCTGGCCGCTGCCTGATTTCGGCCTCTGGAGACCTTTGCCAGCAGACGCACCTGATTGGCCAGCACTGCCTGCCCCTTGCAAGGCCTCGGTGGTCCGAGTGTGTGCCCCCGTCTGCCTCCAGCAGCGGGTGCCAGGCAGAGGCAGCTGGCTCTGGGAACAGGGCCCTGGACGAGAGCCTGGCACCCAGCTACACCTCCTTCCCAGACCGGCACCTCCCCTCCCCTGGCCACCTCCACTTCCTGGCCACTGTGGGGGCCAAGGGCAGGACCCCACTCCCTGCAGTGAAAGGCAGGGTCTTCAGAAGCAGCTGAGCTGAGACGTCCAGGGGCCATGAGCCCATCAGGGCCCCCTCTCACCACGGGGTCCTGGGCCCATCTGTAGCTGTCACACGCATGGGACCAGGGCCCCCTCTCACCACGGGGTCTTGGACCCATCTGTAGCTGTCACACATGTGGGACCAGGGCCCCCTCTTACCACGGGGTCCTGTGGGTCTGCACCTGTCACACGCATGGGACCACAGGGGCCCTTCCAAGAGTCACCCCGGTGGTGGCGGCTGTGTGAACACTCCACACGCCCCGACACTTGGCATGACACCATGTGCTGTGGGGGAGTGTGCACAGCGCCCCGGAGGGCAGGTGGACAGCTCCGTGGGGGGCAGGTGGACAGCTCCCGGGGGCAGGTGGACAGCTCTGTGGGGGGCAGGTGGACAGCTCTATGGGGTGCAGGTGGACAGCTCCCGGGGGCAGGTGGACAGCTCTGGGGGGCAGGTGGACAGCTCCGTGGGGGGCAGGTGGACAGCTCCGTGGCCAGGTGGACAGCTCCGTGGGGCAGGTGGACAGCTCCCGTGGGGGGCAGGTGGACAGCTCCCGGGGGCAGGTGGACAGCTCCATGGGGGCAGGTGGAAGCTCTGGGGGGCAGGTGGACAGCTCCGTGGGCAGGTGGACAGCTCCGTGGGGGCAGGTGGACAGCTCCCTGGAAGGCAGGCGGACAGCTCCCGGGAGCAGGTGGACAGCTCTGGGGGGCAGGTGGACAGCTCCGTGGGGGGCAGGTGGACAGCTCCGTGGGGGGCAGGTGGACAGCTCCCCGGGGGCAGGTGGACACACTGCCCCTCTCTGCGTCTCCATGTCCTCACTGGTGAGGTGGGGATGATGATCCTGCCTCGTGGTGAGAGGCGTCTGTGGGCCGTGTCCTGTCCCACCTTCTTGGTGGCCAGCACGGTGCCCACTGGGAGTGGTGTGGGCTGCTTGGACGTGTCCAGGGTCATCACAGCTGAGGTTCAGTGGGGCGCACGCTCTGATGGGTCTCCCACCTGCCCCCCCCGTGCCTGGCCAGTCCTCTTGCCCCCCACCCACCACCCTGTGTCTTCCTCCCCTGGCTCCTGCCCAAGCGGCTGTCCCTGACACATGCCCGGATGAGCAGGACAGATTTTATTTCTGGGACAGGGTCAGCAACAGTGGGTGGTGTGGGAGGGCCTCGACCAGTTCCCAATGCCTCCAGGACCCCCAGCCACCACATCCCACCCTAGGGTGCCCAGCTGGGAGGGGCTGCAGAGGGGGAGCCACTCATGGCCCAGACACCAGGACAGGGCCCCGCCCTGCTCTCCACCTGGCTGCTCCTCTGCTGCCCCTGCAGTCCCGAGGGGTGGGCTGGTGTCTCCCAAGGTAGATGGGGCGGGGGAGGGTCAGGAGGCCAGAAACCACTGCCCCCCCATGCACGTGCCATCTGGGCTGGGCGGGGCTCCTCTACTGGAATCCTGGGTGGGGTTGGAAGCAGGCAGAGGGTGGCCCCGGCCTGGGCGGGGTCTGGCGCTAGATGATGCCGTACTGCGCCAGCTCGTGCAGCTCCAGGTGGTTGAAGGCCTCCCAGGGGCAGATGACGGTGATGTCTGCAGAGGGCGCTGTGCGTCAGGAGGACCCCCAGCCAGGCCGGGGCCACCCCTGCCCCTGTGGCTCCCATGGAGACCATGGGTTCAAAGGCCACAGTACAGACCCCAGGGCGGCGTCCCCCTCCCCTGGGTAGAGGACTGTCTCATTCGTAGGACTGAAGCTTGGTGTTGGGGAGGGCGGGGGCTGGGGGGCGCAGTGGGCCCAGGGTGTGACCGTCCTACCTGTTCCCAGGCCTTCCATGCCGGGAATGTCGTCCCCAAACCTGCGAGGACAGTGCAGTCAGGGGGGAGGCCTGGCAGCAGGACCTGGCGGGCCCTTCCCCTGGGGTGGGGAGGAGTCTGCTACCTGAGGACGACTGAGTCCCGAGAAGGGGGAGCAGGGGCAGCGCACGCATGGGTGCAGGGGCAGGTGGGTGCCTGGTGCAGGGACGATTGGGTGACCGGTGCAGGGGCAGGTGGGTCCCCGGGTGCCTGGTGCAGGGACGATTGGGTGACCCGTGCAGGGGCAGGTGGGTGACCGGTGCAGGGGCAGGTGGGTCCCCGGGTGCCTGGTGCAGGGACGATTGGGTGACCCGTGCAGGGGCAGGTGGGTCCCCGGGTGCCTGGTGCAGGGGCAGGTGGGTCCTGGGTGCAGGGACGATTGGGTGACCGTTGCGGGGCAGGCTCACGCCTGGGTGCCTGGTGCAGGGGCTGGTGGGTGTCCGGTGCAGGGGCTGGTGGGTGTCCGGTGCAGGGGTGGGCATGTGCCTGGGTGTGGAGGTGGCTGCGTGCCTTCCTTGTCACCAGCCCGTAGAAGTGTCAGGGCCCCCGATCCTTCTCCCCCTTCTCTGCCCCATCAGGCCCCAGGAACTTCCCAGTACCTATGATGAGGATGGGGCCACCTCAGCCCCTCCTCCCCACCTGCAGGTGTCACCTGGAGGGGGAGGGACTGCCTCCCCTCCCCCGGCTTTGCTTACCCCTGGACGCCTTTTTTGGGGGGCTTGCTCTTGAACTGCCTGGTTTGCCGCTGCTTAAATTTGGGGGGCCCCTTCCTGGGGGTGACAGGCCCTCCGATCACCCTGGTGGCCGAGCGGATCTCTGCCTTGGGTGGCTCCAGGCTCATGGTGAGTCTGGCAGAGACGCTGCAGGACTCTTCGTGTCTGGATGCCCTTGTCCCAGGCTGGACTCCTCATGCGGCTGTGGGCAGAGCAGGTGGGGCCCGGTCAGCCCCTGCTTCCGCCACAGCCCTGGACCTCAGCCCACCAGAGCAGAGGGGCAGAGGAGAGCAGCTTGCTCTGCACTCTCCAGCACGACAGGCACCTGCCGGGTCCCTCCTTCCTCCACCCGGCCCGGCTCCCCCGTGGAGGACCCCGCTCCCACCTAGCCCTGTGCCCCCACTGCCCCTCACTGCTGCCCACACCAAACCCTTCTCCTGGCCCAGGACGGGTCCAAAGCCTGGCTTCCCACTGAGGACCCCTTGGTGCCTGGATCCCCCCAGGAGAGAGGGGTGATTGGCGTCTGAACCCAACCACTTGCTGTGCGAATCCCCACCCGGCTCAGCCTTGCTGTTCTTAGGGCTGCCCACCCTCCAGGTCCCTGGGGGGGAGTCTTGCCCCGGCCCACCCAGCTGTGGCTGTGCCCCCAGGCCAGATCTATCCTGGCTGTGGATGGGCATTAGCTGTCTGTCCCTCGTGCCACACCTGTGCCATGCTGGTGACTAGCGGCCCAGGAGCCAGAGTCCCTGCCTGCAGAGGCTGTGCAGGCACCACGGCACGGTGACGGCTCTGGCCCCTGAGCCTCTCCCCAGATGCCCTAAGCCCCAGTGACCTGGGCCAAGGGCAGCCCTAAGCCTATTACCACGGAGGGGGATGACACCTGTAATCTCCCGGGGACTGGCTAAGCCCCACGTGCTGCAAGGCTCTGGGGCACAGGCAGGGCCACCGTTCCCCTCACTCACGCACAACGCCCCAGAAACCACCTCTCGGGGTCCCCTTTCCTGTCCCTGGGCTCGTGGCGAGCCTTGGCCACTGCTGTTTTGCTAGGCAGCATGGGCAAGTGGCCCTGTCCTGAGAGGTCGGCTCTGACGGGGCTGGCCAGCCCTGCCCTTGGGAGGGACCAGGACTCGGGGTCCCGGGTGCCCCCGCCCATGGCACCCACCCCTCGTCTGAGCTCCAGGACTCGGGGGTCCGGGTGCTCACGCCCATGGCACCCACCCCTCGTCTGAGCTCCAGGACTCGGGGGTACGGGTGCTCACGCCCATGGCACCCACCCCTCGTCTGAGCTCCAGGACTCGGGGGTCCCGGGTGCTCATGCCCATGGCACCCACCCCTCGTCTGAGCTCCAGCCATCGAGTGCCATCCCTATCCCATGGGAACTGCCGTCTCGGCGGCCTTGGGGTCCCCTGGCAGGAACAGCGCCCGGGCACTTCTGCACACGGAGCCCCGGCTGCAGGGAAGGGGCTACTACTCACCACGGTGGGGCGGGAGTGGCGGCGGCGGCGGCACTGGCTCAGCGGTGTCTGCGCGAGCATTTATCCTGCCTGGCTAAGTGGATTAGGACTCTCCTTGCTGACACCACAGATGAGACTGTGCAGGGCCCCCCCGGGGGGGCACTCCCATCAGGGACTCTGGGGTGGGCAGAGGGGCTCAGGTGCAGCCAAGGGCCTGGGGGACAGCGGACGCCCTGCCCCGAGGCCGCCGTCTGCCAGACAGAGGCAGATGGCCGCAGACGCTGTCCTGGGCTCCTTTTGAAAGACTTCCATTTTCACTTATTGGAAAGGCAGACGCAGGAACACACGTTCCATCTGCTGCTTCAGCCCCCGAAAGCCCGCAGCGCGGAGGCCGGATCAGCCTGAGCCGGAGCCCAGCTCTCAATCTGGGTCTCTGACGTGGGCCATCAGCCGCCGTCACTTGGCACGAGCAGGGAGCCGAATCCACAGCAGAGTGGCCCCCACCGACACACCAGGGGAGACGCAGGTGCCCTAAGCGGGGCCTGACCGGACGTCTAGTGGGCCTCGTCACCCGTGGGCAGGGCAGCGCACCCACAGTTCTAACGTCACAGCTCTCTCTCCCCTCGCTGGCTTCCCAGGAGACAAACGAGGGACAAGAACCTCCAGCCCCGGCCCTGACCAGGCCACCAGTCACCAGAGCTCAGAACTGCCGGAGGGGCTGGGCTTGGGAGTCCCAGGTGATGACTCCAGTACCGAGGGCCAGTGGGAGGCCCGGATGGAGCTCAAGGCCTGGCTGTTACGGGTATTTGGGGAGAACCGTGGGTGAACGTTCCTTGGCCCTCTGCCTTTTCTTTAAAAATGATTTATTTTTTATTTAGTTGAAAGGCAGAGCTAGAGATGAGAAGAGACAGAGAGAGAAGTCTCCACCTGCTGGTTCACGCCCCAAATGGCCACCACAACTCGGGCTGGGCCAGGAGCTCCACCCGGGTCTCCCACGTGGTGCAGGCCCAGCACCTGGGCCGCCTTCCCGGCCTTCCCAGGTGTGTTAGCAGGGCTGCACAGGAAGTGGAGCTGCCGGACCTGGAATGGGATGCCAGCATCGTGGGTGGCGGCTTTACCCGCTTCACCAAAACGCCTGTCTGTCTTTTAAATTAAATAAACAAAAAAACTGCTGGGAGAAAGGTTCTGGAACTAGCCCCCCAAGACTCCTGGTCCAAGCCCCCTGAACCCCAACCTCGCAACCGCCTGGGGAGCCTCGGCGGAGGGGGCCGCAGCTGTGGGCTGGTGGGAGGGGAGGTGCGGCTCCCCCAGGAGCCCTGCCCAGGCTGCCCACTGGGGGCTTTGCTGCTTGCTGAGGGCAGGGCTGAGCCTGGCAGGACCCCTGAGGCGCTGGCCCCGGCACGGAGGAGACCCCAGGCTGGCGTGACCGCAGGTGCGCGGCAGGCGGGCAGCGTCCACGGCTCTGCCTTTGGCCCCAGACAACAACGCAGACGCAGCACGCAGCCGGTTTATTCTCAGGCAGGCGCAGGTGCACGGCGGGTCCGGCCCAGGCTCAGCCTGCACCGCTGGAGCGCAGCTGGATCTCCGTCCTGAGGAAGGCCTTGAGGTTCTCGTCGGCCACGTGCCGGTCCAGGGCGGCCAGGGCCCGCTGCCCGCCGTCCCGGTAATGCCGCAGCAGCCTGTCCGCATACTCCACCCACACGCAGTTGGGGCAGCCGCTCATGCAGCAGTTGGTGGGCGGCTGGAGATCGGGCGGCAGGGGGTAGGGGGGTTCTGAGGGGTTTCCGCTGGGCAGGGAGGCCGCGGGCTGCCTGGCGGCACCCGCTCCAGCCTCCACGGGCTCCGTCCCCAGCGTCCTGTGGCCATCAGGAGCTGGGACTTGTGCACGGTGGCCGAGAAGGACCCGGCTGCTCCTGAGAAGTCTCTGGGCGCAGGCCCAGCTGCAGAGCCAGAGTGCTCCCTGCGGGGAGAGGGGGCAGACAAACGGGTGAGTCTCCGGGAAGCCGGTACAGGCCTCGCCTGCCCAGGGACATCTCAGCCCTCCTGCCCAGGGCGGTGGCCTCGGACCGGCTGGACCGAGCGGGGCGCAGGTGGGGGCCCAGCACCGCGGGTGCAGCGCTTGTAGACACCCCCGCTGAGCCCACCCCGACCCCCGTCTCCCAGCCACAGCAGCCCAGGCCTCTCCGGCCATCCCACCCTCAGCCCAGCGCGGGCCTTCGGGGCCCCCTCCCCCGCTCCATCTACTCCGCATCTACAAACGCGCGCCTCCCGCATCACGGCCACGCTCGCGGAATGAGCACGGGTGGCAACAGACCGCCCCACTTCAGTGCAGCTGGGCCGAGGGCGCCGGCCGCGTCCCCACACGGGTCCAGCCCGGCCCGCGGCGCCCCGCTGCCCTGCCTGCCCGCCGCCGCGGGGATACTTGCCGAGCGGGCCACCGCAGCCGCCGCCGGGCCTCCGGCCGCCACCCTCCCCAGCGCCATGGCGCGCCGGGTCTGGGCCCGCGGGAGCCTGAGCGGCGGCCGCCTCGGCCAATCGAGGGCCGCCGGGGAGCCGCGTCGCTCCAATGAGCGCAGGAAGCGGAAGTGGGCGGGGCCGCGCCGCGGGGCGGAAGCGGCTGCGCTCGGGGCGCGGGGCTGGAGATGGCCCGGGCTCGTGGCGCGGCCGCGGCGTCGGCGGGCAAGGCGGGATGCGGGAGCTCCGGGCGGCCGCGGGCGCGGCAGCGGCTCCCGCAGGGGAAGCGGCGCAGGTGGGTGCCCGGGGCCCCCGCTAGGCAGCTGCCCTCGTGCCCGCGGCCCGGAACAGCAGCTGAGGAATGGAGGGCGCGCGCGCATGGCGTGGTCCCGGGCCGGGGGCAGGGGATGGCGCTGTGTCGCCGGCGTCCTGCGAGGAAGCCGCCGAGGGCCGGGCTCGGGCCCCTGCCCTGGGCCTCACCTCGGCCTCTCCTTCCCAGCAGGCCGCGGACGAAGGTGAACTCCCGGCCCGAGGACGCGGACCGGCAGGACATCCCCTTCCGGCTCCGCGAGATCATGAGGAGCCGCCAGGAGATGAAGGCCCCGCTCAGTAACAAGAAGAGGAGGAAGCAGGGTGGGCGCGGGCCCGGTGCTCGGCTCCTGGAGAGACGGGAACGGGGGTCCAGCAGGCGCGGGGGCGGGGGCGGCCTGCGCCCAGCGGCCTCGCCCAGGATGTGGGTGTCCCGGGCCGGCTTCGGGCAGGGGCGTGGCTGGCTCGCCGGGTGCTGGAGAGGGTGCGCAGGGATGCGGCTGGCCAGGAGCCGGGGTGCTCCGGGGGGCCCCGGGCCTCTGCTGCTCGTGGGGACTGGTGTCCACCACGTGTGTGCGCCCCGGCAACCCTGTCTAGTGATTCGCTGCCCGCAGGGGCTGGTGTCGTGGAGGGTCCCGGAGTTTGCCCCGTGTTTGGGGTGAATAAAGAGTGTGAACTCACACCCTGGGAACCGGCTCCGAAAGGCGTGGTGTGAATCAGGAGCAGGAGCCCCCGCCTGCCCCTGCCTCCCCCTGCCTCTCCCCGCCTGCCCCAGCCTCCCCCTGCCTCTCCCCGCCTGCCCCTGCCTCCCCCTGCCTCTCCCCGCCTGCCCCTGCCTCCCCCTGCCTCTCCCCGCCTGCCCCTGCCTCCCCCTGCCTCTCCCCGCCTGCCTCTGCCTCTCCTCGCCTCTCCCCGCCTGCCCCGGCTCCTGACCCCACCGGGCCACTGTGCACTCCCAGGGGGACTGCGCGCCCTCCCCTGGTGCTGAGGTTCACCTGCACTTCATCCTGCGTGGCGTGGCACTTTCCGGGGTCCCCGTGTGGGCTCCACAGGCCCACACAGCTGCGCCCCAGGGCCTGTGCGGAACCCGGGAGCTCACGCGCCCAGACGTCTGGGAGGCTCTGGCTTCCTGAGCAGTGTGGGCGTGGGGTCACTACCCCGGGGATGCCCGAGGTGGGCATCTCAGATCCCCGTCAGCCGCTGGGCTGGGCTGAGTCCACCCTCCGCGGCCCCGCCTGGCCCGCCGCACCTCTTCTGAAGCTCCGCTGTGTCCTCAGCCCAAGTGACCTTCAAGAAGACGTTAGAACAGGAAGCGAAGGGAGAGGAGCCGGACATCCCCGTGCCCAAGTTCAAGCGGAAGAAGTGGGAGTCGGACAGGGCTTACGTCCAGCGCATGGAGCAGGAGGCCCAGCACGTGCTGTTCCTCACCAAGAACCAGGCCACCCGGCGCCCAGAGGTGCAGCTGATAGCCAGGAAGTCTGAGCGCAAGAAAGCGTGAGTGGGGGCTGGGGCTCCCGGGACAGGGTCAGCGGGGGCCCTGGGACAGGGTCAGTGGGGGCCCTGTGTCTCCCCGGGACAGGGTCAGCGGGGGCCCTGTGTCTCCCCGGGACAGGGTCAGCGGGGGCCCTGTGTCTCCCCGGGACAGGGTCAGCGGGGGCCCTGTGTCTCCCCGGGACAGGGTCAGCGGGGGCCCTGTGTCTCCCCGGACAGGGTCAGTGGGGGCTCTGCGTCTCCCCGGGGCAGGGAGCCCTGGGACAGGGTCAGTGGCTCCGTCTCTGCCTCTGCTAGAAGAGCCATCGGGTTCACCACCAGTCACCCTTGTACGCGGGCTGCTGTGGGCAGGTGAGGAGAGAGGGTACTCTCTGCTGTAGGACCAGCATGGGGCGAGGCTGACGTGTGGCTCCCGTTGGTCCCTGCACTGGGGGCTCTGACCGGTGCTATCTGGGCGCATTCTGGACCACAGCCTTGGGTCAGTGACATCCAGGGGGTCCTCGCATGACCCCTCAGCATGCGGCCACCACAGGTGTCACCTCCCAGCCTGTGGGCAGGGCAGGGCGGTGTTCCTACAAGAACTTTCCCCCTTAGGCTGGTTTATTTATACATTTGGAAGGCGGAGAGACAGATCTTCCATCCGCTGTCCACTCCTTAAATGGCCACGACAGCCAGGGCTGGTCCTGGCCGAAGCCGGAGGCCAGGAGCTCCGTCTGTTTCCCACGTGGGTGGCAAGGCCCGGGCATCGGGGCCGTGCTGTGCTGCCGTCCCAGATGCATTAGCAGGGACTGGACGGGAAGCAGAGTTGTGACTGATGCAGGGCACAGGCGTCACGCACCGCACCACGGCGCCTGCCCTGGGCAGGGACGTTCTGAGGCAGCCCCGCCCTCAGGTGAGCCGGCCGAAGCTTTCAGGGATGAGCCAAGAGGGGGCTGGCGTGGGGGTGCAGCAGGCAGAGCCGCCGGCGGCGACCCGTGTGGGTGCCCATTCACGTCCCGGCTGCTCCACTTCCATTCAGCTCCCTAACAGCCTAGGAACAGCGGAAGACGGCCAAGTGCGGCAGGCCCAGCCGCTCACCTGCGGCCCAGGTGACACTCCTGGCTTTGGCCTGGCCCAGTCTGGCTGTCTCCCTCTCCAGCTCTGACTTTAAAGTAAATAAATGTTAACGGAGGGGGGGCGTGGTCAAGCTGCCCTGGGACGCCTGCCTCTGAGCCCAGCAGGCGAGGCCCCAGCACCACGTGGGCGACCAGGATGGCGCTGATCCCGGCGTTGGTGCGGCCCAGTCCCAGCCGTGGTGGCATTTGGGAGAGAACCACTTCTGTCTCTCACTCTGCCTTTCCACACAAAGGAGAGATTGCCATGGCTGTGTGTCCCCCCTCTGCTCGTGGAAACACAGCTTCCCGATCCTCAGAAGTGGCGAGGCCTGGGTCCACCCTGCAGAGCCCGTCGTTCGCCCACAGAGCATCACAGAAGCCCCGGCCCAGACGGCTGGAGCCCACGGGGCGGCGTGACGGACACTTGCAGCTGGGCCCCCCCAGCCGCGGCCCTGGCTCTCCCCACGCCCCACGTTCCCGCATGGGCAGTCTCCTTGGCAGGGGCCTGTTGGGTGCCGAGCCTGCTTCCTGGGGGCCCACGAGCCGTGAACAAGCCGTGAACGTCGGAACCACACCCAGCTTGCTTTCCCAGGTTCCAGAGGCGGCGTCTGGATAAGGTCCGGCAGCGGAAGGAGGACCAGGCTGCTGACCGGCTGGAGCGGGAGCTGCTCCGAGGTAGCTCTGCCCCAGCCCTGGGCAGGCCGCCACCAGGGGGCGCAGTGGGCCGGTGATGGGCAGGCCGGGGCTCTGGGTGCCAGGCCTCCATCTCCTCTGCCCCCAGATAGGGTGAAGTTTGGTGAGGTCGTCCTGCAGCCCCCGGAGCTGACTGCCAAGCCCCGGAAGAGCATCGGCCAGGAGGAGGTACGGGGCGGTGGGCCAGGAGAGGGAGGCCGAGGCTGGTGAGCGTGCTGTGTGCACACCGTGGGGCCCGGGGCCGAGGAGCTCTCCACTCAGCTGGCTCGGCCTCCCTGTCTTCTCAGCCTGGCAAGAAGTCACTGATGCTGAGTTCGCTCTTGAGCCCTGGAGTGTCCCAGCCTCTGCACAGCTCGCTGGCCCGGGAGCGCATCGTCAGGGAGGAGAGGGCGCGGGCCATGCAGGCCTACAGAGCGCTGAAGCAGCAGAAGCAGCTGCGGCAGAGGCCACTGCCTGCACGGCCATGCAGCCCTGATACCCAGAAGCGGGAGCCACTTCACTGACAGTGGGTAGCAGGGGCTCCGCCCCTGGACACTGGGGATGCAGGGCCCCGCCCCGGACACTGGGGATACAGGGCCCTGCCCCGGACACTGGGGATACAGGGCCCCGCCCCCGGACACTGGGGATACAGGGCTCCGCCCCCAGACACTAGGGATGCAGGGCCCTGCCCCGGACACTGGGGATACAGGGCTCCGCCCCCGGACACTGGGGATACAGGGCTCTGCCCCTGGACTGGCGACTGGGGTCACCGTGTGTGGCAGAGGCTTGCGAGTCAGCCCTGCTGGGGGAAGCGCCCCACTGAGCTGGCCAGCAGGCCTCACAGCACAGCCAGACCTCAGCCCCGTTCTGAGGATGCTGCTGGGTGCCGCTCCGGACACGGAGTGGACAGCTGGTCATGGCCAGTGGCTGGGACTCCACACCCTCAGCTGGAGAACGCGTGCACTCGGCTTAAACCCTGACACCGAGGACTGTCTCCTAGCCGGCAGCACGCCCCATGGTGCCGTCCCAGGGTCCTGCACCGGCCTTGCAGGGCCCCTTCTCCCGGGGATGCTCATGTTCCTACAGGGCCGGGAGTGGCTGCAGCCGGGTGTGAGGAGCAGAGTCCCCGGGTCCCTGGGCCATTGCTGAAGGCTGCTGCAGCCTGGGGAGCAGATTAAAGAGGCTCTGTGCTAGCCTGCCTCGTGCTGGGAGTGTCAGCCACGTGCCTCACGGTGGGCTGGGGAGGGGACACCTTGCAGTGACACAGGCCGTGCAGCTAGGAGCCAGAGGGGAGGCAGGACCTGCGGCTTCCCCTGGAGACTGGAGGGCTGGGCCTGGGCCCTCCCCTCTGAACAAAGCCGCACCACCCCCCTGGCAAAGCAGATGACTGGGACCTGAAGGGTCGAGGCCCTGGGCCCAGTGTGCTGGCATCCCACATGGGTGCTGGTTCCAGGCCCAAGTGCCGTACTTCTGATCCAGCTCTGCTGTGGTCTGAGAAGGCAGTGGAAGATGCCCAAGTCCTTGGGCCCCTGCACCTGTGTGGGAGACCTGGCGGAGGCTCCTGGCTTCTGATTGGCACAGTTCCAACTATTGTAGCCATCTGGGGAGTGAACCAGCGGATGGAAGACCTCTCTGCTTCTGTCACTCTGCCTAACAGTATTTGAAAGGCAGAATGAGAGCGAGAGAGAGGGGTGTTTCCTCCATCCTCCGGTTTGTTCCCCAAATGGCTGCAACGACCAGGGCTGGGCCAATCCAAAGCCAGGAGCTTCTTCCAGGTCTCCCACACGGGTGCAGGGGCCCAAGACTTGGGCCATCCTCTACCTGCCTGCCCAGACCATAGCAGAGAGCTGAATAGGAAGAGGAGCAGCTGGGACTGGAACCGGTGCCCATATGGGATGCCAGAACTGCAGGTGGCAGCTTTACCCGCTACACCACAGCCCCAGTCCCAATAAATAAATATTGAAGAACAAGCAGAGAGACAGACTGAGCGATCACGTCCACTGGTTTATCTCCTAAGTCCTTACAGCAGCCAGGGCTGGGCCAGGCAAAAGCCAAGAGCCAGAAACTGGTCTCCCAGCTGGGTGCAGGCACTCGGCGACTTCAGTGGTCACAGCTACCTCCCAGGCCTGTTGGTGCTCGCACCAGAGCTGGGTGCTGAAGCTGAGTGCTCTGGAGTTGGGGGGGGCACCCCAGCCACCGGGCCAAGGGCATAGCTTCAGGAAACCGGCCTGGCCCAGGACGGGGAGCTCTGTGCCCACTGCTGGGCACCCGCAGGTGTGGCCACCCCTGGCTTTGCTGAGGGACGCCCTCCTGACGGACCTCGGGAAAGAATGGACACTGAAGTGCTGCAAGCCAGGACGGCTTCGCCTCGGGAGCAGCCGACCTTGCCAACGCCCAGTCTTTGCACTCGGTCCCGAATCAGGACAGCCTGTTCCGAGGCTCTGGGTCCCCAGCTGGGGTGGCGGCGCGAGCAGCCATCAGCCGTTGGGAGCACAGGCCACCTCTGCTCTCTGCCCACCCAGGGGACCACTCACCTGCGGGTGCCTCAGGCCAACAGAATGCCGCCTGGTGGCGTGTGTGGGGGCCCGGCCAGGGCATCAGAGGGGGCAGCTAGCACTGGGACAGGCCGTGTTCCTCGCCCAGCCCCAGGCACGGTCTCAGTAACACTGAGGCCAGATGTCAGCAGTCTGTCCTGCCTCAGTTTACCCGTCCCTGGGGCTCCACCGAGCCCCGCCAGCCACCTCCGCCCTGCCATCAGCTGCTGGCTCCGTGGGTGTCCTGGAGCCAGCGCAGCACCTGTGCCAGGCCAGTGCCTTTCCGCGCGCTGACTTCTGCTGTGGAGATGCCCTGCTTGGCGTGGGCGATGATGTCTGGAAGCCTCATCAGCGACCTGATCTCCTCCGTGGTCATGTAACAGGGCAGGTCGCTGCGGGGACACACCGCCCTCCGTCAGGCAGGGCTGCCCAGCTCCCGGCCGCCCGCCCCCGCCCCCGCCCCCGCTCCGGCCCGCACATCTTATTGAACAGGATCAGGACGGACGCTCCCGCGAGCTGCTCTGCAGAAAGGAGGCCCAGGAGCTGCACACAGGCCGCGGAGAGCTGGGTGGGGTTGGAGGCGTCCACCATGAACTGAGGAGGAACAGAGCCCTGGAACCTCGCCGAGCACCACAGGCCCGGCCCGGGGAGGCAGGGGAGACGCGCTGCCGCCTGCGCGCTCGGCGCCGTCAGCCACAGCCGCCGACCACGAAGGGAACAGGCAGGGGGAGTCGGTTCTCCGCGAGGAGCTGGCCAGTGCCCGTCCCCTGGACCGCTACGGCCAGCGGAGGAGTGGGAGGGCGCGGGACCCACCAGCAGACAGCGGCAGTTTCCGTAGTAACTGGACCAGATGGGGCCCATGCACCCGCCCAGCTCCCGGATGGTGATTCTCCGCTGGACCACGATGTCCGTCAGGTTGGTGCCCACCTGCGGGAACCATGACGCAGAGGTGTGAACTCCCGGAGGGCGGTGCGTGCCCATCTGCGGGCCGGGGCCCGGGGGCGACCAGGGAGGGCGTCTCGGGAGGGCGGCAGGCGGCCGTGCGTCGTGCGAGTTCAGGGACACGCTGGCGGCCGCACCCCGCCTCCGCACAGGTCACCCCCTCCGGTCGCGTCTGCGGGAGTCCGACACCTACCGTGGGCTGGGTCGGCGGAGGCGCCCCCACGTCGCCCCTCGCGTCCCGGGAGCTCAACTGTGCGGAGCGGTCAAGGACCAGAGCCGCCGACGGCGTCCCCACCCCGGCGCCCCCCGGGGCCCCTCGCGCCGCCCGGGAAGGATATTCTGCAGGCGTTTCACCAACAGCGTCTTCCCGACGCCCGACGCGCCCAGCAGCAGACACATCCCGGACCCCCGGCCCCTCGGCACCCGCCGCTCGCCGCCCACACGCAGGGCCCACCCCCTGCCCCTCTCATTGGCTCAGCCTCTCTTCCAGAGTGCTCATTGGTTCTTTGGACTCACCACCTCGGCGGCCGCGGTCCAATAGACGCACGGCGTCAAGGGACGGGCGTTAAGTCCCGCCTCCTCGCGAGTCTCGGCCGGAGCGGCGAGCTGCGCGTGCGCGCGCTGGAGGGGAAGGCGGAAGCGGAAGTCGGGGGGCGCGCCAGCTCGGAGCGGAGGAGCGTCCGCGGCGTCGGTCCGGGTCGGGGTCGCCATGGGGCGAGGCGGCGGCACCTTCGAGCGTCTCCTAGGTAACGCACCGCGCCCGCCCCCGGGCCGCCCGGCGCCGGCGGGAGCGATGTCAGCGCGTCCTGCGGCCCGGCCGCCCCTCGGGTCCCGGGTGTGGCCGCCCCAGGGCCGGCGTCCGTGAGGGCCCGCAGGACACCGGCGGCGCGGGGCCCGCGGGCGGGTCGCCGGGGCGGCAGTTCCCCGCGAGCAGCCGCGCTGGCCGAGGGCGCCGGGCCCTGCGTCACGGCGAAGGTCGGGCCCGCACGTCCTCGCCGGGGCGGGAAGGCGCTGGCCAGGAGGGCAGGAGGGAGGTGGGCGTTCGCCGGGCGCTCCGGGTTGTCCCCCAGCGCCCAGGGCTCTGTCCCCGTGGTCCTGAGTCGGCTCGGAGGGCGCACTCGGCGGGGCACTGCCGCCCCGGGCTGGGACACCGGTGACCCCGTGGGAGTCGGATCTGCCTTCGTCCCCAGAGCGCTCAGGCAGGGTGGCCGTGCACGGAGCCCGCTCCGGGACCCGCCGTGGGGCCGGGCCGGCGGCCTCCCCTTGGACCCCTGGCTCGTGAGGGCGTGGTTAATCCGCGGCGCTGGACGGCGCCGGGGGTCCCAGCGCCTCTGCGGCTGCCCGTGCACGTCGGGGCTGGCCCTGGTCTCCCACTGCGTCCAGGGCCTGGCTGGGGAGGCTGCCCGGGGCCCCGGGGCCAGCGCTTACATGGCCTGTGTCCCTCAGACAAGGCGACCAGCCAGCTGCTGCTGGAGACCGACTGGGAGTCCATTCTGCAGATCTGCGACCTGATCCGCCAGGGCGACACGCAGTGAGTGAGGGGCTGCCCCCCCCTCGCCCCGGCCTGCGATCCCCCTGGCCCTGGGCCCTCCCTGAGGCCGCAGAGGATGCTGTCCTCTGTCCGTCTGTCCGTCTGCCCCCACCTGTCTTCTCTCCTGCAGAGCCAAGTATGCGGTGAATTCCATCAAAAAGAAAGTCAGCGACAAGAACCCACACGTGGCCTTGTACGCCCTAGAGGTAACCCCGCCCCCAGCCCTGGAGGGAACCCCGCCCCCAGCCCTGGAGGGAACCCCGCCCCCAGCCCCAGCCCTGGGGGGAACCCCGCCCCCAGCCCCAGCCCTGGAGGTAACCCCGCCCCCAGCCCCAGCCCTGGGGGGAACCCCGCCCCCAGCCCTGGAGGGAACCCCGCCCCCAGCCCCAGCCCTGGGAGGAACCCCGCCCCCAGCGCTGGAGATAACCCCCCCCAGCCCTGGAGGGAACCCTGCCCCCAGCTTCTGTGGTCCCCGCCCCCCGCAGCCTTGCCCCTCGCTGGGCAGGCCCCGCGCCCCTGAGTCTGGGCAGGGACCCCCTGGCAGACGCTGTGCTGCAGGCCCCTCACGGGAAGTGGCCCACCCAGGAGGAGGAGGGATTCCCGCCCTGACTGGTCTGGACCCTCCCCTCGTGGGTCTGCAGGTCATGGAGTCGGTGGTGAAGAACTGTGGCCAGACGGTACACGACGAGGTGGCCAACAAGCAGACCATGGAGGAGCTGAAGGAGCTGCTGAAGGTAGCCCCGGGCGGGGCCAGTCCCGGGCAGAGGGGCACGGAGGAGACCCCCGTCTTCCTGGGCTCCTGGGGGGTTTGGAAGCAGGACTCAGAGCTGAGTCTGGGACAGTGGCTGGGGAGGTGCGGGCAGTTCCCGTGGCGGGCGGCTGGGACAGGGGTGTGAGCAGGGGCCCGAGGGGAGGCTCCCAGGACTGAGCAGTCAGGTGACAGCTGTGAGCTCGGGTGTGTCGGGGTCAGGAGGGAGGAGAGCAGACCGAGGAGCCCCGGGGGGGGGGGTCACCCAGGTCCACAGGAGGTGGGGCCCAGGGCACCTGCAGGGGTTCTGCCAGAGTGAGGCTGGCCTCCCTGCACCAGCACCTGAGGCCTGGGCCTGGTCCTGCTGGACAGTCTCCTGGGCCCAGGCTCACGCAGGCTCATCGGAGGCCCTCGCTGGTGCCCTGGGCATTTCGTGCTGTGTCCTGGTTGTACTAAGGGGAGGCCTCGGGCCCGGCCCGCCCTTGTGTTCTGGTCAAACATAAGGCTCGTGCCCAGGAGGGATTGTGCTAGAGAAGGGGCGGGAATTGGGGGGAGAACTTGGACCCCAGGGCGGGAGCTGTCGTCGCGTGCCATCCTCGGCGTCGGGCATGGACGGTCTCAGTCCTAGACACGCGGTGGGCCGCACGGA
This sequence comes from Sylvilagus bachmani, assembly GCA_015711505.1. Taxonomy (NCBI): domain Eukaryota; kingdom Metazoa; phylum Chordata; class Mammalia; order Lagomorpha; family Leporidae; genus Sylvilagus; species Sylvilagus bachmani. The sequence continues at coordinate 914,310 of CM027400.1, read as the reverse complement.
CGGTCTCAGTCCTAGACACGCGGTGGGCCGCACGGACGGTCTCAGTCCTAGACACGCGGTGGGCCGCACGGACGGTCTCAGTCCTAGACACGTGGGGGGCTGCACTGGGCCTGGGGGAGCGTGGGAGCAGCCGCCCTCCTGCCCCTGCCAGCTGTCACTGGGAAGGTGGACGTGGTCAGGCTTGGCCAGCTCTGCGAGATTGGAGCCAATGGGAGCCGGGGACCCCCAGGCTGGTCAGGCCTGGTTGGGAACAGACAGAGGCAGCAGGCGCCTGAGCCCCATCCCCAGGGTTCCGCGGAGCCGCGGCCCTGGGTGGAGCCAAGCCCGCCTGAGCCCCATCCCCAGGGGAGCCCCTGCTCAGGACGGGGGGCCTGGCCGGCCACTGCTTCGCCCTGGTCAGCTGCGGCCCTGCCCAGCTCCTCCCACTGCTCTGCAGAGACAGGTGGAGGTGAACGTCCGGAACAAGATCCTGTACCTGATCCAGGCCTGGGCGCACGCCTTCCGGAACGAGCCCAAGTACAAGGTGGTGCAGGACACCTACCAGATCATGAAGGTGGAGGGTGAGTTGTAGGGCCTGGGTGCGGCCCCTAGGAGCCCAGGGACTGCCTGGCCAGGCAGAGTTGAACCTGATAGGCACAGTGTTGGGACGAGGGGGCTGTCTGGTACTGCCAGGTGACTGGGGGAGGGAGCCAGGACCTGGGAGAGCCCCACAGGAGGGAGGTCTCGCACCCAGGACCAGGAGAGCCCCACAGGAGGGAGACCTCGCACCCAGGACCAGGAGAGCCCCACGGGAGGGAGACCTCGCACCCAGGACCCGGGAGAGTCCCATGGGAGGGAGGCCTCGCACCCTGTGTGGCACACACCCTGTGTGGAGTCAGGACTCGAGGGGGTGTGGCCTAGGGTGAGAGCCAGAAGGTGCCTGGGCACCCGGAGCTCGAGAGGGAGGAGCCTGCATCCCGGCAGCCAGTGCCGAGCCCCTGCCGCAGCAGAGAAGGGTCCAGCACCCTCTGGTGCCTCCCGAGGTGCTGGTGGGCTCAGGTCAGGCCGTGGAAGCTCAGGTGCATCTCGGCACCCCTCTGCCTTCCTGGCTGGTGGCCGTGGCCATGGCAGGCAGGTGGGATTCGGAGGAGTGGTGGATGCAGGATGCGCCTGGAGGTGTTTGCTTGAGACCAGGCAGTAGATGAGGGGCGGGGTTGGGGCTCTGTAGTCTGCAGGCAAGGCCTTCATGCCCCAGCTGGCGGGTGTCAGGACCTGTGTGGGGTGCCTGTGGGAGCTGGGAGCTTCCATGAGGTGCACAGGCTGCCCCCAGCCCGGATGCCAGGCTGCGTGTGGGACGTGCTCGTGTCCACACTCCTGGAGAGAGGCTTTTCAGAGGAGGCCGCACCCCCGAGAGCACTCGGAACCCATTTCTGAGAGCAAGGGGCCGGTCTGCCCCTGGCAGGGGCAGCGTCTGCCGGGCAGAGCCTCAGGGCCTGGCACACACTGGCTGGAGCTGTGGTCACTACTGTGTCCCCCTCTGTGGGGTGGAGATGCCGGGGCTAGGAAGGGACAGCCAGGCAGACCCAGCACAGACCCTGGCCTCCTTCCCCCAGGACACGTGTTCCCCGAGTTCAAGGAGAGTGACGCCATGTTTGCCGCCGAGAGAGTGAGTGCGGGGTGGCTGCGGGGGCTGGCTCGCAGGTGGGGTGAGCTGCTGTCCAGAGCTCGGTGTGCACGTGGGAACGTGGGCAAGGGGCCTTTGGGCCGTGGTGAGGGGTGCACGGCCCTCCGATGGCAGGAAGTCCTGACCCCGGAGCGGGGGGCTGGGGGGTGAGGGGCCCATGTGGTTCTGACGCTGCCCACTCCCCAGGCCCCTGACTGGGTAGACGCCGAGGAATGCCACCGGTGCAGGGTGCAGTTTGGGGTGGTGACCCGCAAGGTGAGTGCCCGCCCCATGGTCTCTGAGACCACTGCCCGTCAGCCTGGCCCATCCCCCGCAGCCACACTCCCGAGTCCTGAGGAGGGCAGTGCCCTCGGCCAAAATCGGCCTGGTAGCCCTGCCCCGGCAGGCTCTGCGTCACCTGCGTGGGGGTCCCAGGGTCCTGGCCAGGGCTGCTGGTCTTTGCATGGCCCAGTTTTCAGGCTGTGAATGTGGGGGCCGCGGGGTCTTGGTCTCCACTCCTCTCTGGGCGGCCCTGGCGCAGGTGTTTCAAGGACCTCCCCTTTTAATTCTTTGCCCGACGTGGGAAGCGTCCTGTTCCCCCCCATCCTCAGTGATGTCCAGGGGCTTGTGAGAGGGCGGGTGCTGGGGTGACCCCGCCTGCCCGACCCCATCTCTCGCAGCACCACTGCCGGGCGTGCGGGCAGATTTTCTGTGGAAAGTGCTCCTCCAAGTACTCCACCATCCCCAAGTTCGGCATTGAGAAGGAGGTACGCGTGTGCGAGCCCTGCTACGAGCAGCTGAACAGGTGAGTGCCCTGGGCTCACCCTGGGCAGGGCGTGCCCTGCGCTCTCCCTGTGGGCAGGGCTATGCGCGCTCTGTGCACTCTGTGGGCAGGGAGTGCCCTGGGCTGTGCGCTCTCCGTGGACAGGGCGTGCCCTGGGCTGTGCGCTCTCCGTGGACAGGGCGTGCCCTGGGCTGTGCGCTCTCCGTGGTCAGGGCGTGCCCTGGGCTGTGTGATCTCCGTGGGCAGGGAGTGCCCTGGGCTGTGCGCTCTCCGTGGTCAGGGAGTGCCCTGGGCTGTGTGATCTCCGTGGGCAGGGAGTGCCCTGGGCTGTGCGCTCTCCGTGGACAGGGCATGCCCTGGGCTGTGCGCTCCCTGTGCATACTCACTGTGGAGCAGGGCTGTGCAAAGAGCCCCTGTGCACAGCGCCATGTGGCGCATGCTCTGTCACCCGATGCACACGCGTGAGCCCCTGAGTCTGCTGTGCCGTGAGTGTGGGAGCGATCACGGCTACACGTCCCTTGTGCCCAGCACTGCTTTGTGAAGACCAGTGTGCACAGCTCCGTGTCAGCTTCCTGTTGTCCCAGGGGAGTCCTTGGTGGCACTTTGTGGGACGTGGCCTGGTGCTGTCTGGAGGCTTGGCCGTCTGTGTGGGCTGTTTCTTGGGGCCAGGCCTCAGGCCGTGCGCCTCTGGTGGACGCCCATGTCCTCAGGGTGTCCCTCCCTGGGGGTGGGGACCTCGGTCTCAGTTCAGTGGTGGGTGAAGAGTGCCTCTCCCCTCCCTGGTTCTGTGCATGAGGCCCATGTGTGGCCGAGTGCTCCCGGTGCCGCAGCCCCACGCTACTCGGTGATGCAGCTGGCACTTCTGCCCGCCGGCTCCTCCCTCTGCCGTCCAGCCTGTCGGCTTCAGCGCGGTGTTTTCCTAGCACAGTGGAAAGCCGCTCAAAGCGGGAGGGGTCGGGCTTTGTTTTCTGGGGAGACGAGATGGCACTCTCGTCTGCTGGTTCGCTCCCTGAATGCCGACCTCAGCCAGGCGCTGGGAGCTCGGCCCAGGTCTCCCGTGTGGGTGCTGGGGAGGCAAGTGTCAGAGCCCTCACACGCTGCTCCCGGCGTGCGCATCAGGCACTGCACCAGACGCGCGTCCTGGGTGGAAACATTTGAGCTGGTGTGCCTGAGCCGGCCCCTCCGCTGGCACCCCCGGAGGCCCTCTGTGGGGTCCTCCTGGGTCCTCGTCTGCGGCGGACAGGCTCACACAGAGGGCACTGGGCTCAGGGTCCCAGGTGACGGTGGAGGGCCAGCCTCCGCTCCTGCCGCCCGGCCAGGCGGGGCTTGAGTGTGTGCTCCTGCGAGAGGGGCTGTAGCTCTGGCTCTGTGCCCAGGCCTGTGTCGGCTGTGGGTCCGAGTCCCTGGTGTCCCCTGCAGTGCGGCGTCCCCTTGGTGTGGACGGGGAGGGGGCGCGGGCAGGGTCGAGAGGTTTGGGAGGAGCAGGGCCGCTCACCTGCATCCTCCTGTTCCCAGGAAAGCGGAAGGGAAGGCGGCCGCCCCCACGGAGCTGCCCCCGGAGTACCTGACCAGCCCCCTGTCGCAGCAGTCCCAGGTACCCGCCCCCTGCGGCGTGCGGGCACCTCTCCCTCAGGGCCCCGCTCACCAGCCCTCCCGCCCGCCCGCAGCTGCCCCCGAAGCGGGACGAGACGGCTCTGCAGGAGGAGGAGGAGTTGCAGCTGGCTCTGGCCCTGTCACAGTCGGAGGCCGAGGAGAAGGAGAGACTGGTGAGCTGGGGGCTGGCCCGAGGGGCAGCCTGGGCTCCCGTGCAGCCGGGGGAGCTGGGGGCCGGCCCAGGGGCAGCCTGGGCTCCCGTGCAGCTGGGGGAGCAGGGGGCCAGCCCGAGGGGCAGCCTGGACTCCCACACAGCCAGGGGAGCTGGGGGCCAGCCCGAGGGGCAGCCTGGGCTCCCGTGCAGCCGGGGGAGCTGGGGGGCCAGCCCGAGGGGCAGCCTGGACTCCCGCACAGCCAGGGGAGCTGGGGACCAGCCCGAGGGGCAGCCTGGGCTCTCACACAGCCGGGGGAGCTGGGGGGCCAGGCACAAGGGGCAGCCTGGGCTCTCATGCAGCCGGGGGAGCTGGGGGCCAGGCCCGAGGGGCAGCCTGGGGTTCCCATGCAGCCGGGGTACTGGGAGAGACACGCCTGGGTTGGGGTGGGCTGCAGTGTGAGGAGGGCTCCCCCTCGTGCTGCGCCAGGCTATTCCCCAGTGACTTCCTGGTTCTGCTGCAGAGACAGAAGTCCAGCTACACCGCGTACCCCAAGGCAGAGCCCACGCCTGTGGCCTCCTCGGCGCCGCCCGCTGGCAGCCTGTACTCTTCTCCTGTGGTGAGCCTGCCCCCTGCCTCAGGCGGCGGAGTGGTGGGAGTGCTGCTGACCTGGGCCTCCCCTGAGCGAAGTGGCCTTGCCATGTGGGCAGATGGCCAGGTGGCCTGGTCTGCAGCCCCCACGGCCCTCAGTGGGCGCTAGGACACCGGCCAGGCCGAGGGTCCCGGTGGTGAGCCCGGTCCTCGACACCTTCCTATCTGTGTGGTTAAAGGCCTTTCTGGGAGGCCCTCCTGGTCTCCCTGGCCGGCCCTGACTGGGGTAGGGCGCCTTCTGCTTTGTGGACAGTGGGGTGGGGTGGAAGACATAGTGGCGAGCTCTGTGGGGCTGTGGAAGGCCCGGGCTGCAGCGGGGGCCTGCGGGCAGGGCTGGTGGGATGCCTGGGCTGAGCAGGGGTCCTGTGGGTTGCTAGCCGGGTGCCTGTGAGAACAGGAGTGTGACACGTGAGGGGCAGTGGGTCCCCTGAGCAGGCTGGCAGGCACCCAGGCCGTGGGATCCACCGCCCTGGACCCCAGCGGGCCGTCCCCAGGTGACTGCTGAGGCCAGCTCCATGCTGCCTGCACCTGTGACCCCAGACCGCCCTTGTCTTCCCAGAACTCCTCAGCGCCTCTGGCTGAGGACATGGACCCTGAGGTAAGGGCCCTGGCAGGGGGGCTGTCCTTGCCGCCGCCTGGCCACACGAGTGACCTTTGCTCTTTGCCGAGCAGCTTGCCCGGTACCTGAACCGCAACTACTGGGAGAAGAAACAGGAGGAGGCCCGGCGGAGCCCCACGCCCTCCGCGCCCGCGCCCCTGGCAGAGCCAGCCGCCCAGCCTGGGGAGGGGCACGCAGCCCCCGCCAGCGTGGGGGAGGTGAGGGCACCGCCCTGCGCCGCGTGGCTCAGGCCGCTGCTCTGAGGAGCCTGGGCAGAGGCAGGGCAGTGAGCCCCTCGCGACTCCGGTCTCTTGCAGGCGACCCTCCCAGAGACAGACCCTCAGCCTGCGCCGGCCTCCGGGGGCCCCTTCAGCGAGGTAGGCGGGGGTCCCTCCCAGGCACGGGGAATCCCAGCCCCCTGTCGCATGGGACACCAGACACACAGCACAGTGCCCGCCCTGTCCTGAGCGAGGGCTCTGGCCCTGCTGTGCCTCGTACCTCGGGGCTGGGCTGTGGGCCGAGCTCTGTCCACACTGTGCTCCCAGACACTGCAGAGCAGCCCAGAGCCCTGCCCCGCCCTGCCCCACGAGTTCACAGCCTTCCCAGCATCTAGGCTTTGTCTGCTGTGCCTGGGAAGCCAGCCTGGCCGCAGGGCAGAGGGCCGTCCAGCCGGCTCTGTCAGCCCGACCTCTGGGCCTGGGTTGTAGTTCCGATGCACACGGCCAGCTCGCGGAGCTGATGGGCGCGCGAAGTTCCCAGTCCCTGCAGACCGGGGGGCTGGCCGCGCTCACGGGGCCCCGTGTCCAGCAGCAGTATCAGAACGGGGAGTCGGAGGAGAGCCACGAGCAGTTCCTCAAGGCCCTGCAGAACGCGGTCAGCACCTTCGTGAACCGCATGAAGAGCAACCACATGCGCGGCCGCAGCATCACCAACGACTCGGCCGTGCTGTCGCTGTTCCAGTCCATCAACAGCACCCACCCCCAGCTGCTGGAGCTGCTCAACCAGCTGGAGGAGCGCAGGCGTGCGTCCCCCCCCCGCGGCAGGGCGGGCCTGGCCTGCGCCCACCAGGCCGCCGCTCAGGCCGGCTCTGCCTGCTCCGCAGTGTACTACGAGGGGCTGCAGGACAAGCTGGCGCAGATCCGGGACGCCCGGGGGGCCCTGAGCGCCCTGCGGGAGGAGCACCGGGAGAAGCTGCGCAGGGCGGCCGAGGAGGCCGAGCGCCAGCGCCAGATCCAGCTGGCGCAGAAGCTGGAGATCATGCGGCAGAAGAAGCAGG
>CM027400.1:891442-907114 GCA_015711505.1 Sylvilagus bachmani | reverse complement strand
GCAGCCGCCGCCCGTGGCCCCGCAGCCGCCCGCACAGGGGCCGCCCGTGCAGGGCAGCGAAGCCCAGCTCATCTCCTTCGACTGACCCTGGAGCAGCCACAGCGCACGCGGACGCCAAGCCCCGCCCCGCCCCGCCCCGCTTCAGGTCCTGAGTCGTCTCTGGCTTCTCTCCCGGCCCGGCCTCGGGGAGGGCGGGTGGGAGGGAAGACCCCTCCCCAGGGAGAGCCCGCTGCCCCGTGGGTCAGGTGGCCCCGCGGACTCTGCCGGGCGTCTCCGGGCCCCGCCGCAGCCAGGGGCGGCGGCCCAGGGTCTCCACTCCCGCTTCCCAGCGCCCCCTCCCCTGCAGCGCCTCCGCGGTAATAAAGGAATTCCAGAGAGCGCCAGTGCGAGTGCGTGCGCGTGCGGGGCGCGTGCGGGGCGGGCCGGGTCCTTGACGGGGTGTCTGGGGCGGGGCCGTCACAAGGAAAATGGATTTCGGAAGCCGCAGGGCCCAGGCCGCGGGTCTTCGGGCGGGACCCCCGCAGTGCACGGAGGCGGCGCGACGTCACGGGGCGGGGCCGGGCACGCAGCCCAGGCAGCGGCTTAGCCCGCAACCGCCGGTCCCCGCGTGCAGGTGCAGGGTCGCGCCAGCTCTGCCACGCAGGACTGCGGTCCCCCGAGGGAAACGGGCGGCTTCATGTGGCCTGAGTGGGCGTGACCACGGGGGCAGAGGCGGGCCAGGGCTCCGGGCACCCCGCGCACCCACACCTCTTGGTGAGCCCACCCCAGCTCCGACTGGCCGCGGGGCCGGTGTCGGGCGGCAGAGAGGCGCCCCGGCCGCAGGAGGGCGCGGGCACGGCCCACAGCCCCGGCGCGGGGGCGGAGCGCGGCGTAGGCCGACGCTTCCGTCAGAGCCGCAAGGACCCGCCTGCGCCTGCGCCATGAACTGCCTCGTGGGTAATCTCGGGGGCGGGAGGCGGCAAGCGCGAAGTGCGCCTAGAGCGTCCGGCTCCAGCTCATATGCTCGCGGTCGTGGTTCCTAGAGCGTCCCCCTTCAGCTCGTATGCTCCCGATCGTGGCTCCTAGAGCGTCTCGCTCAAGCTCGTATGCTCGCGTCCGTGGCGCCTAGAGTGTCCCTCTGCAGCTCCTATGCTCGGTCGCTAGAGCGTCAGTCCCCAGCTCGTATGCCCCGCCGCCTCGCCGGCTAGAGCGTCCCTTCCCGCTCGTGTGCTCGCGGCCGTGGTGGCTAGAGCGTCCCTCCAGGGAGCCGCGTGTGACCTTCCCGTCGCGGAGCGATGCTGCCGGCAGCCGCTCGTCCCCTGTGGGGGCCGTGTCTGGGGCTTCGCGGCACCGCGCTCCGCCTCGCCAGGTACTGCAGGGCCCTGTGGCGCCAGGCCCGGGCGCGCCGGGTTGGGGACGGACAGGGGGCGGCGCGCACGCGGCCACCTGCAGCGGCTCAGGCCGGCTCGCCGCTCGGGGCGCAGCCCGTTCCCGCGGGAGCCGCGCGAAGCGACCTTGGGCGCCCCCGGGAGCGACTGCGGGGGTCTCTAGGGCTGAGAAGTATGGAGCGGCCCGAGAGCCTGGACGTGCGGCCCCGTCCCCCCGGCTGACGCTGTTCCCGGGTTAGGCGGCAGGTGCCCTGCGTGTGTGCTGCGCGGGAGATGAGGAGCGAGGCCCTGGCCGGGGCCCCCCTGGACAACGCCCCCAAGGAGTACCCCCCGAAGATCCAGCAGTTGGTGCGGGACATAGCCGGCCTCACGCTGCTGGAGGTCGCGGAGCTCAACGAGCTGCTGAAGGTGCCGCGGCGGGCGCGCGTGGGGGTCGCGAGCGGGGCCGCCGGCGTCTGCGCTGAGCAACGCGGCTGGCGCGCGTGGGGGTCGCGAGCGGGGCCGCCGGCGTCTGCGCTGAGCAACGCGGCTGGCGCGCGTGGGGGTCGCGAGCGGGGCCGCCGGCGTCTGCGCTGAGCACCGCGCTCTGTCTCCAGAAAACGCTGAAGATCCCGGACGCGGGACTCGTGCCCGCGGGCGCCGTGATGCCGGCCGCCGCCGCCGCCGCCCCGGAGGTGAGCCCGCCCCGCACCTGCCGTGGGGAGACTCGGGGAGGGCGCGGGCGCTGGGCAGGGGCTGCAGCGGCCGCTCCCCCCGGACGGAGGGGCAGAGCCAGGCCCGCCCGGGGTCGGACACGGCCCGGCTCGGGGCCCTGGGCTCTGCAGATTGTTTGGTTTGAAGGGCAGAGTGAGACACGTGATCTTCCGGCCTGGTTCACTCCCGAGTGGCTGCGGGGCCAGGCCTAAGCTAGGAACCTGGAACCGCCCCCGCCCCAGCCCCTGTCCCAGCCGGCCCACGTAGGGGGTCCCGGCCCCTGTCCCAGCCGGCCCGCGTGGGGACCCCGGCCCCTGTCCCAGCCGGCCTGTGTGGGGACCCCAGCCCGGTTGGCTACGGGACTGCCGGGGGCCCGGCAGGGACCCTGGGTGCCGGCCTCACGCCCCCTCCCTGCTCCCCGAGGTGGCAGAGGACGACGTGCCCAAGCAGAAGGAGCGGACGCATTTCACCGTGCGGCTGACGGAGGCCAAGCCGGTGGACAAAGTGAAGCTCATCAAGGAGCTGAAGAACTACATCCAGGGCATCAACCTCGTGCAGGTGGGCGGGGCCCCGGCCTGACCCCGACCCTGTCCGTGTCTGTCCCTGCTGACCCGAGCCCATCCCTGTCCCTGCTGACCCGGGTCCGTCCGTGTCCCTGTGTCCCTGCTGACCCGGGCCCGTCTGTGTCCCTGTCCCTACTGACCCTGCTGTCCCTGCTGACCCGGGCCCGTCCCTCCTCCGCCCTGCAGGCCAAGAAGCTGGTGGAGTCTCTGCCCCAGGAAGTCAAGGCCAACGTGGTCAAGGCCGAGGCGGAGAAGATCAAGGCGGCCCTGGAGGCGGTGGGCGGCACCGTGGTACTGGAGTAGCCCCCCCAGGACACGCGGGCGCCCCACCCCCGGCAGCAGACCCCCAGGGGGCTTAGGGAGTGGAGCTCCTGGCCTGCCACGGAGGGATGGACGGACTCACTGGGGGGAGGGCGGGGCAGCGGCTGCTGTGGCGCAGCCTCCAGGCCGGCGACGGCTGCTCCCGTGACCGCTGAGACAAATACACTGTTGAGGCTCCTGCGGGCTGGTGTGCTGGGGCAGCTGGGGGCCTGCCTCCTGCCCCTGGGGAGTCCTGGGCCAGCGACCCCGGAGTGGGGCCGGAGCGGGTGGGAGTTTTCTGTGTCCAGACCTGGAGCCGGCAGCAGCCCTGGCCCACGCTGGGAGGGGACCCGTGACCCCTGGTGGGCGGAGCCTGGTGTCTGGACACAGCTTGTCGCCCAGGTGCTGGCCCCGGGGACCCCTTTCCTGCTGGCCTTGGCCAGGGGCTGACTCCCAGGAACCTGCAGGCCGTGCCCGGGCGGCCGGAGGACCCAGTGGGCTCCTGGCCCTGGGCCTCGTCGGCTCTGCTCAGGTAAATGGTTCTCCAGCAGCAGACCCTGGACGAGGGCCCGGCCACCACGCTTCGTGCCGGGGACAAGGACTTCCTGTCCCCTTCTGAGGGTGGGGCCCTGCTATACCACAGGTGCCTGTCCCCGCCTCACCCTGAGCACCCCGCCCTGTGGCCCTGACCCTTGACCCCTGCTGACCACGCTGTGGAGTTTGGCTGGTGGCTGGGGCACCCTGGGCCTGGTTCTTCCCGGGGGCTCCGTCCCCTTGACCTGCTTCGGGCTGGCAGTGACTCCAGCTGTACACAGGCGTGTGACCAGCCGGGCTGTGAATGCGCTGGCGGCCACCCCGGGGCCTCGGCCACTTGGCCTTGACCCTGTGGGCTCAGCTGCTGGAAGTCGCCCCGCAGCTCGGGTTCCTGTGTCAGTTCCTGGGAGGCCGTGCCCTCCCGGTCAGGTCCGGGGGTGTCTCAGGGCCCCCTGCCTGGCCCACCAGCCCCTAGTCCAGGGACAAGTCTGCAGCTGGGAGTGGGGGGAGGTCAGTGTAGGAGACCCCGGGCAGGGGAGGCAGCAGTGCCCGCTGAGCCCCCACCACCCAGGTGGGGGTTGGATGGAGCTCCTGGCTGCCGGCTTTGTCCTGACCCCGCCTTGGCTGTTGGGGCGTCTGGGGAGTGAACCAGCGGACAGAAGATCCAACCCTTTGCCCTTCAAATAAAACGAGAAAATGACTTTGTTCCCGGAGCCCTGCTGTCCTTAGGGGGCTCCAGCCTCTTCCACCAGCCCCTCCTGCAGCACACCCACCCCTGGGCTTCACGGCTCAGGGCTCTCTGACCCTGGTCCCCTGGGGTTTCTGTGACCTCTATTTTGATGGGCAGCCAAGCCCACGGGGCCCTGGTGGACTGGGCCAGGGCGGGAGGCCGTGCTGCCCACCAGCTTGGGCATCGCCGTGGAGCTGCTGAGTCCCGGGAAACCCACGTGTTAATGAGTTTCCATGCCCCTCACGGAGCCCCCGGCCTGGCCTTGGCGTGGGCACCCTCCTGGCGCCACAGGGCAAGTCACATGGGCCGCACAAAGTCCAGGGGCTGCCTCCCAAGCGGCTTCACTCCCCCAGTCCAGAACTCCGGCCCACGACCTCAGGGAACAGAGGCCACTTGGAGTTAAGACCGAGTGGCAAATACACGGTGCGGTGCGAGGGTTCATCCAGTGCCTCGCACGGCCGCAGAGCCTGGCCGGGTCGGGCACAGTGGGACACGTGCTAGGGTGCTGGGTGGGCTCAGGCCGCTTTCCCACTGCCTCTCACTGTCCTAAGGGCGGTTGGGACGGAGTGGCAGAGCCCGGGCCGCAGGTGCCCACTCGCACTACCTGTCCGGAAACAGGCGGCTTTCAGGCCGCCAAAGATCCCGAACTCCCCTCCCGGGTGGAGGAGACGCTTGGGCGCAGCTGGACCTGCTGGGTCTCCCCGTGTCTGCGCGCGCTGGGCGAGGTCTTGCGGCCCCAGGCACGTGTCCCCGGCGCCGGAGACCCGCGAGCCAGGGGCGGCCACGGGAGCGAGGTCAAGGCCAGGGGGCCGGGCGCGCAGGGGGCGTGGCCTCCCGGTGCGTCCGGTCCCGCCCCTCACGTCGGGGGCGGGGTCTCTGGTCCCGCCCCCCACGCCCGCGGGCGCATTGGTTGTGCGGGGGGCGCGCGCGCGCGGACTGGGCTTTGAACCGGGCGCGGTGTAGCTGCGGGCCGGTGTCCAGTCTCCGGTAGGGCTCCGGCCAGGGTCGCGTGGGCCATGGCGGCCGAGGCGCGCGTGTCGCGCTGGTACTTCGGGGGTCTGGCCTCGTGCGGGGCCGCCTGCTGTACGCACCCGCTGGACCTGCTCAAGGTGAGGCCGGGGGCCGGGGGCGGGGGGCCGGCGCCTGCGGAGGCGCAGCCGCGACGCCCACTCGCTCGCGCTGGTCGGACCCCGTCGTGCCGGGAAGCCCTCCCTTCCCGGTGGCCATGCGTGGAGTTGTGGCCGCCGGCGATGGCGCCGCTCCCGACCGGCCCGGCATGGCCAGGCCCCACGGGAATACAGGTGTGACCTTGGGCCGGGCCTGGCGTCGCGGGGCGGCCCCTTCCCAGCGCCGGGGAGCATTGGTCCGCCCGGTCCGCGAATGCGCGCGGGTGTCGGCACCCAAACACCTGGCTCGCCCAGCTCACCCCGGGCCCGACCCCGCCCGGCGGATGCTGCCCGCACGCGGTGCCCCAGGCCGGAGAGGTGGGCGGCACGACCGGGAGGCTGGGCCCGGCGGAGGCGCCAGGCGCTCCTGCCGGCGTGCCCAGCGCTGCGTGCGCATCTCTCTGCGTGAGAAGCATGCGTGCTCCACGGGCTGTTTTTTCAACTGCTGATGGAGCCGAGCGAGACAGAGCTGCCTTGTCCCCGGAGGCAGGTCGGGCGGCCTTGGTCTCTGACGCAGCCTGGCCTGGGGATCCCGCCTGCCTGTGGTCACGGCCCGCCGCCCAGGCCTCAGCCCCACCCAGAGCCAGCCTGGGCCCGGCGGGGCACCTGTGGCCTGGGCGGTGGGGGGCGGGGACTGCGGGCTGGAGGCTCAGGCCAGCCCTCAGTGGGGCTGGGGCCCTGGCCTTGGGTGCCATTGTTCATTGTCCAAGGCCCCGGAGGGGGAGGGCGGTGCTGCCTCTCGGCCCCGCCCCTTGCCTGTGTTCTGCTTCGTGGCGGGGTCAGGGAGCGGCCACTGCCCTCTGGCCCAGAGGCGGGGGCCCTGCTGGGTGCCGTGGACAGGGCCTTGCTCGGGTGGGGCCCAGGCCCAGCTGTCTGGGAACCACTGCGAGCTCCCCACATGGCTCACCCTGGCCAGGGGCTGCTGCCCTGTGCGCCTGGGCTCCCCCCCTCCGGCCGCAGGCTCCCGGCAGGTGGCCCTGCTGTACTGAGCTCAGGGCCAGGGAGCCAGCCGGATGTGGCCTCAGCCCCCACTGTTCCTGTCTGGCCCTGGCCCACCGCACCTGCACCACGTACGGTAGCCCAGCGGGGGCGGGGCTCCTGGGGGGCTGACAGACTCACACCAGCTCCCCCAGCAGCCCTGATGGGGCCTGGGGCCTTGCGTGCTGCAGAACAGGAGTGTGAACGGGCCGGGCCCTGCCCTTGCCTCAGTTTCCCTGGGTGACCCCAGTGGATTCTGGGAAAGGCCTCAACGGGCTGGCATGGAGGCGACCTCTTCGCCTCCCTGGGCCTGGGAGGGCCCTGCAGCATGACCCGCCCCGTCCCCGCCCCCGCAGGTGCACCTGCAGACCCAACAGGAGGTGAAGCTGCGCATGACGGGCATGGCGCTGCAGGTGCTGCGCACCGACGGCATCCTGGCTCTGTACAACGGCCTGAGCGCCTCGCTGTGCCGGCAGGTGCGGGCCGCCCCAGCGCTCCTCCCCAGGCCACGCCCTCTCCCTCTGGACCCCGCCTCCGGGGGTCCTACAGGTGTGGGAGCGCCCAACCCCGAGCTGGTCCTCCCTGGGCCACGCCCCCTCCCGCCTAGACCCCGCCTCCCGGGCTCTTACAGGGGTGCGTGCGCCCACCCAGGGCTGGTGCCGCTGCCCACGCCCCCTCCTGCCTGGACCCGCCTCCCGGGGACCTGGCCCCAGAGCCCGACCTCGGACGTCCTCACCCACCACGTGTGGCATCCGGGCACTTTTCAAGTTCAAGATTCCCTACACGATGGGACCCCAGGGTGGGGGAAAGGCCGCCCAGGGGAGGGGCAGCCCCGCGCTTGTGGGCCGCTTGGGGTCTGGGGGGGCCGGCCGAGCCCTCTGAGCCCCGCCGCGCCCCGCCCCCAGATGACCTACTCCCTGACCCGCTTCGCCATCTACGAGACCGTGCGCGACCGCCTGACCAAGGCCGGCCAGGGGCCCCTCCCCTTCCACCAGAAGGTGCTGCTGGGCGGCGTCAGCGGTGAGCAGGGGGCGGGGCCTGGGCCGGCGGGGCGGGGCCTCGCGCAAAGCTGCAAGGCTGGGCTCCCGGCTTTGTGTCTCCCCAGGCTTGACCGGAGGCTTCGTGGGGACCCCCGCAGACCTGGTCAACGTGAGGTGGGTGTGGGACACAGGGGGCGCTCGCAAGGGTCCCTCAGGGACAGGGTCTGGGGCAAGCCTGGCCTGGGCATCGGAGGGGGCGGGGCCGCGGACCCCCTCGCCGCCCGCCCAGCGCCCCCTCTTGTTTCAGGATGCAGAATGACATGAAGCTGCCCCTCGACCAGCGACGCAAGTGAGGGGCGGCCCTGTCGGGGGAGGGGGGCAGGGGCCTCCTGCAGCCCTGGCCAGGATCCCTGGGGGCTCACTGAGGGTGGGGGGGTGTGGAGTAAGAGGCACGACCTGTGACCTCTGGGGTGACCCGGGGCGGGGCTGCACTGTCCTGCAGAACGGTCTGGTGGCCGTAGCTCACCCCCTCCTGTGGGCCCCAGGAGGCCCAGTTCCTTCCTGGCCCCACCGGCTGTGCCAGGGCCCTCTCCCTCCTGGGGGCAGGTGCTCGGCTGACACCTGGGCCCCTCCGCGGCTAGGCAGGCAGGGCCCGCCTCCGGGGGCAGGGGCCCAAGTGTGGACAGCCCCTGGGGTGCCCTGGCTCCCGGCTGGCGGCTCCTCGTGGAAGGACTTGGGCTGAGCCTCACGGCCCCGTGTCCCCTGCAGCTACACGCACGCCCTGGACGGGCTGCTCCGTGTGGCTCGGGAAGGTGAGAGCTGGCAGTGCCGGGGCGGGGCGGGGCGGGGGCAGGGGGCTTTGGCCGGCGCCCGACCTCACCCCTTCCTCGTGCAGAGGGCCTGAAGAGGCTGTTCTCAGGTGCGACCATGGCGTCCAGCCGCGGTGCCTTGGTCACTGTCGGCCAGGTAGGGCTCCTGCCCAGGGCGGGGCTCTCAGCCGCTGTGGCCTCTGACCTCTGACCTCAGGGGTCACAGAGGCAGTGCTGAGAGTCCCGTGGTGGGGGCTGGCAGGGTGAGTGGGCACAGGTGGGTCTGGCGCCAGGGGTACTGGTGCTTGGTGCTCACTGCCCGCCCCCCCAGCTCTCGTGCTACGACCAGGCCAAGCAGCTGGTCCTCAGCACCGGGTACCTGTCTGACAGCGTCTTCACGCACTTTGTCGCCAGCTTCATTGCCGTAAGTGCCCGGCGTGGGGGGCTGCCCAGCCGTGGGAGGCCAGGATGACGCCCCCTCCCCTCCCCAGGGTGGATGCGCCACGGTCCTGTGCCAGCCTCTGGACGTGCTGAAGACCCGGCTGATGAACGCCAAGGGCGAGTACCGGGTGCGTGCGGCCGCGTGGGGCCTGGGCACGGCTCCCTGCAGTCCGTGAACTGTGGCCATGGGCAGCCCCACGCTGGACAAGCCTCCGGCCCACTCAGCTGCCGTGTTGTGTTCTTGTCTCTAGTTACTTGAAAGGTATTCCCAGGACTCCGTCCAGGTCCCAGGGCGTCTTGGCAGAGTCAGGGTGGAGCTGGTGCTCGAACCCGGGACGCCAGGACGGCAGCCTCCCTGCCCCGCTCCCGCTCCTCCCTGACCCCAGCTCTCCGCCTGCTGAGCAGGTCCTGGGCTCTGGCCGTCCCAGCTCTGGCCACGCGTCCGGGCTCTGGCCACGCGTCCGGGCTCTGGCCGCGCGTCCGGGCTCTGGCCGCGGGTCCGGGCTCTGGCCGCGCGTCCGGGCTCTGGCCGCGGGTCCGGGCTCTGGCCGCGCGTCCGGGCTCTGGCCGTGCGTCCGGGCTCTGGCCGCGCGTCCGGGCTCTGGCCGCGCGTCCGGGCTCTGGTCGTGCGTCTAGGCTCTGGCCGCGGGTCCGGGCTCTGGTCGTGCGTCTGGGCTCTGGCCGCGGGTCCGGGCTCTGGCCGTCCCAGCTCTGGCCGCGCGTCCCTGTGAGTGACAGGCGCACTGCTCATAGCTGCACTCTGGGTTTCCTCAGGGCGTCTTCCACTGCGCCATGGAGACCGCGAAGCTGGGACCGCTGGCCTTCTACAAGGTGGGGGGGGGGGGCCGGGGCCGTGGAGGGGGCGGGCGGGGGCGCCGGAGCGCCCAGTAACCGGCTGACCCCCCAGGGCCTCTTTCCCGCCGGCATCCGTCTCATCCCCCACACCGTGCTCACCTTCGTCTTCCTGGAGCAGCTGCGCAAACGCTTTGGCCAGCAAGTGGCGTCCTGACCGCCCAGGAGCCGCCGCGCCGCGCCGGCCGCCAGCATCAGCGGTTCCAAAGAGCCCCAGGGGCAGCCCCGCCCCGCCCCGCCCGCTGGGCAGTGTCCCTGCACTGTGACCGCACGGAGGGGCGCAGCCGCCCAGCCCTGCTCCCGAGTGAGTGGAGCAAACGGCACAGGTGACCGGCGAGAGCCCAGCGGGCCAGGCAGCCAAGCGGGCGTGGTGGCGTTGGCCCGTCCAGCCGCACCCAAAGCCGCCCCCAGGCGTGTGGCTGCGGTGGGCAGAGACGGGCAGTCGCATCTGTCCTGGGGGTCTCACATGTCCTGCGGCAGCCAGCGCCCCCCCCCCAGAGGCTGGGCCCTTCTCAGCCCTGCCTCCTGCGCCCTGGGGCTGGGCCTCCTGGGGGCATTGTGCGGCTCCGTGGGGCGCTCATAATAAACAGCATGGACCACCGCGGTGTTCCCTGCGCGTCACTCAGCACCCGTGGCCAGCACAGGACCCTCTGCACCCCACGAGGGCTCGCCTGCTCCCCTGTTTATGGAGAGCAAGGCCAGGGGCCCGGGAGCCTCCCCTCACAGCCCCTCCCGGCCAGCTCAGCTGCAGGAGGTGTCCTTGGAGTGGGCCCTGGGCTGGTGGGCACCAGGGGGTAGGGAGGCCCAGGAAGCTGCTCCCAGCCACTCTGCTAGGCAGCCTGGGCCACCCCAGGGGCCCACCCTCCCTCTTCCTGGTGGCTGAGGGTTCCCAGTGTAAGGGAGGCCCCCGCACCCCAGGGGAGCTTGGCTGCCAGGGCAGCGGGCGGTGTGTCCTCAGGGAATAAGGCCTGTGTCCTCTGGGGGGGTCCCCTGAAGTGGGGCAGACCCCAGCATGTTAGGCCTCAGGCCAGAGCCATCCATGTCCCACCAGGGCTCCTGGTGGCCTCAGCGCCCACCTCCGAGGACGTGGCCGCACCACCGTCAGCCCCAGCCAGATACAGCCGGGTCCTGCACCCCAGCTCCCTGCTAGCGCCACGCCCACGAGCTTGGGGCCCTGCACCCATGTGAGACCCGGATGGGGCTCCTGGCTCCAGCCTGTTGCAGCCTGCAGGGGAGTGAACCAGAGCTTCCAGAAGACAGGCAGGCCAGCAAGGTGCCCGGGTGGTGGACACCGGGCCCCACGGGCTCCTGCGCAGGTGAATCGGACGCGGCCTCTGCCTGAACGGGCGCGCTGGGGCTGGAGAACCTGCAGAGCGGCAGGGGGCGCCACGGTGCCGGGCGCTGGGCACTGGCCCAGGGTGGCCTGCTGAGCCCTCCCCAATGGAGCAGTGGGAAGTCACGTGGGAGCTGCCAGTGTCACCCTGCAGGGTCCTCCCGTTCTTAGGTGGCAGGATTCCAGGGCGTGGAGAGGCGGGGAGGCCACTGGGAGACTTCAGGAGGGTGGGGCAGGGAGGGGTGAAGATTGGGGGTGGAGCCTGCCCGGAGAGGGCAGCTTACAGGGAGAGAAGAGGTTTTCCATCCACTGGTTCTCTCCCCGGATGGCCACAGCCCGAACCAGGAGCCAGGAGCTTGTGTCTCCCACGTGGGCGCCCAAACACTTGGGCCATCTTCCACTGCTTTCCCAGGCCGTAGTAGGGAACTGGATAGGAAGTGGAGCAGCCGGGACTCGAACCAGCGCCCATGTGGGATGCCAGCGCCGCAAGTGGCAGCTTTACCCGCTGTACCACAGCGTCGGTCCGAGCCCTCTAACCCTCTCTAGGCGGCCGTCAGGGCGGTGCCGAGCGCCGGGGGGGGCTCACCGGCCTGACCAGTTCTGATGCCCAAGTGCCCCGTGATGTCACAGGTCGCCCCGGCGGGGCCCAGCGCGCGCTGAGCTGCCACCAGGGGAGAGGCCCCGAGGGCGCCGGGCCCAGGCCGCCGAGACCCCTGAGAGCCCCCCCTCCCCGGGGTAGGGGCGGGGAGGGCTGTTGGGCGGGAAAACATGGAGGTCACCCAGGCCACGCCCACATCGTCACCCACCCTGGCCACCCTCACCTGCAGCCCAGGCCACGCCCACATGGCCACCTCTCCAGGCCACGCCCACGCGGAGCTCGCCGACACTCGGACACTCGTGCTGCGTCTCCAGCCCCGGGCGGTGCGTCGGGGTGGGGAGGCCAGAACGAGGTCCAGGGGGGGCAGCCCCGCGAGCCTGGAGGCTTCGGTGGACGCTGACCCTTCCGGAGCCCTGGGGGCGGAGCCCTGGGTCTGGGCGTGGCCAGCAGAGCCAGGGTCCTCATGCTTCCTCCAGAGCTTCCGGCTGAGACATAAAGAATATTTTATTTTATTTGTGTGAAAGGCAGAGCTTCCGTGGTTGCTTGGGGCTGAGCCAGGCCGAAGCCGGGATCCGGGACCAGCATTCGGGTCCGCGCGGGCGGCAGGAGTCCAGGCCCCTGGGCGAGCACCTGGCCGAGCGGGAGCGGAGCCGCTGGGACGCGGACGCCCCTGGTGCTCCGTGGGTGCTGGTGTTGCAGGTGGGGACCTCAGCCCCGCGCCAGGCTGGCCCGGGGCTGAGGATGGGGCTGCCCAGGGCACAGGCTTGGACTCGAGGCTTGGGGGGGCCTGGCCCCACCTCTCACAGCCAGGGCGCTGCGGAGCCGGGCCAAACACTGGGCCCGGGTCCTGCCCGCGAGGAAGCCACAGGCCCGGCTGGGCGCCCGGAGCAGCTGGCCTCCGCACTGCGGCCAGCCCCAGGGGCCGTGGGGGGCCTCCTGGGAGGGCCGTGGGGCTCCAGGGCGGGGACTGTGTGCTGAGTGGCCCGCGCCAGCCTGCACGCGTGGTGCCCGGGACCTCCAGGACACAATGCCCGTCTCCCTGCTGCCTGGCGGAACATTCCGGCACAGGCGCTCGGGTGAGGAAGTGGACCTCTCCCTCCTGGGAGCTGGTGCCAAGGCCGAGGGGGCAGCCGGGCAGATCGCAGAGCCCCAGAGATGGAGCCGGAGCCATGATGAGGCTCTCCCGGGTGGACCCCGTCCTGCGGGGCTGTGACCTGCCCCCGCCCGTGCACCCCTGCAGCCACAGTGTACGGGGGTTCCCAGGGACACCGAGAGGCACCGGAGCGCTCACAGGTTCTGGGACCAGACCTCGGCCCAGCCTGCGCCCCAGTGTGATGCTGCTCCGCTCTCCGCCCCAGACTGCCCCCTGGTGGACCCGAGGACCGCCTGCAGCGCCTGCCATCAGCTGCGTGGTTTGGTGGGAGCCAGGCCTGAGCGTGGGGGTCCATGGGCAGCCCTGTCACTTTTTTTTTAAATTTATTTTATTTATTTGAAAGAGTTACAAAGAAAGGTAGAAACAGAGAGAGAGCTCTTCCATCTGCTGGTTCACTCCCCAAATGGCAGCAACGGCCAGAGCTGCGCCCATCCGAAGCCAGGAGCCAGGAGCCAGGAGCTTCTTCCTGGTCTCCCACGTGGGTGCAGGGGCCCAAGGACTGGGCCATCCTCTACTGCTTTCCCAGGCCGTGCAGAGAGCTGGATCAGAGGAGGGGCAGCCAGGACTAGAACTGGTGCCCATGTGGGATGCCGGCGCTCAGGCCAGGGCGTTAACCCGCTGCGCCACAGCTCGGTCCCTGCCCTGCCTCCGTTCAACAGGGTTCACAGCAGAATGAGCCCAGCGTTGCGGGGCAGTGCAGCAAGGGCCAGCACTGGTGTGGCGGGAAGAGCCACCACCGTGACGAAGGCTCCATCGTGTCCTGGCTGCTCCACTTCCGGTCCAGCTCCCTGCCAATGGCCCGGGAAAGCAGCAGAAGACGCCCAAGTGTCTAGGCCCTGCAGCCATGTGGGAGACCAGGAGGAAGCCCCGGGCTTTGGCCCCGCCCTGGCTATTGCAGTCATCTGGGGGGAGAACCAGTGCATGGAAGATCTGTCTCTCCCTCTCTCTAACATTGACTTTTTTTTTTTTTTTTTGACAGGCAGAGTGGACAGTGAGAGAGAGACAGAGAGAAAGGTCTTCCTTTGCCGTCAGTTCACCCTCCAATGGCCGCCGCGGCCGTAGCGCTGCGGCTGGCGCACTGTGCTGATCAGGAGCCAGGTGCTTCTCCTGGTCTCCCATGGGGTGCAGGGCCCAAGCACCTGGGCCATCCTCCACTACACTCCTGGGCCACAGCAGAGAGCTGGACTGGAAGAGGGGCAACCAACAGATCCAGCACCCAGACCGGGACTAGAACCCGGGGTGCCGGCACTGCAGGCGGAGGATTAGCCTATTGAGCTGTGGCCCTGGCCAACATTGACTTTTAAACAAATTAAAAAATTAAAATATCTTTTAGAAAGAAGACTCCACTTGGGACGCCTGGCCCCTCATCCCCGGGCGCCTGGCTGCAGCTCCGGCTACTACGTCTGTCTCCGCTTCCAGCTGATGCAGACCTGAGGGGCAGCAGGTAACAGCTCAAGGACCCGGGTCCCGCCACCCACACGGGAGACCTGGACGGAGCTCCTGGCCCTCGGCTTTGACCTGCCTGGTCCCAGCTGCTGTGGCCATTTAAGGGGTGAGCCAGCAGGTGGAAGATCTGTGTGTGTGTGTGACTTTCATTTATAAAGTTTTATAGATTTTACTTAGAATAATGAAAATAAACATTTTTTTAAAAGATTTATTTATTTGAAAAGCAGAGCCACAAAGAGAGAGAGGTCTTCCATCCGCTGAGTCACTCCCCAAATGGTCACAACGGCCAGAGCTGGGCCAGGCCAAAGCCAGGAGCTTCTTCCAGGTCTCCCACGCAGGTGCAGGGGCCCAAGCACTCGGGCCATCCTCCACTGCTTTCCCAGGCCACAGCAGAGAGCTGGATCGGAAGTGGAGCAGCCGGGACTCGAACCAGTGGCCATACGGGACGTCGGCACCACAGGCGGTGGCTTTACCTGCTACACCACAGCGCCGGTTTGGGCAGCTGCACCTGCTGCTCCCCCGAGCCGGCCCCTTGTGCTGAGGGACAGGTCCTCAGCTCACCCCAGCCTCCCAGCCGGGCAGCGTTTCTGACTGTGTTTCCATTCCTGTGGCTAGCTCTGCCCGTTTGCGGGCGCCCAGGCCAGCCTCGGGCTGCGCTGCGGCGTCTTCTGGGTGCAGGCTGGCGCCCTCTGGGAGCCCCGGCTCCGGTGCCCCCCCGCCCCGCCTTTCGTCCACAGCCGGGAGTGTGGCGCCAGGAGGCAGCCAGGTTGCTCCCTCGCGGGGGCTTTGGGGAGAGCATCATTTGCCGCCCTCCGTCCTGTGAGCGGGTGGGAGCGGCACCCCACCGCGGGACGCCAAGTGCCTGTCTGCTCGGCCAGGAGGGAGGAGCTGGTCAGGGAGCCACCGGTGCCCCTGGGCGTCGGCTCAGCCGTCTTGGCTCCTGATGGAATGGCCTGGCAGTGCAGGGCTCAGCTGGGTCCCTGGCCTGGGCAGGGGGCCCCCGGGGTGCCGCCTGGGGCACCTTCCTGCATTGCCACACCCCTGGCACAAGACCAGGGCCCGACCCTCACTGCACCGCCGCTTCCTGGCCGCCCCTCGCCGCCCTCCCACAGCTCCAGGCCCTAGTCCCCTGCACAGAGGGCCCGCCTGTGTCCCTGGCTCCACCCCGCTGCCGGCAGGGAGCCAGTGGATCTCCTGGGACCTTCAGCCAGGAGGACCCCCGGGGCCCAGGGCGGAGGCAGGCCCCAGGCAGCCATGTGGGAAGGCCCAGCCCCTGCGGTTCCCAGCTCCCGCTCTGTTTATGTCTCTGGAGTGACAGAGAGACCCAGAGCGGAGGGAAGGCCCTGGGGACTGGGGCCCCGCCCCTGTGGCCCCCATGCAGCCCCCAGCCCCGTCCCATGTCACGTCTCGGGACCCCACCAGGCCCCACACGTGGTCGCCATTCCCTGCTCGCCTGGGAGGGAGGGGGAGTTGGAAGCCACATCAGGCAGAGAAGGGACTCTGACGACCTTTGCCCCCTGACCTCTGCCTTCTGTCCACAGCCTGGACCCAGGTCTCAGAGGGGCTGGGAGGCGGGGTGGGGCAGGTGTGGGGAGCCCACGCCCCCAGCACCCCCGCTCCTGAGCCCGGTGGGACTGTGGATGCCATGCAGGTGACAAACCACCAGGCCAGGGAGGGCCTGGGTCCCCATGGCCCCTGAAGTGGACCCTGGAGAAGGGCCCTGAGGACA
>CM027400.1:829292-891342 GCA_015711505.1 Sylvilagus bachmani | reverse complement strand
GTGGAGGGGCAGGGCAGGGCCTGGGCGGCCTGCGAGGCTGGGACGCTGGGACACTGGGAAGCCTGGGGGAGCTCTCCAGGGAGAGGGAAGGGGCCGGGGGCTGCTCCTCCTGGACGCCAGGGCTTCAGAGAGAACTTTCTAGAAGCAGGGTGTGACCACTCATCAGGCCCCAAAGCATCCGCAGTGCAAGCCGGCGCAGGGCGGGGCTGCTGGGGGGTGGGGGGCGAGGGGAGTGAAGCAGATGCTTGGGGGGCGCTCGGGTGAGGGTCTCCCCTCAATACAGCAGGGTGGACAGCGAGAGGGCCCGGGCCGCACCCAGAAGGTGCGGGTGGCAGCAGCCCCTGGGGGCGGCGGCAGGCCCGCGGGTCCGCCCAGGATGGCGCCCAGAGGCCTGGGGATGTGGCACAGCAAGGGTGCAGGGGGCACCCCGGGGCTTGCCTGCCCTCTGCCGGGAGCCGCGGGGGGCTCAACAGCAGGTCAGGCCTCGCAGCGAATCAGGAGCGCGACCCCGACAGAGCGAGCCAGGGGAAAGGGCGCGCAAGCACGGCCCCACCCGCGGCTGCGAGCCTGCGTGGCCCCCTCTGCCCGGCCAAGGTCGTCGGGGCAGGGGTCTGCGGGACGCGCTCTGCGTGCCGGGGGCTAGGGGCCGGCGTCCTCAGGGTCGCGCCCTCGCGGAGCCGCAGCCCCGGGGCGGGCGGGGACCCTCGGCGCCGCTGCCCCCGCCCCCGCCGTCCCCGCCGCCCACGCCCCCGCCGCCGCCCAGCGCCGCCGCCGGGAAGTTTGCGCGCGGCTGGCGCGGGGCGCAGGGCGCGGAGCGGCGCCGACCCGAGCGAGCGCGCCGGGAGCACACGGGGAGCCGAGCCCGAACGCGAGCGCTCCGCGTGGTGAGCACGGAGCCCCAGAGGGGCGGCCCCGGGGCTGGCGGGGCGGGGGCGGCGGGGCGGCCAGCGGTACGGCCCCTGACCGGGGGTCTCAGCGCCCCACGTCGTCATCCCCACTGTCCTCATTCTCCGTGTCCCCAGTCCTGGGAATTCGCCCTCCGGGCTCAGACGGCCAAGGGCCACGGGGTCAACATCGTCGGGCAGATTTGGGGGTCCTCTGGCCCTGGGGTCGGTGGCCGCCCTCGGGCCCTGCTCTTGGGCAGGAAAGCAGGGCGGGTGGACCCCGGGACGCGGAGTCCCAGGGATAGGGTGAGGGGCGGGATATCCGGCAGCCCCGGGATAGGGTGAGGGGTGGGATAGGGTGAGGGGCCTCCGCGTCCACGCCTGGCTCACGCTTGCGACTTTGCCCCGTGGCCAGCCAGGGTCACTGCCCTGCCCTGCCTGGCCTGTGAGCGGCCGCACCCCTCCGCGGCCCCAAACCGACTGACCCCCTGACCTCCTGGCGCCCGCATCCTCAAGGCTGAGGCCAGAGCTGTTTTGCGTCCTTCTGCGCTGGGCACAGGGCGGCCGCCTGCCAGGCCGCCCCGCCCCCACGGGGGAGGACCGGGATCAGCCAGCGTGACCCCTGACCTGGTGCTTCCTCTGGTTTCAGGAAAACAGTCCCCTCCCATCTAGCACTCGGGGGCTCCCCAAAGCTGGGGGCAGCTCCCTTCCCACCCACTGGGCATCTTCCCCCGCCCCCCACAAGCATGGGCCCCGTCCTACCTGTGCCTGCCTGGGCCAAGGGGCCGTCCACGCACAGTGGGCACTGGGGCACGCGCAGAGCCCAGGAGCGCCCGGGAGTCATGTGCTCTGCCAGGCCCCCGGGCAGGGCAAGTGCCAGCCCAGGACGCACAGGGGACGCTGGGAGCGTGCAGGTGGCCAGCTGTGGAGGAGGGGCCTGCAGCCTCCTGGGAGATCCAGGCCGGAGAGGGGCCCTCGCTGTGCCGGCCACCCGGCCAGCTCCTGCTGGGAGGTAACCAGGTGGACACGAGCTCTGCAGCTGGGCTCCTCCACCTCGCTGCCCCTGCCCGAGTCCAGCCCACTCACTCACTCAACAAATATTTGTCTGCACCTGCAGCTGCCTCGGGAGTCCACTCTGCCGCCCTGGGGGCCAGATGGGTCCAGGGAGTGGTCATCAGCCCCGGAGCGGGAGGCGGGGGTCTGGGGGGGATCGGTGTGCGCCCTCGGCCCAGCCCGGAGCCTCAGCCTTGCCTGGCTGGACGTCACTTCTGGAAGTCTCGCCCACCCTCTGCAGATGGCCTCTCTGCCCTGTCACGGGCTCAGTGGGGGCATGGCCTGTCCTTGACTCCAGGGAGGGATCCGAGGCCCTGGCCACCAGGGTTGGGGACACTGAGCTGTGTGGGAGATCAGGGGCAGCACCCCCCAATGGGCTGCCATAAAGAAAGATTCGGGGGCTTCAGAGGAGGGGCCCGGCAGCCCATTGCTCCTCCCTCCAGGTCTCCAGGCCCATGGAAGCCCCACCAGGAAGGCAGGTGGGCGTCAGGAGACCCCGCTGGCCTCAGGGAGCCCCTCCTGTGCCAGCTCACCCCTCCCACCTTTCCCAGGCCCCTGCCAGCCCTCGTCACCCCCCCACCCCCGGGCCGTGGGCTTCCTGGCCAGCGCACCCCTTCCTCAGTGGCCTAAGCAGGATGGCAGCAGCCACAGAGGGGCTGTATGGTGAGGACCCGGGGGAGACAAGGCCTGGGCCTCCGCCCAGGGGTGGCGCCGGGGACCCCTGCGAGCCAGGAGCTGCCAGCTGGGCGAGCCGCGGACGCTGGATCAGGCTCAGCCCCCTCAGCCAGCCCCCGGAAGCCTGGGGCCTCTGCCTTCAGCCATCCCTCCCCTCCCCCAGCACCGCCTCCAGCCAGCCACATGTCCGTCTGTCCACCCGCCCGTCCGTCCACACAGGCTCCAGGGAGCCGCTGCCTGCTCCTCCCGTGGATCTGGGCTGCGGCTCCCTCCAGCCCTGGCAGCACCAGGAGGGCAGAGGTGTCTGGTCTGGGCCCGGGCAGCTGTGGAGCTGATCTCCAGGGAACACACTGCCCGCCAGAAGCCCAGCCCTGAGCCTTCCTCGGATGAGGCTCCTGGGGGCACCTGGACCCCCCATCCTGGGAAAGGGGGTGCATGTGACCGAGCCCACCCTGAGCGTGTGCAGGTGTGGCGGGAGCCGGTGCTGGGGGCCTGGGTTGGGGGAGGGGGACCAGCACCCGCCCTCGCCCTCGGCACTCATGGCCCCCAGGGCTGAGAACGGGGGGGGGGGCGAGGGCCGGTGCCCCACACCCCCAAGAGTGTGGGGTGACCACCAGGTGGGCAGCTGCCGCCAGCACCTATGGGAGGGGCTGCTGGGCCGTCAACCACTGGAGGCAGCCCCGCCGCGGCGGGAAAGCCAGCTCCACCCAGGGGCACCCTGCTGCCTCCGGGAGCCTGGACGGACCCCCAGCGCCTCAGGGCGCTGGACTGACCTCCCCCCTGTCTTGCAGCCAGGACCCAGCCCCAGGGGTGGCTTGGGGGCAGCAGGAGCATCCGGCTAGCACCATCTCCCATTCCTGCTCTGGCAGCTCCAGCCTGTGGGCCCCCGGGCCCCCTCGCCCCAGCGTGCAGCCCCCGCTAGATGTGGGGGGCAGCTGCCCAGAGGCATGCCCCCCACCCGGCCGTGCCGCCCTCTCCCGCTGCCGCCACTGCTGCTGCTGCTGCTGCTCGCTGCCCAGGTGGGTGCTGCCACTCCCCCACCCAGCCCGGGTGGCGACCTGCCCCGTGCTGACGGCCGCTGGCCTCTGCCCCTTGTGTGATGGCAGCCGCAGGCCGCCTCCGCCCAGGTGATGGACTTCCTGTTTGAGAAGTGGAAGCTGTACAGGGACCAGTGTCACCACAACCTGAGCCTGCTGCCTCCGCCCACCCGTGAGTGCCCCCCACCCTCTTACTGCAGCTGCGGGGGTCTTGTCACTGCCCCCCTTAGGGGCGAGGTCACCATGCCACCAGAGGGGCCCGGGGCACAGCCGTCACCCGCGGAGCTCACAGGGCGCGCTGGGGCAGAGTCAGGCCACCGTGTCCGGGCCCAGGCAAGCAGTGTGGGGCAGCGGGGCCACCCAGGAGGCGGAGCCCCTGTCTGAATGAGGTGGGGGCCCGCGCTGGGTGGGGCTGACTGGAGGCGGCGTGCCGGGCCCAGGGCTGGCGGGGGGTCTGGCTCCAGGTCCCGCTGGGCACAGCAGCTCTGGGCTGCAGACTAGGAGAGGTGATGACCGTACTTGGGACTTCCTGGAGGAGGTGGGCGGTGGGCCAGGCCCTGCCGAGGGGCCCATCTCCCCTCCCCGCTCCATGCCCCTGCAGAGCTGGTCTGCAACAGGACGTTCGACAAGTACTCGTGCTGGCCCGACACCCTGCCCAACACCACAGCCAGCATCAGCTGCCCCTGGTACCTGCCTTGGTACCACAAAGGTAACCCCCGACGGGTGGGGCGGGGCGGGGCGGGGCGGGGCGGGCTTGACCAGAGCCCCTCCCCTCCCCCCAGTGCAGCACCGCCTCGTGTACAAGAGGTGCGGTCTGGATGGGCAGTGGGTGCGTGGGCCCCGGGGGCAGCCGTGGCGCGACGCCTCCCAGTGCCAGATGGACGAAGACGAGATGGAGGCCCAGGTAGGCCTGGGCAGGCGGGCGGGCGCGCCTGGGCCGGGCGTGGGAGCTGCGCCCACCTGGACACCCGCTGCGTTGCAGAAGGAGGTGGCCAAGATGTACAGCAGCTTCCAGGTGATGTACACCGTGGGCTACACGCTGTCACTGGCAGCCCTCCTCCTGGCCCTGGCCGTCCTGCTGGGCTGCAGGTAGGAGCCCCCGCCCACCAGCCCTGGGCCTCGAGGGCCGGGCAGGGCCGCGCTGACTGCCCCTGGTCCCGCAGCCAGCTGCGTTGCACCCGCAACCACATCCACGCCAACCTGTTTGCCTCCTTCGTGCTCAAGGCCGGCGCGGTGCTGGCCACTGACCGGCTGCTGCAGACCCGCTACGGCCAGCAGCTGGGCGACGACCTCAGCGTGAGCGTCTGGCTCAGCGACTGGGTGAGCGGCGGCCGGGGCCGGGGCCGGGGGCGGTGGGGGGGGGGGGCTCGGGGGCAGGCGGGCCCTGGGCGCGGGGCCGGGGGCGGGGCGGGGCCTGGGCAGGGGGCGGGGCTCGGGGGCGGGCGGGGCCGTCCCCATGCTCACCTGTGGCCTGCCCAGGCTGTGGCGGGCTGCCGGGTAGCCG
The DNA here is from genome assembly GCA_015711505.1 of Sylvilagus bachmani. Lineage (NCBI taxonomy): Eukaryota > Metazoa > Chordata > Mammalia > Lagomorpha > Leporidae > Sylvilagus > Sylvilagus bachmani. Next base: position 886,189 of record CM027400.1, on the reverse strand, counting down.
CGGTGTCCATGCAGTACGGCGTCGTGGCCAACTACTGCTGGCTGCTGGCGGAAGGGGTCTACCTGCACAGCCTGCTGAGCCTGCCCGCCCTCCCCGAGAGGAGCCACTTCTGCCTCTACCTGGCCATCGGCTGGGGTAAGGGCTGGCGCGTGCGGGTTGGGGGTGGGCTGGCTGGGCCTGGGGACCACAGCTGCTGCCCCCACAGGCACCCCCCTGCTGTTTGTCATCCCCTGGGCCGTGGTCAAGTGCCTGTTCGAGAATGTCCAGTGAGTAGGGCAGGGCTGTCCTGGGCGCTGGACAGGGCAGAGGCCGGGGGAGGGAGGGCCTGGGGCAGGGGCTGGGGGTGCCGAGCGGCCCTGCCCTTCAGGTGCTGGACCAGCAATGACAACATGGGCTTCTGGTGGATCCTCCGTGCCCCCGTCTTCCTGGCCATCCTGGTGAGCAGAGCAGGCCCGGTGGGCGGCCCCCGGGAGACGGCACCCGAGGGCCAGGTGCCCGTCCTGGCAGGGTGGCCCTCCCCCGACGCGGCCCTCCCTCCGCAGATCAACTTCTTCATCTTCGTCCGTGTCGTCCACCTCCTCTTGGCCAAGCTGAGAGCCCACCAGATGCACCACACAGACTACAAGTTCCGGTGGGTGTGGGTGGGGGTCGGGCGGGGCCTGCATCCCAGGGTCCCAGGGTGGCTCAGCCTCTGCCCCCGCAGGCTGGCCAAGTCCACGCTGACCCTCATCCCCCTGCTGGGTGTCCATGAGATCGTCTTCGCCTTCGTGACGGACGAGCAGGCCCAGGGCGCCCTGCGCGCCACCAAGCTCTTCTTCGACCTCTTCCTCAGCTCCTTCCAGGTGCCCCCCCGCCCCCCGCCCCGCCCCCGCCCCACCCCTGCCCCTGCCCCGCCCCCTGACCCCCGTGTCCCCACAGGGCCTGCTGGTGGCTGTCCTCTACTGCTTCCTCAACAAGGAGGTAGGTGGGGGCGGGGGGGGGCCGGGGGGCCCTCCCCGGGAACCTGCCCACTGCAGCAGAGATTCCCCGGTGTCTGGGGCGTCTTGGGGCAGGCCCACAGCAGGCCCCGGACGGCCGGCCCCTCTTTGCCCACAGGTGCAGTCGGAGCTGCTCCGGCGCTGGCGCCGCTGGCGCGTGGGCAGAACTCTGCGGGAGGAGCGCTCGGTCAGCGTCCACATGCCCTCCGCCCCGCCCGAGAAGCTGCTGCCAGTGCAGGGTGGGGGCAGCCCCGCGGCCGGCCAGGACCCCTCCTCGGAAGCTCTCTTGGCCGGTGACCTCCCCGGGCTGGCTGAGAGCCCCTTCTGAGTCCTCACCAGGGCACCAGGAGAGGGCGTCGCTGGACGGGACGGACCGCCCAGCCCTGGCTGCCGGCCAGCAGTCCGCGCTGTCCTCGTCCGCCCTGGGGTGGCCTCGGGGCAGGGTCCTGGTGGAAGGGGCTGTCCTGGGGGCTGCCACAATAAAGGCCCCGGTACAGCAACGGTGCGCGGTGACCCGGCAGCTGCGGCGGGGCCTGTGCCGGGCCCGCCGTGGAGGGTGGCATCCTGAGGGTGGCCAGCAGGGCCAGCCCCCCTGAGCAGGTTGCAGCCACCTCCCACCCTGCCTGTGGGGTCCCCACTGTGGCTGGGGAGGTCACCTCCTCCTGGAGGCCGCGGGAACGCCCCAGCCTCTGCTCTGCCGCAGCACTGGCCACCAGGCAATTCTCAGGCCACGTAGCAGATGGAGCGGGGAGAAACGGGCCCCCCACCATGCTGGGGCGTCCCAGCCCTGCCCAGCTCCCGGCTCCGAGCAGGGGGCCCTGACCACGCGGGCACAGGGAGCCTGAGTTGCCGCCTGGGGCCCGATGTGGCTAATGGGGACTGCATTTCTGGGCTCGGTGGTGCCTGGGGTGTGGGGGGGGGCTGGGGGAGGGGCGCCCACAGGGGCTGGCGCGGCTCAGGCAGAGCTGGGCTAATTGGAGCAAATGAGAGAGCAGGAGGCCTCTCAGGAGAGGTAAACAGAACCATCAGCCCGGGCCCTCCTGGGGGCCTGGGTGGGGCGGAGGGGCTGCAGGCCCAGGAGAGTCCAGCCGGGTGTTCCAGCTGGAGGCCCCAGGCCCTCATCGTCCTCGGCATAACTCCTCCTTCCTGCCAGCCACTCACCTACAGTCACCTGTGGGCCCTCCCCACCTCCCGGCCCTCGGCCCTTGTCCCCAAGGGAACCGGGTAGGCTGGTGGGATCCGGCAGAGCCCGGAGCCTGGCGGGACTGGATCTGCCCAGCCTGCAGGAAGTGTGGTCGGGCCGTCCTGGAGGGGGAGGACAAACCCACTTCTCAGCCCAGGGGCCTCAGCCCCGCCCCTGCCCCGCCCCCGCCCCCCGCTCCCCTCCCGCCTCTGCCTCAGCTCCTTCTCCCAAGGGAACCAGCGGGGGGTGTTCCTGTGGGCAGGTGTGCACATGCGTGGGAGCATGTGGCCAGGTGTGCCCGTGTGTGTGACGCCGGGGGACGTGTGGCCAGGTGTGCCCATGGAGGAGGGGAATGCATGTGCGCAGGGCTGCCACAGGGCTGGCGTGTGCGGCACTTTGGCTCTGGGCCACAGCAACCAAAGGTCACACCTCAGGTGGGGGTGCGGGTGGCTGGGGACGCCGAACCCAGCAGAGAGCCCTCAGGGCCGAAAACGGGCCGGCGCTGTGGCTCAGCGGGTTACGGTCGCGGCCTGCGGCACCGGCATCCCACACGGGCGCTGGTTCCAGTCCTGGCTGCTCCACTTCCCATCCAGGCCCTGCTAATGGCCTGGGAAAGCAGTGGAGGAGGGGCCAGGTGCTTGGGGCCCTGACCCACGTGGGAGACGATGAGGACACTCTGGGCTCCTGGCTTCAGGCTGACCCAGAGCGAACCAGCGGATGAAGATCTCCGTCTCTCCTCTCTCTCTCTGTAACTCCGCCTTCCAAATAAGTAAAATAAATCCTTAACCAAGAGACGGGGGCAGGCAGCGAGCCTAGCCGTCAAGATGCCTCCATCACACCCTGGGCCCGGAGCCCCCAGCTCCAGCTCCTTGCCAGCGAAACCTCCAGAGGCAGCGGGGTTCCAGCCGTGCACCGGGAGACCAGGTGCTCCCAGCCGCGAGGTGGTGGGGAGTGGACCGGGGGGGGGGCAGCGCGGCCGCACTGCAGGGAGCCCTGGAGGAGCGCTGCCGCTTCCTCTTGTGGGGGGGCACAAACCTCGCCCTCAGCTGGGGAGGTGAAGACAGGCCCACGGGGAGGCGGGGGGGCTCATGGGGAGGTAGGAGGCCCACGGGAGGCAGGGCACGTGGACTCGACCTGTAGACAGCCCAGCAGCCCTCACTGAAGCAGGGGTGCCCCAGCACCACAGCCCAGTCCCCCGATCTGGGGGCCCCTTCCTCTCACCCACGCTGCACGTCCCCCCCCCCCCGAGATGCAGCGCCCCACTGGCTCTGGCCGAGGCTGACAGCAAGGGGAGCCCCATCCAGGGACCCAGTGCTCCCTGCCCAGCCCATTCCCACGGGGGACCCCAGCCTTGTGCCTCGGGCTCACCCACACCAGGGGGCGTGGCGGTGCTCAGCCCCGCCCTGGTGTCGGACCAGAGGGCCCAAGTTTCAGGGTGAGAATGGCCAGGAGACTTGGAGCCAGTCACGCTGTCTCAACACAGCCAACTTCCCTCAGACGCCCCCAAAGGCCAGGGGTCCCAGCACCGCCCACCCTGTGCAGGGGAGACCCCAGTGGGCTCCCGGCCAGCGGGCGTGCTAACAGCCTCGTCAAGTGCACCCACAGGCGCCCAGCGCAGGAGCTCAGCACCGGGGCCGCGGTGTCTCTAGGAGGAGCCCCCACCGGGGTGTCTCTGGGGAGCACAGGCAGAACTGCTTGGGGGGGACCATGCGCCCCTGCTCCCCCCCTCGGCCAGGTCCTCCCTGCTGCTCCTGCCCAGTCCCCTCCCCCGGAATGTTCCGGGAATAAACTCCACCCGGGCTTCCGTTCAAGGAGCAGCAGCATGCAGGTCTGGGCGGCCCAGCTGCTTCCACGTGTGAAGGTCAAGTGTGTCAGGTCAACCTGGCAGCCAGACCCCTGTGCACACAGCGGGGCGCCCGCTGCCTCCACGCCTCCTCGGGGCAGCCACGGCCTCTCTGTCCAAGGCGACCTCCCAGAGGCCCAGGCCGGGACCAGGCTTTCCAGGCCCGGCTGGGCGTTGAGACCACCAGGAGGCCGACCCTGTGCCACTGCTTTTATTCAAGGGTCCTCAACCTCCAGCGCCACAGACACCCGACTCCCGGGGGCACAGGGAGAAGGGGCCGGGTGACCCTCCCAGCACGTGCCAGAGAGCCAGGACAGCCAGCAGCACCACCACCCCGGTCAGCCTCGGCACCCTGCCCAGTGGGGCGACTGTGGCCACAGACACCGGGGGCCAGGCCTCGTTGCCGGGGACCCCTCCGGGGACTCCAGCAGTGTCCAGGTGCCGGGAGCCGGGGTCATCCTGGAGCTGAGGCGAGGAGGGGGCTGGGCGGTGTCTGGGCCAGAGGAGGGCTGGGGTCCGTGGGAAGCCCCAGCAGGGGCCGGGGGGCGGGGGCGGCCCTTGTTCTCCTTCCTGGCCACCTCCAGGACAAGCCCCGCCTGGGGAACAAAGGCCCTCTCCCCTCTCCAGATCCTGCGGTGGCCAGGAAGCTGGGGGCTACAGCAAGTGATGGGAAGAGGGGCTGGGGCAGGGGAGGCAGGGCTGGGGGGCCTGACCCCCACAGCGACAGGGCAGCCTGCAACCCCCCCCAGAGGAAGAGAGGGCTCGGGGCGGGCTTGGCGGTCAACCCCAGCGGCCCCAGGACGGGCTGGGCGACGGCAGGCACACCCCATGCCCCGGCCTTAGGACTTCTTGGCGTCCGGCGTGCTGCGGCGTTTCAGGTCGCTCAGGTCGATGGGCTTGAAGCCTGCAGGGGACGGAGCGGTCAGTGGTGGCCACAGCCCCCGGGGCGCCCTCCCGGGATGCGGGCGGCAGGCTGCCCCCGCGGCCAGCGCCACTCACTCTTCAGGCTGGGGTTGGGGACTTTCTCCACGTACTCCTCCACCAGGCCCCGCTCACTGCCTGCCAGCCGGCTCCGCAGGTCTCTCTCCACGCCCTGCCAGGCTGCAGCCGAGCACGGTCAGGGCGGGTGGCCGTCCGGGCCCGGGGCCCTCCCCATCCTCCGCCCAGCGCCCCCCGGCGCACCCTCGTAGATGAAGCGCACATTCTCCTCGTGGGCCGGGGTGAAGATCTCGCTGCTGCTGGAGGGCGAGCGGGGGCTGCTGTTCCTCCTGCCGTTGTACACGACTCTGGAGACAGGGGAACTGGGGGGGCCCGGCGCGTGAGGGCCGGCCGGGCACCGGGCAGGGCGGGGGCCACCCCTGCCCCGGCTGCCCACGACCCACCTGCTCATCGCTGGGGTGTCTGGTCCTGGCGTTCCGCTGCCAGATCCCCTCGGCCTCTGCAACAGGAGCCCCAGAGCCGGGAATGGGGCGGGCACTGCCCTGGGCAGCAGCGGGGCACGGGCACACCTGCCTCCTCCCGCGGAGCTGCGACCAGGCCGTGTGGCCCCAGGGCACCCTGCCAGCTGCCCCTGAGGTTCGGGGGCCCCCTCCGAGGTCCTGGTGAACCTGGCTCAGCCCAGGCACACCGCGCCTGCCGGCCTCCTGAGGGTGAGGGCCCCTGCGGCGGGGCCCAAGCCCCGAGTGTCCTGAAAATGGACTCAGACCAGGGTGCTGGGGGCTCCTGGGGGGGCTTCTGGGGGGCTCTGGGCCCCGGCATCTTTGCTGCCCCTCAAGGGCAGCAGCTTTGGGCTCACGCTGGCCACCTGGCGCCCCTTAGCAGCTGAAGGAGGGGTCTCCCACCATGGCCCACTCAGCTGTCACACACACACAGGCAGGAAGGGGCGGCGCCCGTGGCAGCACCCGGCTGGCTCACCAGGTGAACTCTGCGTCCCCGCCCGCTGCCCGGGGTGCACAGCAGATGGAGGCGTCCAGGAGGGCAGTGCTCGGGGCGGGCCTGGCCGGCGCGCACCTCCTGGGCCTCCCACCCTGCCTGCCTCTCCCTCCACGTAGCCCCCGGCTCCTCTGGCTGCCTGGCTCCCAGCCACGTCCTGCCCTCAGTGTCCCCCAGTCCAGGGTCCCTAGAGGCCAGCATGGAGGATGTGGGGCCTGAGGCGTGGCTGGGGAGAAGGGGACCCTGGGTGGGCAGGATGCTGGTCCACCGCTCTGCAGCCTGGGTGGCGGTGAGTGGGGCACGCTCTCTGCGTGCCCGGCCAGTGACAGCCCCGGGGCACTGCCCACACCGGCCACATGCGGGGAGCTCGGCGCCTGAGGTTCTGAACCGGGCGCGTTCTCTCCCTGGGACCGGGTGCAGCGTGAGACGAGGCGCTTCAACGGCAGCCCCCCCACGATGGGGCCCCCGGAGCCCCTCCCCTGCTTCTCCACACCCTCCTGGGGACCCGGCTCGACGCCCTTCCCGCCCTCCGGCCACCAAGCCCCCGGCCCACCCGTAAGCAGCTCCTTCGCAGGTTTTGGCTTCTGAGAGCCAGACAGCGAGAGCGCCCACCTGCTGGTCACTTCCTGCGTACCCACAGCGGCCAGGCAGAGGCCAGCCAAAGCCAGGCGTCCCCGGAGCCAGCAGTGCGGCCTCCAAGGGTCCATGCGACTGGGAGCTGGAATCAGGCCTGGGCCCAGGGACCCGGGACGTCTGGACCTCTGGGCCTGCGGCCTCGCCCCCACCTTGGTCCCGGCACAGAGCCCTGGGGTCCACGGCTGCTGTTGTCCACCCCGGGCGCAAGGCCACAGCTCCCGGCGGCCGGCGGTCAGCGCCCCTGCCCCGCCTCCTCCTGTGAGTCCCTAGAGTGCAGCCCCTGGGGACACACGAGGCCCGACCTCGCCGGGGTCTGGGGGCTCCTCCCCGCACAGCCAGACGCCGGCCGGTGGAGAGGGGGAGGCTGCCTGGGGCCACGCGGCTGGAACGAGGGGGCACAAAGGCTCCGCCCGCGGGGCCCAGGAAGACCCCTCCCCCGCTGCAGGCGAGGCAGCCCCGCGCCCCTGCCCCTCCCAGCGCCTGCCACACACCCCCGGCCTGTGCGGCTCCTGCTTAGACTCCACTTCCCCGCCTGCTCTGGCCCTTCCTCGGCCAAGACCCTGGACACGAGCTGCTGACCCCGGGGTGCCCCAGGTGCTGCTGTCCCGGAGGCCGAACGGCAGGGGGCCGGCACGCGGGCGGCCACTCCAGGCCCCCGGCCCCCGCCTGTGCTCAGGCTGCCCGCGCTGCCCAAGCCCCCTGACTCATCGCCGGGGGTCCGGGAGGAAGACCGACGGGGCCGCCTCTGCCGGGCAGCCACTCCGGACTGCTTCCGGGCCGGGGCCGGGGCCCCGCGCCGCGGTCGCCGTGGGGGCAGGCGGGGCCTCGGCGCGGAGCGGGCCGCGAGGGCATGGCCGGGTCAGCCCGCACCCCTCCGGCCGCCCCCGGCCCGGGCGCCACGTCCGCGCCTGCACGCCGCAGGCCCCTCGCGGCCCGGACGGCGCGACCCGGCCCGGCCTCCCGGTCACTCCCCTCGCGGCGGCCGCGCCCGGCCCGGCGACCCCAGGGCGGGGCCGGGCGCGGGGCGGGGCCGGACGCGGGGCCCACTCGCCCGCCCCGCCCCGCCGCCCGGCGCCGCGCCCGCCTCACCTCGCCCGCACTCGGCCGCCGCCGCCTCTTCCAGCTGGGGGCCCCGCCGGAAGTGACGCCACGGCCGGCGGCGCATGCGCGGCGCGGGCCACGTGACCGCGCGCGGCGGGGCCGGCGACCCCCAGTCACGAGGCCGGGCTGCGGGCTCGGGAGTCGCGTTTATTGAAAAAGTACAAAGTGTCCCCATGAAAAGTCCACCTGGCGGCGGGGGCGGGCGGGGGCGCGGCCGGCTCAGTCCATCTTGGCCTCTCGGAAGAGCTCCACCAGGTCCTTGAAGTCCGGGTCGATGAGGTCGGAGGGCAGGTCGCCGTCGTCGTTGGCGGCGGCGCGGTCGGCCCCCAGGGAGATGAGGTACCTGGGCAGAGGGCGCCGTTGCGCGCGGGCACGCGCACGCGCACGCTCGCCCCCGGCGGCGGGCGAGGCCGAAACCCGACCCCTCGGGAGCCCCTCACCTGGCGATCTCGGGGTACCCGTCGCTGCAGGCCATGTGCAGCGGCGTCCAGCCCGCCTCGTCGCGCTGGTGGATGTCCGCGCCGTGCCTGACCAGCAGCTTCACGCACTCCAGGTTCCCGCAGAGCACGGCCTCGTGCAGCGCCGCCAGGCCTGGGCAGGGCGAGGGCCGGCGGTCAGGGCCCGGCCAGGCCGCGGGCTCCCCCGCCCTCCGCGGCCGGCAGGTGCGCGCTCACCGGACGGGTGGATGGTGTCCAGGGAGACCTTGCGGGCGCGGAGGAAGCGCCCCACCTGCTCCAGGTCCCCCTGGCGGATGTAGTCCAAGAAGAGGACATCGTTGGGGAAGCGCACGCTGCGGTCGGCCAGCAGCCGGCGGCGCCTCTGCCGGGGGCTGTAGCGGGCGTAGCGGGCCGTCCTGCTGGGCATGCCGGGGGCGGCGGGGCAGTGGGGTGCGGGCCGGAGCACGAGCCGCCTCTTTCCTCGGGCACCCCGCTTCCGGCTTATATAGGGCGGCGGGCGCTATATAAAGCCGCGCGGTCACGCTGCCGGTCGCGAGGGCCTGAAACCGAGCTGCCCCCGTCCCTGGCACGGGATCATGTTAGCGGCTCGTCTTTCGGCCCACCTGTCGTGTGTCCTGCCAAAGGGGTCAGATCCTTCCTGGCCACCGCTCCCTGCCCCACAGCTGGACATAGAAGGTGCCGGACAGAGGGCAGGAGGAGGCCGAGGACGGCCGAGGTCGCGGCCGTGGTGCCATGAGGGGCCCGGCGTGGGAGGTGGCTCACCTGCAGAGACCAGCTCCCCAGGGAACCGACTTGGGCTCACAGGGCTGGGCAACAGCGTGTGGGGGTTGCCCCTCTGTCCCTGGACTCCCCCGGGCACCGCAACCTGCAGGATCCTGGGAGTTCTCCCGAGTGGGCTGCGGCCGGGAGCTCAGACCCAGGCCTGAGGGGGCAGGGCTGGCCCCTGAGCAGGTGGGGTGTCCTGCCAAGACTGCCCCGGGGGCTGCTGGGAGCGCCCCGTCTCTGCCCGCATCCCCCCTTTCCATGAAGACCCGGGTGCAGTGCAGGGTCGTGCCCACTGCAGACCTCAGCTGGCCCCGTCCTGAGCCCGGCTAGGACGGCAGGCGGCCGGGGGTGCCTCGCTGTGGCGTGGGGCGGAGCCGCCGGCAGGCTGGTCTCAAACCAGAAGAATCCACAAGGGTGGGGACACCCGGCAAGAAACAGCCCTGACCCAGGGCCCTGCCTCCGCGTTGTCACCTGCCTCCGCGCCCAGGGCCTCCCCCGCTCCTGCCCTGCGGTGCCATTCCTGCCGCCAGCGCCCGCTGTAGCCGCCCTGGGCCTGTGCCAGGCCCGGCTGGTGAGGGCCGCTCCGGTGTCCACATTTCCAGGGACTGGGAGGGAGGGGCCGGGCTTGTTTACGGCTCTCACGCTGCCCCTCCCACCGAGGAGCGGGTGAGAGCTTCCGGAAGAAGCTGCCAGGGCGGCAGTCTGCCCTCAGGTGCGGCCCAGGCGGCCCGGCCGGCAAAGGGGAGCTGGGGAGCTCAGGTTTCTGTGTGGCCCTCCGGGTCGGGGTCCAAGCCGGGCCAGAAAACCAACCCGCGGCAGGTGGTGGGGCCGGTGCTGCCTGTACACAGCTTGGGGCAGACCCTGTGGGTCTAGGGCTGGGCCAGGCCACGGTCCAGAGCCAGGACCTCCCTCTCTCTCCCACGTGGGCAGCAGGAACCCACGTACTGGAGCCATCATGCATGGACCCCCAGGCGCGTTGGCAGGGGCTGGCGGGAAGCTGAGCGGCTGGGACCCCGCCAGACACTCCCCACGGACGCGGGCTTCCACTCGGCTCGGCCCGCCCTCGGACCCTGTGTGTGTAGCTCTGTCCCTGATTCTCCCGGGTGGCCTGCCTTGCTCAGCTCTGCTCCAAGTTTCTGGTTCTGGAGGGGGGACTGGTCACGGCCCCTGGTGCAGAATGCACGCCACCCAGCTTTCCGAAGCCGGCGCAAAGTGAGGGCGAGAGCTGGCACACGTTGCGGGAGGCCCAAGGACCCAGCATGGCACACGGGCCGTCAGCTGCTTTGTAAGGTTCTAGGCCAGTGGCTCCATGCCCACTGCAGAGAGAGGACAGGAGAGGGCGAGCCTGGGAAGCCGAGGCCGGCTAGCCCAGCCAGGAGGCCTGGCCGAATGCTCGGCCGCTGTGTCTGCGAGGGGCAAGGTGCTGGTGACTCACCGCCCTCCCCTGAGCGCGTGACGGCAGCTGTGCCTGGTCCCAGCCTGCCGTCCAGAGGGCCAGGTCCCCACGCAGCTGGCCACCAGGGTCATCCGCACTCCATCCCTTGTAGCTCCTCTTAGCTGTGTCTGGATGGGCCCTGTTCTCCGGCCAGCCGGTGTCCTCCCGGGCAGGCCCTGGTGCCCACCCCGCCGGGCCGGTAGGGGAGGACCTTCCCTCTGCGAGGGCCATTTGGAGGTAACGTTCCCCGGCTGCACATGCTTGTCCGTGTGGCAGGGACCTGCTATGGATGGACTGGGTCCTGCTGCGGTCACTATGGCAGGGCCAGACCCAGGAATCTTGTGGACGGGCGATCCCCACCCTCGTCCGAGCTCACGTCACGGGGCCACAGCAAACACCCTCCCACATCTGGGCAGACGCGGGGAAGCCGGCCGGCGGTGTGGCCTGCAGGGCCCTCGTGGGCGGCAGGAGCAGCCCAGGATATGAGAGAGCAGTCGTGGAGAACCCACCCCACCCCAGCCCAGCCACGCGTGCTGAGCAGAGGCCCCAGGACAAGGGCAGCAGCTCCAGCAGCCTGTGAGCACCACTGCCATGGGGAGCCCACTCCAGCCTGACCCTGACCTTGGCCTCCACGCCCACCCTCTGGGGGACACGTGGTCCCCAGAGCTCCCAGGAGGCAGTGGTGTCCCAAGGGGACAGCCACCTTCTTGACTTCACCTCAGGCTGCTCTGGTCTGGCGACACAGGCACAGCAGCCCGACCCCACCTGAGTGCCGTGGCGAGAGCGTGGCCCAGGAGTGGTGCACCACAGCCCCGTGGGTGGCTCCCAGAGGTCCCCAAGGCCTCCACTGTGGCCGGGAAGAGTGCTGCACAGGTGTGCCTGGAAGGAGCGCACGTCCTCACCCCCCCCCCCGCAGCCCCGAATCCCAGCCCCACCCCCACGTGGGCTGGGGGGACACTGGTGAAGCAGAGTTAAACCTCTGCCCGTGACTCTGGCATCCCACATGGACGCCGGTTCAAGTCCTGGCTGTTCCACTTCCGATCCAGCTCTCTGCTGTGGCCTGGGAAAGCAGTGGACGATGACCCAAGTCCTTGGGCCCCTGCGGCCACATGGGAGACCCGGAAGAAGCCCCTGGCTCCTGGCCTCGCCCTGGCGCAGCTCTGGCTGTTGGGGCCATCTGGGGAGTGAGCCATCGAATGTCTTCCCATCTGTCTGTAACTCTGCAACTGTAAAACTTAGACGACAGAGGCGGCCCCGAGTAGTAAGATTTCAACTTTATGTGGCCAATGTGTCAGATTCCAAGACTGTGGTTCAGGTGCCTGGGGAACCGTCGGCTCTGGCTGGGCGCTGGCATCCTTGGCCGGGTCCCAGCCTGGGAATCGGGGGAATCGGGCTCCTGCTCCCGCCTGGCATAGGCCACACTGGGAGAGTCCAGCGGCCACAGAGCAATGCACCGGCGACAGGAGGAGCCCTGGCTGGAGGAGGGAGGGGGCTGCCCAGGCCAGTCCTGGGCCCCGCAGCTGGCAGCCACGGTCCCCTCCTCCTCCGACAGGCTCCGTCTAACCAAAAAATGGCAAGGGTCGTTCCAGCCCTGGCTCCACCGGCGCAGGTGGCAGGGACTGTGTCCAGGCTGGCTCCACCCCCGCCCCGCACGGGGCCAGGCGTCTCCAGGGAGGCCCAGCTGCAGTGCGGCAATGCCCCGACGTCCAAAAACGTCTCCAGATCGCACGGGTGGAGTATTCGCCGCGACCTCGTGACCTCTCCAGTGTGAGATCCGGGACATCTGCGTGGCCTCCGGACGACACGTGTACAAAAAAGTACATCACGGTTAAAAAACTGCCCGCCAGGACGGGCTGGCCTTGGAGCTCCATTCCTTTCCAGAGACCAGAAAGCACAGGAGGCGTCAGGCGCGTGGCGGCCCGGAGGGCGGGCGGGCGGCCACGGCGCTGCCCTGCAGGCTCCGGGGCGTTGTGGTCAGGCCTGCCCGGCGGCTCGCGGCCCGCGGCCTCACAGCTCGTCTCTCACGGCTTTCTGGTCGTCGTCTTCTTCCAGGTCCGGCTCCTCGGCTTCTTCCAGGTCCTCCAGACCCTGGGGAGAGGGAGACAGAGGTGGACTCCCCTGCCTCGGCCACAAGCCCAGGAGCCCTGGCCTGGCCCGGAGCCGTCCGTCGGCGCGGCGTCCTGGGCTCGGCACCAGAGACCAGCGGGGCACCACCCCCGTCCACCCCCGGGGGCGCCACAGCTCCCTCCCGCGGCCATCTGAGCGCCTCCAGGCACCGCCGGGCAGGCCAGCAGACAGGAGGGGCGCCGGGGAAGACCCTGAGCATCCCCCGCAGTCCCGGAACTCGTGGTCACTCACGTCGTCGTCCCCTGCTCCGTCCTGACCGCCGCTTTCCAGGAACTTCTTAAAGCCGTCCAGCGTCCGCTCCCCGTTGTAATCGATGACCTGCGGGAGAGGGGCAGCGCGTGGAGCCGGCTGCGGCCCGGGGGAGGAGCCCCGCGCCTGCCCGCCCGCCCGCGGGGCCGCACCGTCCTGCCGGGGCCGGCCGGGAAGAACTTGAGCGTGGGGAAGCTGTGCACTTTCACCGCCTCCACCTCGTTGGCCGTGGAGTCCATCTTGGCGATGACGATGTCCTGGTGCTCCTTGTACGTCTCGCCCAGCTTGTCCCAGATGGGAGCCAGCTGCTTACAGTGGCCGCACCAGGGCGCGTCTGCGAGGGAAGGGCAGTGAGGGCCGGGGGCGGGGCCGGCTATCTGAGGAATGGTGCGGGCGGGGCGGGGCATCACTCACAGAACTCCACGAAGACGTTCTTCGTCTCGTCGAAGGCCACCTCCTCGAAGTTCTTCCCCACCAGCACCTTGACCGGCTGCTGGTCCCAGTCCTCGGGGAGCTCCTGGCTCATCAGGTGGGGCTGGGCAGGGAGAGCACGGTCAGGGCCAGCCGGCCAGCGTGGGCCGAGGCCCGCTGGGGGCGGCCGAGCGCGCCCACACCTTGATCTTGCCCTCCAGGAAGCGGCGGCAGAACTCGGCGATGCCCTCCGCCGTGAGCTCGTCCGACTCAGGCTTGTACTTGGTCATCTCCTCCTCCAGCGTGATGAGCCGCACGGCCGGGCACTCCTCCTTCTTCAGCCCGAAGAACTCCAGGATGCGCTGGTTGTCGGCATGGTCGCTGTCGATGAAGATGAACAGGATCTGGGGAGGAGAGGAGGCGCGAGACCGTGCGGCCGGGGGTGGGAATGGGCGCCCGGACCCCCCCCCCCCCCCGCGGGCCGCTGCCCACCTTGCCCTTGAAGCCCTCGGCCGCCTGCTTGAAGCCGCTCAGCTTGCTGTCGTGGTCGGCCGCGCTCCGGGGCAGGAACAGCAGGATGTGCGTCTTGATCTCGCCTCCGAAGATTTTCGGGGCCGTCTGTCACACACGCAGGGTAGGGCTGAGCCAGAGTGCGTGGCTGTGGCCTCCCCGCCCCGCCCGCCGCGCGAGCCCCGCACCTGCTCGGTGAACTCGATGACCAGCGGCAGCTGGTTGTGCTTGATGAAGCCCAGCAGCTTCTCCTTGGTGACCTCCCCCTCGAAGTTGTTCCGTCCCTCGTCAAACTGGACAAGACAGGGACAGCCCGTGCCTGGGCCCAGTCCTGCCTCCGCCCCTCAGGGCCAGCAGGTGGCGCCACTGCCACCCCGCTGGAGCCCTGCGAGTCTGGCCCGGCTCTGGTCCTGGGCGGGCAGACAGATCTCCCCGTCCCCCCCATCTCTCAAACACACCTCAGGAGACTAACGGGAGGAGTCAGCACTGTGAGCGTGGCTGCTCCGCTGTGGCCCCCGAGGGAGCCGGGGGGAGGCCGGACCCCACCCCGCCACGGGCCAGACGAGGCCACTGGACGCAGCCACCACTCGGGCTGTCAGTGCCCTTCCTCCTGCAGGGTCTGAGTGGCCGCGCTGCTCCGCCAAAGCCTTTTCCCAACCATGCCCACTGCCCACGCCCGAGCACCTGCCAGATGCGGGATGGGGACAGGCGAGGTGGGGGAGGGGACTCAGCCGTCCCAGCATTGAGTTACAGCTGTCTGGAAAAACAGGTGTCCACGAGATCGTGCGCGAGGCCAGGTGGTGTGGCCCACCCACACGCGAGCTCCCAGGTCCCGCCAACCCTCTCCTGACTGCCCACTGCCCGCCATGCCTGCTGTGGACAGCAGAGCCTCTGCGGGCCCGCTGGCCTCATGGCCCGGTCCAGAGAGGGAGCTGCCGGCCTGGGTGCCCGCTCCCAGGGACGCGCCCACGCCCTGCCCCAGGCCTGCCGCGGCCGCTCCTTCCGCTGGCCCTGTCATGTGCCAAGGTGGGAAGCAGCTCCCGTCAGCAGGCCCGGCCGCAGGAGGCTTGGACACCACTGCACCTCCAGCCTCACAGGCCAGTCCTGGTGGCCATCGGGAAGACACCGTGGGCGGCCCGAGACCCCGGCTGCTGGAGACGCCCGGACCCCACATCACCGCACCCCAGGGAGACCAAGGAAGCCACCGCAGAAAACAGGACTGTCAGCCCAGGCCCCCTTGACCTGTGACCCCAGCTGGGACTCAGCTGGCTCCAGGGCTCCGGTCCCCACTGGCCTTGCTGCCGCCCACATGGCTCCCTGGGCAGACAGGAAGTGGCCCCAGGGCCCCAGGAGGAGGAACAAGCAGCGGCGGAGACCCATGGCCCGGACGCCCGTCACATCCTCCGGCTGTCTACCCAGCCGGCCTGCGTGGAAGAGGAGGGCTGCTCGCTAACTGGCACCGGACCCGGGGGTCAGCTGTGCCAGCCCAGGTGGACACCAGTGGATGCCACCGCGCCGGCAAAAGCCTGAGCCGCGGCTCCGCTGCGCAGCCGGGAACAGAGCAGCCTCCCTGACTCGCGCACCAAGGCCACACAGCCACTGTGCAGCCGCACTCCAGCCCTCCACTGACGGGGACTGACCGTGTGGCCCGAGCAGACCCTACGGCATCTGTCAATCTCAAGGGGCGTCAGAGAATCACCCTAGAGGGCCAGGCCATGGCGCAGTGGGTAAAGCCGATGCCTACAGTGCCAGCATCCCACATGGGCGCCGGTTCCTGGAAGATGGCCCAAGTCCTTGGGCCCCTGCACCCACTGGGAGACCCGGGGAAAGCTCCTGGTTCCTGGCTTGGGGCTGGGTCAGCCCCCACCATTGCAACCATTTGGGGAGTGAACCAGCAGATGGAAGATTTCTCTGTGCCTCTCCTCTTTCTGTAACTCTGCCTTTCGAATAAATAAAACAAATCTTAAAAAAAAAAATAAATAAAGGCCGGTGCCACAGCTCAATAGGCTAATCCTCCACCTTGTGGCGCCGGCACACCGGGTTCTAGTCCCAGTCGGGGCGCCGGATTCTGTCCCGGTTGCCCTCTTCCAGGCCAGCTCTCTGCTGTGGCCAGGGAGTGCAGTGGAGGATGGCCCAGGTGCTTGGGCCCTGCACCCCATGGGAGACCAGGAGAAGCACCTGGCTCCTGCCTTAGGATCAGTGCGGTGCGCCGGCCATCGGAGGGTGAACCAATGAAAAAGGAAGACCTTTCTCTGTCTCTGTCTACTCTGCCTGTCAAAAACTAAATTAAAAAAATAAAATAAAGAACTCCCCTGGGGCTGCCGATGTGTGCAGTGGGTTAACGCCCTGGCCTGAGGCGCTGGCATCCCATATGGGCGCCGGTTCAAATCCTGGCTGCTCCACTTCTGATCCAGCTCTCTGCTATGGCCTGGGAAAGCAGTGGAAGATGGCGCAAGTCCTTGGGCTCCTGCACCTGCGTGGGAGACCTGGAGGAAGCTCCTGGGTCCTGGCTTTGGATCGGCGCAGCTCTGGCCATTGCGACCAATTGGGGAGTGAACCAGTGGGTGGAAGACCTCTCCCTCTCTCTCTCCTCTCTGTGTAACTCTGGCTTTCAAATACATAAATAACCTTAAAAAAAAAAAAGAAAGAAAAAGAAAGAGAAAAAAGACCTCCCCTGTAATCTGTGGGCCAGGACAGGATCTGGGCACCTGCTCCTCCAGGCTCCGCCCACCTCCCCACCTCTGGGAGGACAGCTGACTCAGCCGCAAGACCAGAGCAGGGGAAGGAAGCCGGCCGGCTCCGCCCTCCTCCAGGAAGGGATGAAGCTGCTCACCCCCAGATCTCCCAGCACCGCCCGCGGGGCCCTGGGGCCCGGGACAGATGCACGCAAGCCAAGCTCAGGTGAGCGAGACCGATGGCACCGCCTGGCAATAAGACAGGGCCCGGCACGCGGCTCCCCCCCACCTCCACTCCATGGCTTCCACGCGCACAGCACAGACCCACTTCCCGGGACTGCCGCACCCCTACAGTGTGCGTACTCGGCCCTGCCCCCATCACCTGGCCACGGGACGGCCCCAGGGCCCAGTCCTGCCCCTCAACGCCTGGCCACGGGCCCGGTCCTGCCCCCCACCGCCTGGCCACAGGACGGCCCCAGGGCCCAGCTGGCTGCAGTCTCAGCCCTGGATCCTGGCGATGGGGAGGGGCTCAGACAAACACGGCGCCTAACTCTCCCCCTCCCCGGCGCGTGCTGAGCCTGGCCAGCGCTCCTGGAACAGGTCAGAGTGCCGGGGCACGGCACAAGGGTGGAGCTGGTGACGCCCAGGACACGGCCTCGCGGTGCAGCCCGGCCACTCACCTTCTTGAAGAGCACGACGCCGTCCTGGTCCACCTGGTACCTGGAGAACACATCGCTGCTCGACGTGAGCCCGAACGGGATGTCGTCGATGGCCTCCGCGGCCAGCAGGAACTGCTTGGCCGCGTCGGACTCCACGTCCTGCAGGGGAGGGGGCGCAGGGGCAGCCACGCGTCAGGGACCCCGCCGGAGCCAGCAGCACGCGGGCCGCGGGGACCCCTTCTCCAACCCAAGAACTCGGGCCCCCACCTTGAAGAAGCCGATGACGGCCACCTCGCTGGACTCCACCAGCGACTCTGCGGCCGCGCCGTCGGCCAGGGTGGTGGCAGCCGGGCCCGTGCGCTTCTTCAGCCAGTTCACGATGTCGTCGGCCTCCCTGCCAGCTACACCAGACACACAGGGGCTCTGCTCAGGCGAGCGCCCGGTCTGGGCAGTTAGCTCTGGCTCATGGGACCACAGGCCCCCTCCTGCGCACAGGGGAAGCAGCCCAGCCCTCCGTCCGCCCGAGGGCCGCGCAGGACAGCAGGCCCTGGGATCAGGAGCAGCCGCCGCGGCCAAGGCACTCCCCGTTCCAAAGGTGAACGCGATAACGCCGCCGGCGGCCGACCACCCAGGTCAGGTGGGCCCTGACCCCGCTCACCTGTGTACTCCTTGGGGGACGTGGTGTCCCCGTTCTTGAAGAACTTGATCGTGGGGTAGCCGCGGACCCCGTACTGCTGCGCCAGGTCCGACTCCTCGGTGGCGTCCACCTTGGCCAGCCGGATGTCGGAGCCCTCTGCCTTCAGCTTCCCGGCCGCCTTGGCGTATTCAGGCGCCAGAGCTTTGCAGTGGCCGCACCACGGCGCGTCTGGAAGAGAAGCCGGCGCTGGGTCCCAGCCCCGCCGCCCTCCTCTCGTCCCCTAACGGCCTCATCGGCTCCCGAGGGCACGACCCGGCCGCGGTGGCAGC
Source organism: Sylvilagus bachmani (assembly GCA_015711505.1). Classification (NCBI taxonomy): domain Eukaryota; kingdom Metazoa; phylum Chordata; class Mammalia; order Lagomorpha; family Leporidae; genus Sylvilagus; species Sylvilagus bachmani. Next base: position 868,262 of record CM027400.1, on the reverse strand, counting down.
CAACCCCTGCCCCTTCTCCGCTCCTCCGATCGCCGCGCGCACCAGCGGCTCGGGCAGGGGCGCCCCGGGCCTCCCTTCGGACTGCAGGGGAACGCCGAGCCGGACACCTGCGCACCCGCCTGTCGGCGAGGGCCGGGGGTGCCGCGCCCCCGACCAGGCCGGCCGCGGCGCACGCAGGCCCGGCCCGCGCTTCCTCCCCTGCCCGGGGGCCCCGCCATGCGCGCGTCGGGCACAAAGGCGCGGCCGCGCGGTTACCGCCGGGGGCCGGGCCGCTCGCGGGGGCGCGCCCCGGGACGGCGCAGGGAGGGGAGCGCCCGGCAGGCCGCGGCCCGGCCCGCACTCACAGAACTCCACCAGCAGGTGCCTGTGGGCCGCCAGCGCCGCGGCGAAGTTGCTGCTCTTCAGCACCAAGACGTTGTCTTCCTCCTCGGGCGCGTCGGCGCCCACCCGGGCCGTCACGGCCAGGGCGAGGCACAGCACGGCGCGGCGCAGCATCTCGGGCGGCGGGCGGGCGGGGCGCTTCGGTTGGCGCCGCCGGGACGGCCGAGGCGACGAGAGCGCGCGACGGCCCCGGCCTCGCCTTTATAAATCCGGGCCGCGGGCGCGCCCGCCCCCGCGCGCGCGCGCCCGCCCCGGCGCGCCCGCGCCGCCCAGGCCGGGCTCCGATTGGCGCGCAGGCCCCGGGGCCCGCCCTCGCCGTGCTCGGATTGGACGGCCGCTCCAGGTCTGGCCCCGGCCTCGGAAACGCCGCGGAGGCCGACCTCGCCCCCGCCCGCGATTGGCCGAGGCGCTCGCGCTCGCCCTGTTCCCCGGCCCCTCATTGGTTTCCGGAGGAGAACTTTCTCTCCCTCGACTTCTGACTGGTGGCCGGCTCGCACACCTTTCGTGGGCCTGGACTGGCTGCTGCTTTCGGCAGCCCGGGCTCGGCGGCTCCTGATTGGCCGAGAGGTGCGCGCACCCTGCGCGTTCCTTCGTCGAACGTGGCAGTGAGGCGGGGCCCCTGGCCGGGGGGCGGAGCCGCGCCTGCGCCCCCGAAACCCCTCGTGTTGCATTCTGACTGGACCGCGTACCCCTAACTGGCACCGCCCCCGGGGCCGCAGGCCGGAAGCTGGGTGACGCCACTTCCGGCGCGCGTGCCGCCCGTGCGGCGCCTGCCTGGGAGGCGCGGGGCGCGCGGCGGCGGGGCCGTGCGGGGCGCGGGGCGCGGTGCTGGCGTGGAGCGCGCGGCCGAGCTTCTCGCACGTCGAGCCTCGGGGAGGCCCGCGCTCGTCCGTCCGACGGCGGGGCGCGCCGCCCCTTGCGCGCGGTCACTCTTTGTACCGCCGCGGGCGGGGCTGTCTCAGGTCGCGGTGTAGACGCCCGAGTTTGTTATACACGCGTTTTGTTTGTTAAAGATGTACCGGGGAGAGAGGGAGACAGGCCTCGCAGCTGCTGGCGCACTCCCCAGTGGCCGCCGTGGCCGGGCCTGGCACCCTCTGCTGCCCCGTCCCCCGCCCGGTGCTCGGAGAGCGAGGTTCTCGTCCTCCGGAATGGGCCGGGCCAGTCCCGTCGGCTGGTCCCCGCCGAGACCCGCCCCCGCCCGCGCGGCCGGTGCCGATTGCTTCAGTCGCGCCGCGCTGGCCTCCAACGTCTTTCCGACCGCCACGAACGGTCTTCACAAACCGCAGCCGGGAGCCTGGGGGTGTTCGGGAGGTGCCAAGCAGAGGGGCCGAGGTCGATCCTGGCCCCAGCGCACAGGGCAAGGCGAGAGGGAGGCGTGCTCACGCTGGACACGGGACCAGGCGCCCAGAGCAGGCCGGGGTCCCGGTAGCCGCGGCCGAGCCTCAGGCTGGTGCTGGGCTGTGTGACTGCCCTGCGGCCCGGCGGGCATGGCCAAGCGGAGCCAGGGAGCCTGACCAGGACTTCGGCCTGCGTGTATCCCACCCTGCACAAAGTCGGTTCTTGGGGAGCTGGAGGGGAGGCCCGGACACCCTCCCCCCTCAGGCCTTGGAGGTGCTGCTGGGGGGAGGCGTGTGTGGACCCAGGAATAGCAGGGGCTGCACCTCGGGCGTGAGTGCCCACTCGGTGGAAGAAGCGTCTGGGCCACAAGGGATCCCCAGGACGTCAGCCCGGGAGTCTCACGCGGAGAAGGCACCCGTGGAATCCTGGCTGAGCCCCAGTCCCTCACCCACCCTCTGGGAGAGGTGACAGGGCGGCAGGGGCAGTGGTGAGCGAGGGCTGTAGTGCGGGACGACGCTGGGTGTGCAGTCCTCCGGGGTCTCAGCCCCTTACCTAACTCCCACGGTGGAAACCTGGGAGCCGCGGGAGGGCGGCGGGCAGGGGCCTGGGCGCGCCTGGCTGAGGGAAAGCAGGTGGATCAGGTTCGACTTGGGACCTGAGAGACACGTCACCCACTCGGCAGGTGCCACCCTGGTGTCCTGTGGCAGGGAGGAGCGGAGCAAAGTCCTGGCCGTTGGCAGTGTGCCTGGACAGCGGCATGAACCGCTAAAGCTGGGGGAGCGGCAGAGCCCCCACTGACTGCCAGGAAGCCAGCTGGGCAGCGCCTGGGGCCCTGTGGGTGGAGGCGGGGTGCTCGGCCCCCCCAGCACAGCTCCTCGTGGCTCCAGGGGACAGCTGGGGCAGCTGCGGCCTCGGGGAAGCCACCCTGGCACAGTGAGAGTGGGTGTCCCCGGCCACGCCAGTCCTGAGGCACAGCAGGTGAGCGTAACCTCGAGGCCCCAGACAGCAGCGACCTCACAGGGGCGTCAGGGCCGGGTAAACCCAGGTCTCTGCAGGTGCCCGGGCTACTGCCAGCCCTCCCACAGAGCAGGAAGGGCCAGCTGGATGCCGGGGGGGCAGGAACCCTCTCCCCTGCCCACTTCCTACTTGGGCCCCTGGCTGTGGCCTCCCCTGCCTGCACCCCAGCCCCGGGTCCATCTCCTTGGCTGACAGAGGCTGGACCCCATGGGTAGGGCCCCTGGGCAGACTTCTGCCCCAAGCGTTCCCGTGGTTCCCTGCCCACCCCAAGGACAGACGAGCAGACGTGGGTCCTCGGGGCAGTTTATTTCCCAGTTGGGGGAGGAGAAGCGGGGGCTCCTGTGGCTGTGGAGGCAGAGCCCGGCAGACGCCACACGGAGACTGGGGGGAGGCACGGGGACGGCCCCCAGCGGTGTGCACTTGGTCCCAGGTTTGTCCTGCAGGGTCCGGGAGGGCCCAGGACACGAACAGAGGCAATAAATACTGCGGCCCGGAGCGCAGGAAGGCTCGGCCACGCTGTCTGCCAGGGGCTCTGCGGGGAAGAGGTCAGTGCTGGCTGCTGGGACAGGGCAGGCAGAGGTGTGGGACGCCTGCCCCCCCCCCCCACGCGACAGGAAGTGCCTGGCGTTTGGCAACGTGGCTTGCCCCAGCGGCCGGGGGACAGGGGTCGGCTGGCCAGGCCCGGGGGCTGGGGGGCAGGGAGGTGGCACTGGCGCCCCTCCCCTGTCGCTGGGGCGGTGGGTGGGGCAGACACGGGGAGTGAATGGCAGCTCCCGGGACGCATTCCACACGTTAAGGCATCATGGTTAGACGGTACTGAGCGACAGATGACCTGGCCGGGAAGTGGACGGGGCTGCCTCACGCACCCCAGCTCCCGCGCGGGCCGCCCCGCTCCCTCCTAAGGGCCAGGGCCGCGGGCGGGGCAGGGGGAGGGGACCTGGGGAACACAGCAGGGAGACTGGGGGGCCGGGCCTCCCCCCGGCAGCACAGGCAGAAGCAGCAACGGCAGACCACCGCGGGCGGGGCCTGTGGGCGCGGGAGGGCCGAGGGGGAGGGCCGCGGGGGGGCCCTGTCAGCACTTCGGTGGGGAGGGGCTCAGTCCTTCCACTCCTTCTTGATGGTGAGGTTCCACTCCCAGGACAGGTGGTCCGTCTTGTCGTCGTCCGTGAAGCGGGACCGGATGCTGTAGCTGCCCCGGGCCAGCATGCCCTTGGGCGCCTCCTCCATGGGCGTCAGAAACTCGTACTCCTCGGCCCGCGGCCCGTAGCTGCCCACCATGTAGTCGGTCTTGTCGACTGCGGGGCGCGGGGCGCGGTCAGGGGCGCGGGGCGTGGCCTCGACGCCCCGCCCTCCCCGAGGGCGTGGCCAGACTGGGCGTGGCCGCAGCGCCCCTCCCGACCCTTTCCCACGGGGCGTGGCCGCTCCTGCTCCCTGCCAGGCCCGCCCCCCTGCGCTCCCGAGGGCGTGGCCAGGCACGGGGCGTGGCCACGCGCACTCACTCTTGACGCCTTTCCTGTAGGTGTGCTGGATGTACTTCATGCCGGACACGATCTCTCGGTTCACCTGCGGGCACCACAGCGGGGGGCGGGGTCAGCGGGTCCGCGGGGGCCCGCAGGCCCCGCGGCGTCCGCGGCGCGCCCGGCCTTACCCGGAAGGAGATCTTTATCCGGTACTCCACGCCCTCCTTCAGCACGAACGACTGCTTCTTAAAGCTCTCCAGGTCTCCTGCAGGGAGCACACGAGCGCACTTCCGCCAGGGCCCGCCAGGGGGCAGCCCCGCACCAGCGGAAGCAGCAGGGTGGCAGCCAGCCCCGCCCAGGGCCGCGGGCGCCCACTCACCGGTCAGGTCCAGCTCCAGGGGGCCCGGGGCCGTGCTGCACACCAGGGTCAGGCGGGTCACGACGACGTTCGGCATGCTGGGGTCTGGGGAGAGCCGGCCGTGAGACCCGCGCCCGCCGCGGCCGGGGGCAGGCGGGGGGGGGCAGGTGCCCCGCGGCCACACCCACTCACCCGCAGACACGGCCACGCGGCCCAGCAGGGCCTCCTTGTACTTGCGCAGGCTCTCGTCATCCTTGTCCAGCTCCTGGATCTCCTGGATGCTCTTCTGCGCCGGCGGCTTGTAGTTGACCGAGTGCTCGTCCTCCTCGTTCTCCGCCGCGATCTGCGCCAGCTGCTCGGCCGTGGGCTCCTGCTCAGCCATGCTCGCCGCTCGCTGCCTGGACACCTGTGGGCGCGCAGGGCTGTGGCCGGCGGCAGCCGCCTGCAGGCTGCGCCGGGGTCCCGGGCCTCCCCCACCACGGTCCTCCCGCGGCCGCCCTCGCCCGCAAGGCCTCTCCTAGCGCCCGCGCGCCGGGGCACGAGGGCCACCCCGCGCCGAGGCGCTCGGACCCGAGTCCCGGGAGGGGCTGCGGCGCCCCCAGCGCCCTGGACACCCACCGGCTCGCTCCGGGCGGGGCTGCAGGCGGTCAGAGCGCAGCGCACGCACCGGGCCCGCAGCGGCGGCCGCGGGCTGGAGCCAGGGCGGGGCCGCACTTCCGCAGGGCCCGCAGTCCGGCGACGGGCGGGGCGGGGCCGGGGAGGCCGCGCCCGCGGCGCGGGAGGGGGGCTGCGGGCCCGGCCCCGCACGCAGGGCCGCCGGCGCGCGCGCGAGGCCCCGCGGCCCGCCCGCACGTGGGGCCGCCGCCCCGCCCGGGCCCGCCCCGCGCGGCCGCCGCTGTCAGCCCCCGCCCCGCAGAGACCGCCGCGGGCGCAGGGCGGGGCGGGCGGACAAAGGCGGCTCCTCCCCCGCCGCCGCGGCCGCCGCCGGCGCGCCCGGCCCCGCCGCCCACCCGCGCGGCCCGCGGCCCCGCAGGGGCCACTCACCGGAGGGCTCGACCGCGTCGCTCTCGCGCTCCCTCCCGCAGCAGATGACGAACGTCGTCCGCCGCCCCGCCCGTCCGTCCGCCCGCCGCCTGTCACTTCCGGGTCAACGCGACTTCCGCTCTCGCCGGGCGGGCCGCGGGGCTGCGCATGCGCGGCGGGCGCGCCGGGCCAGGGCGCGTGCGCCGCGGGCGCCATCTTGCGGGCCGGGCCTCGTGGGCGCTCCCCGCTGGGCGGCGCGGTCCTCGAGGTCCACTGCAGCGGCCGAGCGGGAGGGGGTCGCCAGGACCCCCGGGGTGGACCGGGCGCCCCGAGGCTTTGTCTTTAATATTTATGTACTTGAAAGGCCGAGTACCGAGAGGTCGGCTCTTCCCCCGCCGGTCCCCTCCGCAGGTGCCCGGTGCAGGCCTCCCGCGTGGGGGCGCGAGGGGCCCAGCCCGCCCCGCCGACCTCGTGCGGCCCCAGCTCCGCAGGCGGCCGGCGGCCCCTCTGGCCCTGGGCTGGGGCCCCCTCTGCTCTCCGCGGCCAGAATCCGGACCGGGCGGCGCTGACCGGCGCCGGGGCTTAAGCGCCACTCGGGACGGGTCCAGTTCTGGCTCGTCCCTTCCCGTTAGTGGGACTGGGGGAGACAGGCGACGGCCCAAGTCCTGGGGCCCCTGGCACCCATGGCCGAGACCTGGGTGCAGTTCCCGGCCTCCCGCGGACGGCCTCGGGGTCCCTCAGCTCTGCCGTCCCTGGCAGCCTGGGCTCCGTGGACCGAGGACCCGCTGACGGCTGGAGCAGCCCGGCAGGGCCGCAGGACGCCGTGGACACCCGCGCTGACGGCTGGAGCATCGCCAGCCACCGCCCCAGGCCGCACTGCCCTCCCTGCCCCTCCCCCCCTCGCGAGGGGCGCTGGTTCGAGACCCGGCTGCTCCACTTCCCATCCCGGGAGTGCAGTGGGGGATGCCCGAGTGCTTGGGCCCTGCACCGCGTGGGAGACCTGGAAGCTCCCGGCTCCCGGCTCCGGATCAGCGCAGCTCTGGCCGTTGTGGCCAACTGGGGAGTGGCGGATGGAAGACCTCCCTCTCTGCTTCTCCTCTGATTTTCAAATAAATAAATTAAAAGAAAAAAACCTTGATCAATGGAGCTGTCATGGTTCAAATAAAAACATTAGGCCGGCGCCGTGGCCCAACAGGCTGATCCTCCGCCTGTGGCGCCGGCACACCGGGTTCTAGTCCCGGTCGGGGTGCCGGATTCTGTCCCGGTTGCCCCTCTTCCAGGCCAGCCCTCTGCTGTGTCCCGGGAGGGCAGTGGAGGATGGCCCAGGTGCTTGGGCCCTGCACCCCATGGGAGACCAGGAGAAGCACCTGGCTCCTGCCTTCGGATGAGCGCGGTGCGCCGGCCGCGGCAGCCATTGGAGGGTGAACCAACGGCAAAGGAAGACCTTTCTCTCTGTCTCTCTCTCTCCCTGTCCACTCTGCCTGTCAAAAAAAAAAAAACAAACACATTAACGCGATAGGGCCTGTTGTTGTGAGGCCGAGAGCAGCTCTGTGTGCGGATTCTCAGAGCTCAGGGCAGCCGGAGTCAGGTCTCCACGTGGGCGGCGGGGACCCAGCGGCTCCTGTCGTTACCACCGCCGTCTGGGGTCAGAAGCCAGAGCCGGGCTGGAGCCCGGAGACTCCGGTACGGGACAAGAGGCCTTGGCACTGCCAGGCCAGAGGCTCGCCCAGACGGAACGTTGCGGAAGGCGCTCACGGGTCCAGTTACCTTCCGGTCAGCCCGCGGGATGCTGCAGCCAGAGCTGCTGAGTGTGCGTTGGCCTTTTCCGGAAACTTCCGTCTTGGGTGCCGAGTCGCTCGTGTCCCCGGATCCGTGGCCTGGCTACGGGGCTGGGACGCCCTTGTGACCTGTGGTACTAACGCTGCATTTGCCTCCCCGGTCACAGGTCCTCACTGCTCAGGCCGATCCCTGGGGCTCCCCAGGGCTTCCTAACCCACGTCAGGACGGGCACACACACAGCGCTCCTGTCTGCTTCTGACAAGATCCTACCTGAGAGGCAGAGCAGCGAGCGCCCACAATGCCCCGGGCTGGGAGCCGGGAGTGGAGTCCACCTGCCTGTTGCCGCTGCACCCGCTGGGCCGGACCAGGAGCTCTGCTGTGGGCCGTGGGCCTCAAGTGACCTTCGCCACTAGGCCAGACGCCTGCCCCATTTTTGCCCATTTTACTAATTTTTGGTGCACTAGCAGGGAGCTGGGTTGGAAGTGGAGCCAGCAGCCCCTTCCCCACACGGCTGCCACAGACAGCGCTGGGACAGGCCGAAGCCGATCCTGGGACTCTAATCCAGGCCTCCAGTACCGCAGCCCCCACCGCTGCCTCCTGGGTGCCCGTTGGCAGGAGCCACGGTCAGAGGCAGATGCAGGGCACCGAATGCTGGTTCCCCAGAGGCAAAGCTCACCGCTGCACCAAACGCCCACACCAGCCACGCCACCCCCAGAAGAGACAAATGCGCGCCCGACTGCTGTCTGCCGACCTCACGGGTCAGCGCCTCGCGGGGGCTTGGCTCCAGCTCCACTGAGTCCCGACGTCCGCCTGCCCAGTTCACAGCCACGAAGCTCCTCCAGGGAACGGCACCGGGGTTCCCAGGAAGCCGCCAGCAGGGCTGGGGCAGGGGCAGAGGACGTGCCGAGGACACAGAGGCACGGGAGGGGCAGCAGGTGCCGACCCCGACTCAGTGGCCAGAGTCCGAGGCCGCTGAGCAGGGAAACGACACACGTCAGCCTGCTACTCGGAATGGCCCCGGAGCCACACGGGGACACCGCGGGGAGGGGCGCTCCCCCAGGAACGGCAGTTAACGTCAGAACGGCGGAGACCCCCACCGGCAGCACGCAGGAGCCACCCGTGGGTGCCAGACTCACAGGGTCAGCTGAAGAGAAACAAGGACCTCAGGGGGACACAGTCCCGCTTCTGTGCAGAACCCCCGCCGGCAGTCACCGGAGCCAGGCGAGCAAGGCCGTGGCGCCACCAGCAGACACGGGCGGCTGCACCTGTGTGCTTCACCGAGCAGGGACTATCCCAGCTGCAAGGTCCAAATCACAAACAGGACCCTCGGGGTGGGCGCTGAGGCCGCCTACGACACCGGCATCATGGCTGCTCCACTTCCGATCCAGCTCCCTACTGATGCGTCTGGGTAGAGGTGGCAGATGGCCCAACCTGCACTGTGGCATGATGGGTAAAGCCGCCGCCTGCAGTGCCAGCATTCCATATGGGCGCTGCTTCAAGTCCCGGCTGCTCCACTTTCGATCCAGCTCTCTGCTGTGGCCTGGGAAAGCAGTGGACGATGGCCCAAGTGCTTGGGCCCCTGCACCTGCATGGGATCCAGGAAGAAGCTCCTGGCTCCTGATAAGCTCAGCTCCGGCCATCGCATCCATTTGAGGGTGAACCAGAGGGAAGATTTCGCTCCCTTATCAATAAATAAATCTTAAAAAAAATAAATAAAATTGGCCCAAGTACTTGGTTCCTCACCACCCACATGAGACCCGGATGAAGCTCCCGACGCCTGGCTTCAGCCTGGCCCAGTGTTGGCTGTTGGGGCCATCCGGGGAGTGTCCCAGGGGATGGAAGACCCCTCTCTCTTTTTCTAACTCTTTCAAAATGCATAAATAAATCTTTATAAAGCCTGGATTAGATTTTTGGTCGTAAGTGGAAGACAATAAAGCTGCTAAATGGGGGACATGGACCAGGCAAAGACCACACAGGCCACGGGGACAGCGGGCAGGCAGTCAGGGCTGCTGGGAGCTGGTCAGCGCTCAGGGCACACCCGCTGGTCAGCCAGAAAGAGCAGGGCCAGCCGCACGGGGCTCCTTGTGCTCACGCCTGCAAACCTGAGACCCACAGCAGCTGTGCTTCAGAGCGCGCAGGTGGGGCCACAGCACGGCCGGGAAGAACGCAGCCCAGACGTCAGCCATTGCCGTAAAATGCAGCAGGGCAGCACCCGCCGTGCGCGCCTCCTGAGGAAGTCGTCCTGGAAACCCCTAGTCGGTCTAGACACAAACACAAGACACAGACAGGAAAAGATGACAGACAAAGAAACTGCCAGGGAGGCGCACAGGGAGGCCCCCAGGACAGCGGAGCCGAGCAGCTTGCCAGAGGGGCTGTGGGCTGTGGGCACGGCTCGGGATCCTGGAGGATCTGTGGCTAATTCTGAAGGAAGTTTTTTTGTTTTTTTGTTTGTTTGTTTGTTTTTTTAAGATTTTGAAAGAGAGTTAGAGAGAGAGAGAGAGAGAGAGAGAGATCTTCCATCTGCTGGCTCACTCCCCAGATGTCTGCAAAGGTCGGAGCTGCACGGATCCGAAGCCAGGAGCCTCTTCCAGGTCTCCCACGTGGGTGCAGGGGCCTCAGGACAACCTTCCACTGCGTTCCCAGGCCACAGCAGAGCTGGATCGGAAGAGGAGCAGCTGGGACTCAAACCAGTGCCCATATGGGATGCCGGCCCTGCAGGCCAGGGCCTCAACCCACGGCACCACAGCACCGGCCCCTGTGGCGGATAAACGCAGGTGAGCATCTCGCCTGGTGGCTGAGACGTCTGCGTCCCACATCGGAACACCTGGGTCTGACCCCGCTCTGGCTCTGGCAAGTGATGCTGGCAACCACTGGTCCCGCCTGGACTGAGCTCTGGGCGCCCGGCTCAGCCTCAGCCATCACGGGCACCTGGGGAGTGAGCCAGCGACACAAGTTCTGCCTCTCGTGGAACAGCATCAGGTTCGAGTCCCGGCTGCTCCATTTCCGATCCAGCTCCCTGCTGTGGCCTGGGAAAGCAGCAGAAGATGGTCCCAAGTCCTTGGGCCCTGCACCCGCATGGGAGACCAGAAGCACCTGGCTCCTGGCTTCAGATCGGCGCAGCACCGGCCATAGTGGCCATTTGGGGAGTGAACCAACGGAAGGAAGACCTTTCTCTCTCTCTCACTGTCCACTCTGCCTGTCAAAAAAATAAAAAAAAAGAAGGAAGGCGCAGAGCTGGCACGGGGCCTGACTGCGGGGCCGGCCCCTCCAGGTCCCTGGGTTCCCTCTCCCTCCGGTGGGAGGCAGGAAGACAGCCCATGTGAGGCCACCACCTTCAGACGTCCACCTCCGGCAGGACCGAGAGGTCACCGCAGTGCCAAGGCCATACCCGAGGCCGTCGCTGGGCGCCGCGCAGCGGTTCCGGCGCCTGGGCCAGGAGGACTGCAGCCGTGCGTCCGCTTCATCTCGAGAGCCTCAGCGATCACTCACACAGTAAATGATCTGGGTTTAAAAATGTAAAACACAACAAAGCCAAAGCCGCTTTCTTTATGATAAATGTAAATTTCTAACAGAATAACATTTATTAAAAAATAAAATAAGTTAAACAGAGTCACTCTACGGCCCGGAGAACCGAAGACATCGCACAAGAACGCGCAGACACTCACAGCGCCCTGGCACGCGGCACTGAACAGCCGGAAGTCAGGACACGACGCCACCGCATGGGCCCTGGTACACGTGTCCCCTGATCCCACTCAACGTGCTGTGTCCAGTACAGGCGACCCCCAGACACACCGTGCAGACAGGTGCTGGCTAGAGGCTGGGGGTGAGGAGTGACTGCCCAGGGTACTTTTAGGGGTAGTGACGGAATATTCTGGGGTGAGTTCACAGTGCACACACTATTAAAACAAAGTCGACCACGAGGTCTCCATGTGCAAGGAGTCCCCCGGCCACCCGCAGTCTGGCCGATGTCCACCAGGGGCTGCGTACTTCACAGCCTAGCACAGGGGCCAGATCGGAATGTGCGCTCCCCCGCCCCAGCGGGGCTGAGACCTAGGCCCTGCCCCCACAATGCAGCCGGAGACCTAGGTTCTGTGCCCCCCCCCCCAGCGGAGACCTGGGCCCTGCCCCCTCCAATGGAGCCCGTTCTGTGCTCCCCCAGCGGAGCCGAGACCTAGCCCCTCCGGGCTTCCTGCACTTGTTGGCCGCCTTTCCTCCCAGAGCGCCCTGTGCAGGCAGAGCTCTCGTTGTGCCCAGGGCCAGCACTCACCTTGGGCTTCAGTCCAGCATCACCGCGTCCCCGCCCTCCTCACGCCTGACCTGACCAAACCGCCGCTCCCCAGCGCGGCTGCCTGTGCAGTCACCAGCTGAGACCTCTCAGACCCACGCCGTCACCAGCAATCGAATCCAGGGAAGCCTGCCCTCAACCGTGTCCGGTCAAACACACGGGAGGGGACGGCTGAGGTCCGGACCACCGGCCGACCCCGGATCACACCAGCCAAGGCCAGCAGCACCCGCGCCTGCCAGCCGCTCTCCACATAAGGCGGGACCAGCGGAGGCTCAGGCAGAGCTGCGTGGGCCAGGACGGCCCCCCAGGCTCCACTGGAGTCCCACGGGGCAGTCACCGGTCCACAGGCTTCCAGCCCCTCTGTGGCTCCCGCGGTGCCCCTGACATGAAGGAGACACCGCAGAGTAACAGTTACTGCGCCCTCTCCCGCCTTGGACGACACTGCCTCTGGGAAGGGGACCCGGCAGCCGGGCCTGGCCCACAAGCCCTTGACCGCTCGTCATCACTGGAGTCCCCCTCCTTCCCTCTCACAGATGTCCCAGTTCAGACAGAAATGCAATGGTCCCCTGGGTCTGAAGTGAGATTACACACAGGAGGTGTGGCCCAGCCGACCCTCGGCCACGTCCAGCACTCGGCCCGTGCTCCAGCGAGCCCTCCGGAACCGTCTCAACGCCGTAACGATGGCCGGGCAGACCCCAGCCTCCAGGGCCACAGCACCAATGGCACCAACAGGGCCACACCAGGCCTCACGCAGCGCCTGGAGGCCACTGCCCGGCCTTGGGAGAGCCCCCTAGTGCTGCGACCAGCACGGCGACCCCGAGGTCAGCCTCTCTCCTAGGGCTCCCGCCCGGGCTGGACTCCCTCCCACTGCGCCCGGCGCCCTCAGCCCGCCCCTCCCCCAGACACAGGCCTGTCCTCAGGACAGCTTGGCTCCCACCAAACAAACCATCTTCGTCCTACACCTACTCCTCCTGCCCCAGCTGAGCCAGAAAACCAGCAATGCGCCCCCTGCTGGTGAGGCTGAGGCCACGGCCACGCCGACCCTCTGCACCAGAGGTGGCCTGCCGGCGCCAAGCAGGACACCCACGAGGGAGCTCAGGTCCACGGTGGCACAGCTGACGGCCACCTTCCGTCACACACCGTGAGGGGAGCGCCTCCAGCCGGCTTCCTGGTGCGGGGGTGGGGGTGGAGCTCAGAGGACAGGACGCCCGGCTCCCTCCCGTATGCCCGGCCCCGTTTCTGCTCAGATGCTGCAACCGCCCGGGGACAAGTGGCACAAGGCTCTCCCTCCCTGCCCCGCTCTGCCAGCCCTCTGCACCTGAGGCCTCGGGCCAGCACGGGCCCAAACGTAAGAACTGCTCACAGGCGGTCCCGTCTCGCCAGCTATCACAGCAGGGCGCGGGAGGTGAAGCTACCGCCACCCCCTGGGTGCAGGTCGGGGTCCCGGCCGCAGTGGGAGACGGCCCGCGGGCTTGGGGCCCTGCACCCACGGGAGCTCCAGGCTCCCAGCTTCAGCCTGGCCCAGCCCAGGCTGTTGTGGTCATGTGTGGGAGTGACCGCAGACTGAAAATCTACATTGCCTGTCTACCTAACTCTGCCTTTCAAATAAATGAAATTTCACAAAAATGAAGTCCACAAGAGAGTGCCGCGCACACGTGAGGCCGGCTCCTGGCAGGACCTGAGCACCCACGGGCTGTGGGGTCCCCCAGGGGACGACCGCGCACAGGACACGGCACCTTCGTGCTGTGCACCCTGGGCGGCACCACCCAGCCAGAACCGCTGCACCTACGCTTCTCTGGGCCAGAACGTCCCAAGGGAAAAGACAGCCCAGACTCTGGCGGCTGTCACGCGTGCTCCTCCCCACGCCTCCCCCGGGGCACAGAGCAGGACAGTCACGCGCGCTCCTCCCCACGCCTCCCCCAGGGCACAGGGCACGGGCACGGTCACGCGTGCTCCTCCCCACGCCTCCCCCAGGGCACAGGGCACGGGCACGGGCACGGTCACGCGCGCTCCTCCCCACGCCTCCCCCGGGGCACAGGGCACGGTCACGCGTGCTCCTCCCCACGCCTCGCCCAGCTCCTGCCCCACACTCCTGCCGGTGCCGGGCAGGACGCCGCGCCCCAGGGCAGCCCCCGGGCATCGACCAGGCAGCGCAGCTCCACACACATTTCTATTTTATTATGGCGAAGGTGGAAACGCCACCTTCTCCACAACCGCAACCAGTAAAATTTATCCCAAAAATAACTCAGTACAAAACAGGTCTGTTCCAGAATTTAAAAAAAAAGAAAAAGAAAAAAAACCTTTACATGAGTTCTTAAATCCTATTTTAAAACATAAAGAAACAAACGCATCCTTGGCCACACAGCCCGGTCGCCCTCCCGCCAGGCACAGGACGCGGCGTCGGGGGTCGGGGGTCGGGGTCCCGCTCTGCTCGCTCGCCTCCTTTAGCTGGTGTCCATCTGCAAGAGCAACAGAGGGGGCTCACCCGGGGCTCCGGGCGGCCGGGCGGGACCAGACGTGCTCCCCGCTCCCCCGGGCCCGCGGGACTCACCCGGGCGTTGTAGGCGTCCAGCTGGGCGTCTAGCTCCTCCGCAGACAGCTGCTGCTTGGCGCTCCTGCCGGTGCCTCTGCCCCTGCCGCGGCTGCCGCCTCGCGCGCCTCTCCGGGTGCCACCGCCGAAGGCCCCGGGCCCGCGGTTTCTGGTCATGCCGCCTCTGCTTATGCTGGGGGAAGTGGCGCTCGTTCACACACGGGCAGGCCCCCACGCCCGACCGGCCCGCGCGCGGCCCGCGCCTCACCTCTGTGCCGGTCTCCGCTGGGTGTCGATCTGTGACGTGACGAGCTGGATGTTCATGGGGCGGCCTGTGCGGAGAGCGAGAGGGGCCCGTTCTAACCAGCGGCTCGGAGCGCCCAGCGGCTCCACGCCCTGCGCTCCATGCAAACGCTGGCAAGGGCCTTCGTGTGTGTCCAGCGCCCCGTCGGGGAAGTGGCCTGCAGCCTGGCGAGGGCAGCGGCCCCGCCGACACCGCCTCGTCCTCGGGCTGCTTGGCCAGGTGCGGTGTCCGGGGTGCTCGTGGGCGGCCTGACGAAGGAGAGCCGGTACCTTTGTCTTTAGACTACAGCCCCGCGCTCAGAGGTGCACTATGGCGGTTCTGAGAAGGCTTCACAGAAGTGAGTCTTCCGGGAGGAGCTGAGGGGAGGGTGTACTTGCTGGATGGGGGTTCACAAGAGGTTGGTCCCGATGTGCGGGGCAGAATGGAAGAGAGACAAAGGGGCAAATGCCAGGTGTCCTCCGCCAGGGGGCAGGCCGCGGCCGCCCGCTCCGCGAGCCCTCCCGACGCACCGTCCAGGGGCACGCCGTTGTACTGCTTCATGGCCTTCAGCGCGTCCGCCTTCCGCTCGAAGTGCACGTCTGCTGTGCCCAAGCTGCGGCCGGAGCGGTCGTAGTGCACGGCCGCCTTCTTCAGCGTCCCGAACTCCGCGAACAGCTCCTGGGCAGACAGAGCAGCTGCTAGCTGGCAGACACCGGGTAGGAGGGGAGGGAAGGGCCGGGGCCGGAGAGGCAGCAGCTGCCGAGAGCGCCCAGGGCCCAGGGCCGCCGCGCCGCGCCGCAGTGAAGAAATCGCAAAGCCCAAGAGCCGGGAAGGCCGCGTCTGGCGTCGCTGCCAGCAAAGGCAATCTGACTGCGCCGAGGCAGACGCTGGCTCACCGCTCCCTCTCGGCCTCAGAGCTGCCTGGAGCCGCCTGACCCCAGGCGGGCTGGGAGTCGGAGTGGGACCCCCCGGCCGCGGGCACGGCGGGAAGCGGAGTTCACCGAAAGCGGTTTCTAGTGGATGCCAGAAACCACCTTGGACACAGCGCTGAGACCCTGAGCTCAGGCTCGCGCCCCTCCCGGGATCGGGGCCCAGGAAACCCAGCGTCCGCCCCACCCGTCCGAGGGCAGACTCCCGACCAGTCACCGGGCAAGTGCCCACGCCTCTGGGCTCAAAGAAGAAGAAAAAGAAAAAAGAAAAAAAAGAGAAAAGGCCGCACCCAAGCGGGTCCGAGGTCGCGGCTACTGAACTCGCCGGGGAGGGCGGGACGGGGGCCGGGGCGGGAGCGCCCTTCCCTGCCAGCTCGCTGGGAAGCGGCCACGCCGCCGCGGGTCGCTGCCCGATTCCGCCTCGGCCCCAGCCCCCGACCCCGGCTAGGCTCGGCTCCGCCTCGGCCCCAGCCCCCGACCCCGCGCCCGGCTCCGGCTCGGCTCCGCCTCGGCCCCAGCCCCCGCGCCCGGCTCGGCTCCGCCTCGGCCCCAGCCCCCGACCCCGCGCCCGGCTCGGCTCCGCCTCGGCCCCAGCCCCAGCCCCCGACCCCGCGCCCGGCTCGGCTCCGCCTCGGCCCCAGCCCCCGACCCCGGCTCGGCTCCGCCTCGGCCCGCGCCCGCCCCCCGCGCCCCCGGGCCGCGCCCGGCCCGGCACTCACCTGGATGTCGGCGTCCGACACGCCGAAGTCCAGGTTGGACACCAGCAGCTTCCCGCCCGTCTCCACGCCGGCGCCGGCCCCGAAGCCGCTGTCGAACAGGTCGTGCTGCCACTTGTCGGGAAGCTGCTTCGGCTGCGGGAGGAGGCGCCGCGGCGGAGCGGAGCGTGAGTCTCCCCGCAGGGCCGCCGCTCCCGCGCGCCCCGGCCACACAAAGACCCCGGGAGGCCCCCGGCGCCCGGCCGGCCTCGCCCGCGCCGCCCGCCGCCCGCCGCCCGGCCCGCCGGCCTCCGCAGCGCGCGCCCCGGCCGCTCTCGCCCCGGCCGCCCCCGGCCCGGCACTCACCCGGCTGTAGGGCGCCGGTCGGTTTCTGCCGCCGCCGCCGGCCGCGCCGCGGGCAATGGCCGGCCGGTTCCGGAGCGGCCCGCCGCCTCGGCTCACGCGCGCGGCCGCCTGCGCTCCGCCGCCGCGGCCGCCCTGGGAGCCGGCCCGGCCGCGGCCCCGGCCCCCGCCGCGGCCGCCCCGCTGGCTCCGGTTCAGTTTGATGATGTCGTCCAGAGACATGTCCATTTTGTCGGCCATGGCGGGCGCCGAATCGGCCTCAGCTCGAGCCCGCGCGTCAGCACGCCGCGGCGTCACTTCCGGCGGCGCGCGCGGACTTCCGGCGCCGCGGCCTCGGAGCGGCCGCTGATTGGCGGCGGGCGGCGGCTGCGCGCGCGGGGCGGAGGGGCGCGTGCGCAGTGCGCGCGGGGCGGGCGGGCGCGGACTGGAGCTGCCGGCCGGGGCCGCGGTCGTTTTTATACCTTCCCGCGCGGACGCGGGCGCCGCCAACGGAAGGGCGGGGCGGCGCGTGGTCGGGCCGCACAGGGTGCGAGGGCGCCGGGGATTGGGGCGGCCGTTGGGGCGGGGCCTGCCGCCCCTCCCCGCCGGGCGGGCTCACGCGCTCGCCTCCCGGCCCGCAGGCCCCGGCGCCATGAGGGTGAAGATCAAGTGTTGGAACGGCGTGGCCACCTGGCTCTGGGTGGCCAACGACGAGAACTGCGGCATCTGCCGGATGGCGTTCAACGGCTGCTGCCCCGACTGTGAGTGCCCGGGAGGGCGGGCGCGTGGAGCCGCCGGTGCCTTCCCCGCACTTCGGCCCGCGCGCGGGGACACCTGCGCCCTGGCAGCCCCCGCCCTCGCCTGGGGCGCGGAGGCAGCGGCTCGCGGTGACCGTTAGGATCCACTTATTTACTGAGAACCAGAGCTCCGGGGAGGCGCGGGGGGAGGTCTGCCATCTGCTGGGCCCCCCCGCGAATGGCCGCAACGGCCCGAGCTGCGCCCGTCCAGGTCCCCCACGCGGGCGCAGGGCCCAAGCACTCGGCCGTCTTCCCCTGCTTCCCCAGGCCACAGCCGAGAGCTGGGTCAGAAGTGGAGCAGCCGGGACTCAGCCGGCGCCCACAGGGAGGCCGGCACTGCAGGCGGTGGTCGGAGTCTTTCTTTTACCCTGGCTGGAGAGAGGTCTCACCAGGAGCTGATCGCCCGGACCTGATCGGTGGGTGGGTGGGTGGGTTTCTCCCCACTCCCCACTCCCCACTCCCTCTTCTCTTGTGCCCCGGGCTCAGCTTTGATTGGCTTTTCCCGGTAGCAGAGATGATTAGCAATTAGCGCTATTCAACCTTTTAAAATGCTCGGGAGGGCGGGACACAGCCCGAGGCGAGGACTTGCACCTTTCAAAGCAACACCGTTAGCCTGAGGAAGCCCAGTAATCCTGTTAAGTCTCTAACCGTGGCCACGTGGCCCGCACGGGGTCTGGGAGGGGCATCCAGGCGCTCAGCGCTGGCTACTGCAGGGCCTGCTGGCTGGCTGCAGCCCAGAGGGACCATCGCTAGGGCTGCGCAGCCCCTTGGTCCTCAAGGACCCCCTGCCTGGGTGTGACCCAGCCCTTCTCCGTGGCCAGCAGATGGGGGTGGAAAGGCCCCAGGGGTCCTAGTGGGGCTGGGGGCAGGCGGTGGGCTGTGAGCCTTAGCCTGGGGGCGTCTCCCCTGCACACAGCCAGCCTTCCCAGGCTCACCTGTGGTGCTGCGGGCCGGCAGACACGGTGTCCCCAAGGCCCCGCCGCACGCCCTCGCCATGTCTAGGGGCTTGGGTCTGGAGGGCTCACTGCTGGACGCGGCACCGTGACCTGCTCAGCCAGGCCAGCGCGCAGGTGTCCGGCTTCTGGGAAGGAGGTGACCACGCTGCCCGCCAGGTGTGCCTGCAGGAGGGGGCAGGGCCCTGCCGCGCTGCGCCCCCTCACCGCGTGCCGGCCCCTCCCACAGGCAAGGTGCCCGGAGACGACTGCCCGCTGGTCTGGGGCCAGTGCTCGCACTGCTTCCACATGCACTGCATCCTCAAGTGGCTCAACGCGCAGCAGGTGCAGCAACACTGCCCCATGTGCCGGCAGGAGTGGAAGTTCAAGGAGTAGCGCGGCCCCGCCCCCGGCCCGCCCCCGGCCCCGCCCCCGGCGCCGACGTCGCTCTCAGGAGTAAAAGTCGCTACACTCAGCCTTGCGAGCCTGTCTTCGTCTGGAAACGCGGGAGCAAACATCGCCTGGGGGCCCGGCAAAGCCTGAGTCACAGCGCAGGCGGGAGTGGGAACACAGGACCAGACAGGGCCCCTCCCTCTGGCTGCTGGCTGGGGCGCTGACGCCCTCCCGCCCAGTGTCAGGGACATCCGGGGACATCGCCAGGCGCGGCCTCCCTGCCCGGGGGCACAGCTCTGGGGGGCACCTCTGGGGTGCTTGGCAGCTGCTGCAAGACCATGTCCAGGGGTCCCTGCTGGCTCTGCCCGCCCTGGGGACTGCCCCTCATCAGGCACAGCGTGGGCATCTGCGCCCTGGCCTCCCACCAGGGCCTGCAGACACACACCTGGTGCTCGCGGTATAGCTACACAGCCTTGGGGTCTGGGGCGGGTGCTAGGAAGTGAGGGGCACCCACCCCGAGGGGTCAGGGAGACCCTGGGTTTGGGACACTCTGGGGCTGAGCCTGCCCTCAGGTGTGGGCTTGGGCAGCCCTGCAGGGGTCGCACAGCTCCCCTGCCCCTTCAGGCTCTCTAACCCCGAGCCCCAGCTGGGTCCCCGCCGCCAGAGCCCACACTGGTCTGCTTTCCCAGGCCGTGCACGAGTGGCCCCTGCAGGATCCTCCCGGTCAGCCCCGTGTTGTCTGCCGGAGCCCAAACCCCTCCTGGCCACGGCCCTGTCATTTCCTGACATCCCCCAGCCTGGGGTCTGGCCTGCTCCCCGTGCACCCCCCAGCTGCAGGTGCAGCGCTGCCGGGCCCTTCACTGCTCCCCTTGCCCCGGGTGCTGTGCCTTCTGTCTCGGGAGAGCTGGGGCTCAGCG
This sequence comes from Sylvilagus bachmani, assembly GCA_015711505.1. Taxonomy (NCBI): domain Eukaryota; kingdom Metazoa; phylum Chordata; class Mammalia; order Lagomorpha; family Leporidae; genus Sylvilagus; species Sylvilagus bachmani. Next base: position 848,803 of record CM027400.1, on the reverse strand, counting down.
CAGCCAGGCTCCCTGGGCGCCTGCCAGGCTGAGCGGGACCTGAAACCCGAGGTCGGCCCGGGGGTGGGGGAACCGCCCCCGCTCCAGCGCTGCCTGTGCCTGCAGGCGCTCGCCCAGCCGCCTCCTCTCTCCGGTTTAGGGACGCCCCGTGCGTCCTGCGTGTCACCCACACGCTGGGCCCTGCGCACACAGCCAGCTCAGGCACACACTTCCCCCACCCCGCCTCAGATATAAAGCTGGCTCCCAGCCTCATCCCCGGTGCCTGCTACTGCCTGCCTCCCCATGACCCGGCCCACTACGCTGGTGGCCGCTGCCCTGGCGCTGTGCCTCCTGCTGGCTCCGCCTGGCCATGCGTGGCACCGGCCGGCTGCAGGGTCTGGCCACTACTCGGTGGGCCGTGCTGCAGGGCTTCTGTCCGGCTTCCGCAGGTCCCCGCACGCACGGCGCTCGGAGCTCCCCAGCTGGTCAGGGGCTTCCGTGGAGCTGCGTCCCAGCCTGCAGGGCCTGGTGAGTGTGGGCGTGGGGGGCATGGGGGGTGCAGGAGTGGGGTGGGAGGCGGTACGGGCGCCCTCCTGAGCCTCCCCTCCCCCCAGGCCCTGTGCGTCAAGGATGTCACCCCAGACCTGCAGAGCTGCGCGCGCCTGCCTGCCGGCCGCGGGACCTTCCAGTGCAAAGCTGACGTCTCCCTGTCACTGAGCGCTGCAGGCTGCCCCCACGCCTGATCCCCACCTCCCCATGGAGGCCCCCGCCTGCCCTGTAGTACGTGACTAAACCAATAAACGGGAGAGAAGCTGCTTCCAGGGAGTTGCTGCCGGCAGGAACCACCCCCCCTCGCCCTCCTGCTTGGGTGGGTGTGTGGCCATGGGCTGCGGGTAGGATGCCCTGCAGGCCCCCGGCACGGTCGGCACCTTCCCCAGCAGAACCTCCAGGTCCCTGGTTTCTCTGGCCAGACAGCCCAGCCCCTTCTCCACACCCAGCTCCAGGACCCCTTTACTGGGGACGGCACATCCACCAGCTTAAACCTGGGCTGGATTTCAAAGATGCCCCCCGACTGCCCCAGAGGGTCCCCCCAGGGCCTCTGCTCCCACAGTCCTAAGCACTGGGCACGGGATTTGGGGGTGGGGGAGCAGCCTGGCGACAACTGTCCCTCAGCCTCCCCATCTCACTGGCTCTGGCCCTGGGGCCCCTGATTGTCCCCACTCCTGGCTGAGCTGATTCCCAGCCCCATGCCTATCCCCCCAAGTCCACAGGGCAGCTGCCTGGGGTGGGCACACTGGTGGCAGGCCCACCTTCCGGAGGGGAGGGAGCAGGCTGCCCCGGGCCTCTCCCCACTGGGCGTCCCGCAGAGCCCGCAGCCCCACACAGCACTGCGCACCAGGCTTTATTGGATGGCACCAGAGATGGACGGCAGTCAGTCAGGGACGGGTGGTGAAGCTGGCAGCAGGCCGAGTGCGTCTTCTCGGAGCCAGGCATGGGTGCCACACAGTCTGCACCCGGGGGCTCCCTGGGCAGAGCCCTCTGCCTCCACCCACAGCTGGCGGGTGGGCGCTGCCGTCCCAGGGGAGAAGGGGTGCAGGCGCCCTCTGTTCATCCCGCCTGGGGCCGCTGCGCTGGACGGGACCCTCCGCGAGCGGCGTCCACACGGGCACTCCCGGCAGCCGGGCCGGTCGGAGGGCCGCACTGCAGCTTCCCGGAGACCCAGGAGCAGAGCTGCTGGCTGCAGAGGCAGGGCCTGGGCCTCAGTCCCTCTCCCCGGGGGGCTCTGCCTCCTGCTGCCTCCTGGCCTCCAGGAAGGCCAGCTCCTTGGCTTCTTTCTTCTGGTTCCGAGCCTCGTACTCCAACCTGGGGGACGGGCTGGGGTGAGCCGGGCAGGGGTCCTGCCACTGGTGCCTCCACAGCGCACACCCCCAGCCTACCGGGCAGCCCTCACCTGTTCTTGATGATCCGCTGGACAATGAGGTCAGTGGTGAGGTCGTTGCCGCTGTCGATCTGACAGAAGATGCCCCTCCTCTTGGGCTCCTGGGGGCCAGAGCGGAGACGAGGACCCTTCCTTAAAGCAGGGACCTGCCAGCTGCCCAGCCCCGGGGCGGCGGTAGCACCGTGTGTGCCCGTCTCCAGACACGGTGATGGCCAGCACCCACCTGGTAAGGGTCCGAGCCATCCCTGTCAGCCACAATCTCTGTCTTCCCGTGACACACCAGGTCCACCTGGGGGAGGAACGGGTCAGGGTGGCAGCCACCACCGACCACAGCCCGAGGCCAGCCCGGTCCTCCCCCCACGCCATGCACAGGCTCACCTTGAAGTGAGCCAGGAGCTCAGCCGTGACCGCGTACGGGGCCCCGATCACCACCTCTGACACGTACTGTGGAGGGAGGGCACAGGCCGCTCAGTCCCACCTGGGCCAGGCCCGAGGCTGGAGTAGCTGGGTCCCTTGGGCCCCTCGGGGACTGCTAGGAGCCACGGGCAGGCACACTCACCCGGCAGGCCAGCACGCTCAGGGTCCGCTCGTGCAGGTTCATGATGGGGTAGTTCTTCCCCTTATAGCGATTGACCTCCTGGGCGCAAACATGCGGGCTCAGGCAGGTTCCCGCCCAGCTGGCTCACGGGAGGACACTGGGGAAGGTGCCCACCCTCATGGAGACGCCCTGGGCAAGAGGGTGGATCCCCCAGGGCTCTGTGGCCCTCACAGGGCCCCCGGCCCAACCTCTTGCAGCTATCTCTGCCCAGTGAGCCCAGGAGGGAGCGGGCAGGGCAGTGACCTGGTCGAAGTGCAGGCCAACGATGATGTAGGGCCTGTCCGCCAGCCGGTACACCTTCTCCAGGAAGTCCACGTGCCCGATGTCTGCCCAGGTTAAGAAGCGAGAACACAGGAGGAGTGCAGGCACACACCTGCTGCCCCCCCCCCCCCAGCCCTGGCCCCTGTGTGCGGGTGTGGAGCAGCGGCGGCGGCGGATACGAAACAGGTCGAAGGCGCCGTCCACATAGATGACCGTCTCTCCTGGCTGCGGCTCCTTCCCCGAGGCAAACTGGATGATCTTCTGGGAGGTCTGCAGGAACTGGGACACCCCCGTCCAGGGGCTGCGCCCCCCAGGGCACTGCAGGCCGAGAGAGGCAGCGTCAGCAGCAGTGGCCTGCTGACCGCCTCCCTTCCCCGGCCCCACTGAGGGCCCTGCCTGTCACAAGTATGGGGTGCTGGGAGCAGGTGCACGGGGCGTGGCGGGCAGGCCCAGCTCAGAGCCGTTTCCAGGCTGGCACCTGGCATGGGGCGGGGGCAGGGACAGCTACCCCCAGGCCAGGCGAAGCCCCTCCACGGTGGGACCATGGCTCTGTGTGTGGCCACGGCAGGCCCTGCGCTCAGCACCACGGCCCAGCGACCGACCACCAGGAGGAGGTGGGGACGCGGCACCCTGAGGCCACTGGTCACCTGGGAGACTTCTGAGCAAAGTGTGTCCCCGGCGGGTGTCGGGTGGGGGGGCTACAAAGGGAGAGAGGACCAGGCCACTGGTTAGCGGCCACCTGTCTGGGCAGTCCTTGCTCCTCCGAGCAGTGGCCACAGCGATGGGCCTGCTGGTGCACCTCCTGCCTGCCCACCCCGCTCCCGGCGGGCGTCCACCAGCTGGCCGTCAGCATGTGGGAGGGGGTGGGTGCAGCTCCGGGCCAGCCTCTCCCCCGGGAAGGCAGGGTGGGTGGCAGGGAGTCCCGCGCCTGAGCCCTGCCCGCCCGGCCCACACTCACCTTGCCGAAGCTGTCTGCATACTGCCGGTACTCAGAGGACAGCTCCTGCACAGACGGGCAGAGGGACGGGGCTTCAGAGCAGCTGACCCCAGGACTGGGGGAGCAGAGGCAGGGGAGGGCGGAGGGGGCTCACCTGGCTGCTGTGATGGGCCTTGGTCACCAGCAGCATGCGGCCCACGAGGTCCGTGGTGGACACACCCTGGGTGCGCTTGCACTCTCTAGCGGACAGAGCGGGGCTGGGCTCCCACTGGGAGGCCACCCTGAGCTGCCCACGCCCTGCCCGCACCCCGCCTCCCAGCAGCCTCAGAGCCTGGAGGACGGCCAGCTCCTGCCTCCCTCTGGTCCCAGCCCTGGCCCAGGGGCGGCAGACACCTCACCTGTACCGCCCCGCCTGCTTCACCTCCTCATAGGTGTCCCGGCCGTCCACGGTCAGCGTGATGTCATCTGGGGGTGGTGCACACAGTTCTCAGCCACAAGCCAGGACCCTGGCCCGGCCCACGCTCGTGCTCGCTCCCTGGGAGGCCCAGAGCTTTCTTGGATGCACAGAGGGCTTGGTGCCCTGCCGAGTTCTGGTCCCAAGCGACTCACTGCCATGGACACAGAAGTCACAGCTGTACTTGTCCAGCGTCTCCAGCGTGGTCACGTAGGGCGCCGCGGGCACCACTTCGTCCACCCACTTGATGGCTTGTACCATCTTGTACCTCTCCTCCTCGGTGAACACCGGGGGGCCCTTGTGCTTGGCGATCTCCTCTAGGTCCGGGGAGAAGCACAAGGTGACCCCTGTGCCCCGCTGGCCCCACTCCTCCCTCAGGAGGCCCCGGCCCAGGACCCGGCAGGCTCCGCCCATGGGGCGCTCTGCCCACACGGGGCTGGGGATGCCTCCTGCATAAGTCACAGCTTCTGAACCCGGCCAGAGTTCCCGGAGTCGGGGGTACCCTGGGCGCGGAGCCAGGTCAGGGGTTGAGGGCAGTGGGCAGCACAGCCAGGGGCACTATGTTCAGGGATCGCACTGCTCGCCGCTGGCCAGCCCTGCTCTAAACCCTGGCACCCACAGCTGCCCTCTGGGCAAGGACGTCCTGGCCAGGCTGCTTACCGTCCGTGTGCACGCCCACGACCAGGTAGTCGCCCATGGCCCGGGCCTGGCGCAGCTGGTTCGAGTGGCCATAATGCACCATGTCATAGCTGCGGCGACAGACGGGGTGGTCAGGCCCTCAGCTCTCCACGTCTGGACCCCCTAGAGCTGGGCCTGGCAGGGGTCCTAGGACCGGGGACAGCGAGGCCTGGTGGGGGCACGGGCTCGGGACCACACTCCAGGCCCCACGTCTCCCTTCGCCACATACACGAGCATTCTAACACCACCCCCGGGGCCGAGTGAACTCCGTGGGGCCGAGACGGCCGTCTGTCCCTGGACAACACAGGCAGCAGGAATCCCGGCTCTGCAACCCGGCTCCCTCCCGGGTGGTCCCAGGAGCGGTACCACCTGCCGGCTCTCCCCAACCCGCGCCTAGAGGTTTTAGCTTCAATCCCATCTGGTCACGGGGGAGACTTTTTGCTGTGGTTTTTTCTTCTTTAAATCATTTACTTAGCTATTCAAAGGGCAGAGTGACAGAGAGAGGACTTCTCTCTACTGGGTCACAACGCCAGGAGCCGGGAGCTCCATCCGGGTCTCCCACGTGGGTGCATGGCCGGGCGCGTCCGCAGGCAGCCGGCTCGTAAGCGGAGTGGACAGCGGTGCAGGTGGCTGCTTAACCCGCTGGGCGCCCCCTCCGCTCTGCCTCCCCCCAGCAGGTGCAACGCTACCTCTGCTGTTCCTGGGAGGGGGCGCAAGCTCCGGCTCCGCGCCCTCCGTCCCGCCACCCCTCCCCACACAGCCCAGGTAAGGCGGCCGCGCACTGGTCCGGCAGCTGCAGCTCTCGTGCCCGCGGGGCGGGCTGGACCGGGGAGGGCACGGCGCGGGACGAGGGCGGAGCTGGCCGAGCGGCACAGGCCAAGGTCAGAGTCCGAGACAGGAGGCCTGGCTCCTGCCCCCGAGGCGACTCCAGGTGCGAGAACGAGCCCGGTCGGCCCCGACAGACTCCGCGGGAGCCAGGGCCCGGCGCCCTCACCTGCCGACAGCCCCCGACGACGCCCCCTGTCGGCCTCGCCCGAGAGCACCGCGGGACACGCGGGAGCCGGAGCCCGCCGGGTTCCAGGTCTCCCGCGGCCGGGGCCCCTGCCGGGCCTGCCCGCGCCGCCGTGGCCAGCCGGGCCCCGGGGATCTGCGGCCCCGCGCCTCCCGCCGGCCGCCGCAGCCGAGTCACGTCCCGGGAAGAGCCCGGGGCCCCGGCAACCGCCGGCGCGTGACTCCCGGAAAGAACCCGCCCGCCCTCCGCCGCCCGCGCTCACCAGCCATCGCACCACACCCGCACGGCGCGCCGGCCCCCTGGGCCCGACCGCTCGGCGACCCCCGCCGCCCCGTGCCCGTTGCGGATCATGGCCCGTAGCACCGGCGCAGCCCTGCCAGCTCCCGGCCGCCGCCAGCCCCCGCGGCCCCGCCCCGCGCACGCGCAGCTGCCGTCACGCGGGCCTCACCCGCCGCGCTCGACCAATGGCGCACGCCGCCAGGCCGGAGCCACACCCAGCCCCGCGGGCCGCACCCCCACCCACCGCACGCGGCCAATGGCCGGCGTCGCGCGGCCTGGGCCCCGCCCCCTCGCGGCCCTTCCGTCTCCGCCCACTCCCAGCCCCGGGGCCGCCGCCTCCGCCGCGGTCCGTTGGGGTTCGCCGCGAGAAGCAGCCAGTGGGACGCGGGGAAGGCTGGAGGCGTTTAATGAGGGCCAGAGTCCGCAGAGCGCCCGGGCTCGGGCCCGCCGCGTGACCGCAGACCGGCCAGGCTGCAGCGGAGCGCGTCCGAGGCCGGGTCCGAGTGGCCGCGGCCCTCTGCCGCTCCGCCCGCACGTCCTCGTGGGACACGGCCTCCGCGTGGGCATCTGGACGCCGTCCCGGGGTTCCGCTCGGCGGCTGCGGCCGCTGCAGGGCGCTCTCCGCGTCCGCCGAGGCCAGCTACGTCACTTTCTTCCGTTTGGTGCGCTTGGCGCAGCCCCTGCCAAACCAGCCCCCGAGCACGGGGGCCGAGCTGGGCGGGGCGCCGCGGTGCCCCGGCGGGGCCTCCTCCCGGCTCCTGCACAGCGGCTTCCGGCTGTGGCTGCCCTCCTCGCCGGCTCGCAGCGGCGTCGCCAGGGAGAAGATGGGGTCCTGCCACCTACCGAGAGGGGGCGCCGCGTCAGGCCGGCCGGGCGCCCGGGGCACGCCCCTCCCCTGCCCCCCAGCCTCGCCCTCCTGGTCGGCGCCCGCAGGTCCGGCCTCGTTGGGGCTCAGCGAGCCCGGTCAGCGCCTCCGTCCAGGGCGAGTCGCCGGCAGCTCTGGGCCCCACCCCCCCCTGCAGGGCTGGGGGCGCGCCCACCGACCCGCTCCCCTTCCCGGCCTGTCTAGGGAGGCGTGGCCTACACACTACGCCGTGAGGAATCATGTGTTGACTGAGATGCAGAACCACAGATTATAAACTTAAGATACAGAGAAGCACTGATAGAAGAAATGAGTAAGTCAATGTGAAAACAAAATGCACAGCACACGGCAGGCCCACAGGACGGACACCACGGACATAACATACAAGAATTGCCAGGCCCCGAAGGTGAAGGGATCCTTAATTTCTTGAACCCTTTGATTAAAAGAAGTTACTGATTTCCCCTATAAGACCCTGGAAATTCACAGAGAAAAAAAGTGTAAACTTTTCACTCAATACACACACCGAGTGTAAATCATCGCGAGCTCCGCGTTCAGTTTGCTTAAGCTTCCCCACCATGCCACGCCACGCCACGGCCACGGCCACGGCCACACCCCCTCGGACCTCTGCAACGGGGCGGTCTGGGAACAGGCGGGCGGCAGCTGGGGCGGCGGGCGCCCCACCTCGGGCTCCACGCTCGTGCCAGGGCGCGGCCTGCACAGGTGCACGGGGGCTCCTCGGCGGCCGGCCCCGGCTGGGTCCCTTCTGGAGGCACGGGGCGCAGACGGCAGCGGGGCAGCTCGGCGGTGCCCACTCACCTGCTGTAGGGGGGGATCTCCAGGCCTAGCTCCTGCATGAGCAGCCCCATGACGTCATCACACCGCCCGTGCAGCTTCAGGGCCGCCCCGTCGTCCTTTGGGGTCCACTGTGGGCAGGGAAGGGCAGTGAGGAAGTCGCCCCACTCCTCCCCAGGGGCCTCCCTCCGGGACACGTGAGCCTGCTACATGTCTCTGACTTTTTTTCTTTTTTTAAGACATTTACTTTCATTTTTATTTGAAAGGCAGAGAGGGAGGAACCGGAGAGGTTCCATTTGCTGGTTCACTCTCCAAACACCTACAGTCTGGCCAGGCTAACACCAGGATCCCAAAACGCGATCTGGAGGTGGCAGGGCTCGAGCACGAGCCTCCAGCTGCTGCCCGCCAGGGTGCACGGGCAGGAAGCGAGGCCAGGCCCCCGGTCAGCTGTGCCACACAGGCCTTGGAGCGGGCCCCGCCCTGAGCACCCGCGTTACCTGCAAGTTCACGATGTAGAGCTTGGGCCGCCGGCTAGGGGGCTTGGTCATGCACCAGAGCTGTGGGTACTTCTTCAGAACCTGCAAACGGACGGACAGACACAGCACATGCTCGCGCCGCACGGCCCCAGCAGCAGGGGCGTGGCCCCAGCGCAGAGCCCTGGGGGGGGCCCACCTTCAGGCTGGAGCCCAAACACAGGATGGCGTCTGCTTCGCTGGCGGCCGCAGTGGCTGCCTCCCAGTTCAGAGGCTGCCCCAGGGTCCCCCGCTCCCCGAAGTGCACGATGGTGTCGCGGAGCTGGGTCCCGCACTTGTGGCAGGCCCGGCCGGTCTGGTGTCGGTGGAGGGCGGTGCGCTCCGTCACGTCAAACACCCGCACGTACTCCCTGTTGGGGACGCAGGAGGTGCAGACCTGGGGGCGGAAGACAGGCTCCAGTGAGCGCTGGCCCGGCCCGGCCCGGCCCACCGCCCTCGTGACCGCTCACCTCAATATACATGTTCCCGTGCAGCTCCGAGATGGCTGAGCGCGGCAGCCCGCTCCGCAGGTGGAGCCCGTCGCAGTTCTGGGACACCACGTGCTGCACCTGGAGGGGGGCCACTCTGAGCCCAGTGACAACCCCAACCCCACAGGAAACCTCGGAAAGCCAAGCTCACGGCAGGCCCAACCCGCGGAGTGCCAGGCCCGGAGCAGCCTGGAGGGCAGGCGTGCGTCTGCGACGCAGCTCGGGGCTCCCACGGGGCAGACGTGGCCACGCCCAGATCCACGCTCCGCTCCAGGGCCTGGGCAGAGGGGGACCCGCCACCTACTCGCTGGCTCCCCGTGACCGGGAGGCTCTCAAGGGCCATGGGGTGAAGTGAGGGAGGGGTGGCCTTGAGCAACCCTGGGCCAAGATGCCCTGGACGAGATGGCTCCCGGGAGGGGCTGCTGTTCTGTCTTGGGGGTCACCGTGCACGCCTCCCACAGAGAGGGTGCAGCCGCTCCCTGAGCCTGGGGCAGGCAGCCCGGGGACCTGCCAGCCCCGGGCGGCTCTTACCAGCTGCTGCTTGTGCAGTCGGGCGATGCTCATGTGAGTGAGAGTGGGCTCGGCCTCACTCAGGTCGGCAGCGCTGCCGGGCAGAAGGCAAAGTGGGGTGAGGCCCTGCAGGCCTGGGGGCTCGCCTGCCCCACCCAGGCAGGCCGGCGAGCCGAGCCCCTTACCTGACACTCCGTCCCTTCTGAAGCAGCGTCCACACGCCATTGGGGCCCCGGTAGTCTGGGATGCAGGCTGCCTGTGTGCTCGGAAAAAGAGAAGCCCAGTGGGCCGGCGGCACAGCCGGGAAGCAGAAACCCTGCCCACCAGCCTGAGCCCCAGCAGCTGCACCCGATACGGCTTCCCTCCTCACTACCCTCCCAGGCCCCCGCGCCCCGAGAGCCGCCACAGCACAGTCCACAGCACAGCGTGTGTCCCGGGCACGGAGGGAGGACTGCACAGGGCTCCGAGTGGCCCCTTCCCCACCTGAACAATGACCAGACGACCTGTGCACCCACCCAGCCACGTCGCCCCGGCCAGCAAAGGACCCAGGAGACTGCCAGGGCCCCTCCTGCACAAGCCCCATCTCCCCAGGCAGCCCGAGCTCTGAGAAGTGCCCGCGGCGTCGGGGGTCACACTGAGGTCACACCGCCCAGCCGCAGGCCGCTTTCAGAGAGGCCACGGGGCTGCGGCTCAAGAACCGCGGGGCTGGACGGTCCCACTTGCGGTGGATAGGAGCCCCCGCACACGGGGCTCCCCGTGCCAGGCTGAGCAGGCCCCGGCCTGTTGGTACCCACAGTGCCTCCCCCTCCACCTGCGGGCCGCCCCCGTCCAGCAAAGCTGTCGGCGGCCCCACGCCCCTCTCCCCTGCTGCCTGTCCGCCTCCCACTGCGGAACCGGGCGCGGCGTGCGGCTCGGCTCTGCCCGCGCACCCGGCCCGCAAGCCGCCGGCGGCGCTGAGGCCGAGTCGCGCCGTGTTCGCCGCTTTCCGGGCCGGGAGTGCGGCGTCCAGCGCGGTCAGTGTCCCAGGAGGGGGCGCCCCACGCCCGCCCCCCGGCGCTCCGGTCCAGCGCGACGCGGGCGAGTGTGGGTCTGGGCCGCGCGCGCCTCCCTACCGTGCTGATCCCCGCGCCCGTGTAGACGACCAAGTGCTTGGAGTTGCGCACGGCGGCGGCCAGCTCCCGCACCTTCCTCCGCAGCTCGTCCGGGTCATCGCACACCTGCGGGGACGCGAGCCGCTCAGCCCGCGCCCGCCGCCCCGGCCCCGCCCGCGCGGCCCCGACTTGCCTCCTGCTGCCGCCGCTTCAGCCCCTCCCGCCGCCGGCGCCGGCCCTGCAGCTCGGTCACCAGGTCCTCGCTCTCGGCCAGCAGCCGGCTCTCCTCGGCGCTGCGCTCGGCCGCCGCCTTCCGCAGGATGCGGGACACCTGCGGGCGGGCGGGCGGTGAGAGGCGGCCCCGCGCGCAGCGGACGCGGGGTGCGGCGCGGGCGGGCGGCCTACCTGGCGGAGGCGCTCCCGCTGCTGCTCCTCCCGCAGCCTCCGCACCCGCTCCGCCGCCTTGCGCTCCGAGCGGCCCAGACCCCCGGCTGCCATCGCTCCCCGCGGAGACCGGCGCTTCCGGCTTCCGCTTCCGCCTCGCCGGCGGCCGCCCGGGGCGCATGCGCACGCGCCCCGCCCCGCCCTTCCTGCCCTGCCCGCCGCCCCGCCCCCAAGGAAGCACCTGCCAATCTCTTTTTAAAAGGTGTTTATTGATCATATACAAAATAAAGAAAACCTTATATATCACAAACATACACTATGTACAGCAATAAATACCGGCGGCCAGGCCCAGGGCCGCCCCTCCTGGACAATAACTTAGCAATAAATACTGCGCGGGGCCCCGGGGACAGGCCTCCCCCCACGCACGCCCCACACCCACTGCGGGTCGCCTGGGCCCCTCCCTTCCCTAGCTCTGCATCAGCCCCCCACCCGCCCTGCGGACCCCAGGGCACCCCCACGGTCACCTCTCCCGGCTTCGGCCCTCAGCCGGGGGCCACCATCAACCGCACGGCCCTGCACGCGCAGACAGCCCTCGTCCCGCTGCCCGGGGTCACCCGGAGAAGGCTGTCCGCAGCGACTGCGTTTGGTTAAAGGCTTCAGGGACTCGCGAACTGAAGGGGTCGAGGAGGGGCAGGCAGGGGCTGGGGCTGGGGGGGGGGGCGCTCTGCCATTCCAGCTCAGACGCACAGGGCCACCCCGGCTCTCAAAGCTGCTGCGGGTGCGCAGTTGGGAAGCGTGCAGCTGGCCCAGCAGGTGCCACGCGCACAGCCCAGAGGCAGGAGGGCCCTGAGCCCCAGACACACACGCCTGCCTGCGTGGCACCGACGACCCAGCCTCTGCTCTCCCACCTGCCCCAAGACCAGACAGCCAGCAGGGAGCCGCACCCGTGCCAGGAGGAGTCACTCAGTGGCTTCTGGGGGGGAAAATCGTTAATGTGTTGGTTCCTTTCACCAAACCACAGCCTAAAAAAATAACTCACAGGATCCCAGAGCGGAAGTGTGCAGCGGGCTGCCCGGGCTGCCCCGCTGTGGACGGGAGTTCTGGCCAAGCGGCCGCACAGGGCCTGACCACCAGCCCAGAGCGATGGGCACCGACGCCGACCACGGAGGCCAGGGGTGCACGCACAGACCCACTGAAGCCAGCAGAGAGCCCGGGCCACGCTGCGTAGGGACGTCTGCGTGTCCGAACGGGATCAGGAGGGCCGGGGCGGCGTCAAGCAGGAGGGAAGGCGCAGGTTAGGGTTCACTTGGCGGACAGGTTCAGGAGGCCCGGCCTCAGCCGCAGCCCTCCATCCGCCGTGTCGGGGAAAAGGTGAGAAGAGAGCACACCACACCCTCACGGTGGGAGACAGACCCGGCACGACCCGAAGGACACACACAGCCACGCGTAGACACAGAATCTACTGCCGAGAAATCAGGGTGAGGGGAGGGAGCCCCAGCGCACGGCCTCGCCAACCCCAGAAGCCCCCGTGGGCCGGATCAAGGCCCTGGGAGCTCACCCTGCCCCGCTCCTCTTCCTCACTCACACTCTCCCTCCCGGGGACACCAGGGCCAGGCTCCGCTCCTGCAAGGCACGACCTCTCCCTCCCTCGGCATTCCAGCTCAGGGCTGCCAGCAGACAGCAGCAGACCCGGGGCTCAGGACGCCCAGCAACTCCCCCGCACCGCAGGCCAGCTCAGGTCTCCACAGGGGGGCCTCCGAGCCCCTGGAGCCAACGCACAGGGGCCTGTCAGGACCCAGGGGTGGACGGCACGGGTGGCCCTCCAGGCTAAGGCGCCTCTGCCTGCCCGGTGAAACCTGAACGGTCAGCTTTTCACCTCCTGTGCCTCCCAGGGGTCCAGGCTGCCCCGGCCAGAGGCCCACATGGCCAGATGGGGCTGTGACCTCTTCGGGTGGCACTCTGGGCACCCCCGCGCCCACGGGAGCTTCCTGAACCAGGCCTGGGAGGCCAGCAGCGTCGGCTGAAAGCTGGGACGGGCAGAAGCACCCGTGAGAGTCCAGCCGTGACCCCTGGAAGACACAGGCCCCGGAGGGAGGTGGGAGGAGGGGCCGTGGCCCCAAGCTGCCGGCATGGATAGGCAGGGAACAGGGACAGACCCGGCCCCGAGCCCACAGTCCTTGTCTGGCCCTGGTGGCGATGCCCTGGCTCTAGGGGTGCTCCAGGTGGGGCCCACCCATGCTGCCTGGAAGCAGCACCCATGCGCTCAGTTCAGGAGCGATGGTGGGCCGGCCCCCCAGGGAGGCCAGGAACAGGGCCAGGGCTGGAGCCCAGGCGGAAGACAGCCAGGGGCACCCGCGGTGACTCCCTGGTCCCAGCAATGCTGCCACTCAGGGCCAGAGGCGTGGAAGCAACACGGTGGGGGAGACCCCTCCTCCCACCACATGAGCGAAGAGGCCAGGCTGGCGGCCCCGGCGCGGCCCAGGTCCAGCACGTCAGCAGAAGCAAGAACACAACCAAATCCAAAAAACGCACACGGAGAACGCACAGGTCAAAGGTCACCAGGAGCACCAGCACTTGACGGCGGCACGAAACCTCACCAGGCACGACAACACCACGGCACCGGCAAGAGACGGAAGCGGGAGGTCGAAGGCGTAAGTCACTTTCGGTACAATTGCAAAGAGACCAAAGAGGGCGGCCCGGCGGCCTTTTTTTTTTCTTTTTTTAAACTAAGTTTTATAAATAATGTCTGATAACTCTGTGTATATAAAAACTAAACTCCAACAGCCACAAAGAGTCGTCCGTAAGTTTACAAGAAAGGGATTTTTTTGTTTTGTTTTTTTCTTTTTTTAAACTAGCGAAGTTTCTGTTATACTTTCTGCCTTTTCCATTTATATGGTCAAATGTTCTTTTTTTCAAAAGACAGTTTTATAAATACTCTGCAGCTCTTGTTTTTCTTTAACTTTTAAACATATAATTTAATAACTTCGTAAAAGGAACTTCTCTCTTTTAAATAAAGGGCTATCTAACCACACAAACAGCTCATGTAAACAGTGACACGGACCCCGGGCAGGACACAGGGACACGCCCGCCACACACGCGCACACCACTGGTTTGGTCTTGCTCAGTGCAGGGGTCAGTGCCCGGGCCGGCAGCCCACCACTGCCCGGGCAGAGCCCGCCTCCGCCTGCCGGGCCACGCCGAGCTGCCCACGTGGGCCTGTGGAGAGGAGGGCCCCCAGCACCCTTCTGGTTGGCAGCCTGCGGGCCCTGAGAAGGGAGGGCAGACAGGAGCCCTGCCCACCCAGGGACGCCTGCACTGCCTCCCCCAACACCCCGTCCACTCCCGCAGGGCCAGCTCTGGGCTCCAGGCCCGTGCAACCTCGGCACAAAGGGGGCTGGGGGCGCCAAGCTGACCAATTGCAACGCACAGGACACACGACGACACGAGACCAAAGGGGCTCAGCCCGGCGCCCCTGGGGTGCGGGTTGTGCTTTGCAGGGAGGGGAGGGGCGAGGGGGGGGGGAGGAGGGAGGGGAGAGGGACAGGGCAGGGCTGCCGCCGCCACGTGTGCCTGGTGGCCCCTGGTAGACCCGCTGGGCAACGGCGCGCGTCCCTACGACCGGGCGTCCGTCTTCGACTTCACTATCGTGATGACGCTGGTGGCGGCCACTTTGCCGGGGACGAGGGGCCCCAGGCCGGCGGCCAGCGGGCCCCGCGCCGGCGCCACGGGGCTGCGGGCCACGGTCCTGGCGAAGCCCTGCAGGGCCTCGTACTTGGCGCGCAGGGCGTCGAGCTCCCGCCGCATGCTGGCGTTCTCGGAGGCCAGCTTCTCCACCTCCTGCTGCAGCTCCGCCTTCTGCCGCTCCAGCTCCTCCTTCTGCGTCACGCGCTTCACGCGGCAGCTGGCGGCGTAGCCGCGGTTCTTGAGCGTGCGCCGGCGCTGCTTCAGCTGGATGATCTCCTCCTTGGACAGGCCCCGCAGGTGCTGGTTCAGCTCCCGCACGGACATGGTCACCAGCTCCTCGTCGGTCAGGCTGGTGCCATTCTCGCCCGGCTCCCTCTTCACCTGGGGGCCACAGGGACAGGGTCACAGCCACGCTCGGCCTGCCCCCCGCCGCCCTGGCCCAAGACGCCCCTCCCCAGCGGCTCACCTTCAAGGCCTTGTTTCCTTTACTGGGGGTCGTCATAACCCGGGGGGCACAGCAAGCAGGCACTCTGCAAGGCAGGGGGCAGCGGTCAGCACCTCGCCTCCCCAGCTCCCCAGGGGCCCAGGCCCGGCCCACGCCCGGCCGCCTCTCCGCTCCCAGGGAACCAGGGCCAAGACAAAGGGGCAGCGGGAGGTGAGGAGCACCCGAGACGCAGGAGGGGCACGTCCAGGAGGAAGCCGGGCGCTTTAAAAATAACCCCAGCGCTGCCCCGGCTGTTCCTGGCCAGTCACGCTGACTCAGCACATCGCGGCCGCCCGCCCTCGCCGCCGGCACTCCCGAGGCCGCCAGCCAACAGCCGCCCAGGAGCCCCGCTGCTGGGGCCAGGGGGGCTGGGGAGTCACAGCAGGTGGGGGCGACTGCCTGTGCATCCTGAAGTCCTACCTCCCACAGCGGCCTCTCCTGCGCCAGCCCCAGCAAAGCCCCTGCTGTCCCCACCAGGAACTGGGGCAGACAGCAGGGTGAGGGGCCTCCCAGCTTCCCGGGGACCTCTAGCTGGGAGCGGGTCATCCGGCTGACCCCGGCTCCCATGGCGGGACGAGCTGGGGAGTCCCACACCTTGGAAGCAGCAGGCACCCCAACTGAGAGCCTGGCCGGAGGGCCCCTCCAGTCCGCTCTGTCCACCTCCTGGCCCGTGGAGTAACCACTGTGTGGCTTTGGGTTGCAGCTTCCTGCGCCCCTGCCCCACCCTGGCCAGGGCGTTTCACAAGGCCCCTGCTCACTGACAGGCAGGTGGCAGTCACCGACTGCTCTCTGGTCCCCTGCCTGGGCCTGCACCCACAGCCCAGTGCCCAGACCGCTCCCCCCCCGAACCCCTCCCCCCAGGAACCCCCTCCCGGAGCCCGGCCCTCCCACTGCTCTCCAGGTCAGCGGCAGGCAGGTGAACAGGTGGACGGGGAAAAAGGCCACAGTCTCCTGGCCGCCCACCGCACCAGGGGAACCACAGCGTGGCTGGCCAGGCGGCCCACGCTTCCCAGGGTGGAGACCCCACTGCAGCCAGGCCTGGCCAGGAGGCAGCACCCAAGAAGGATGGGGATGGGGATGGGGCGTCCACAGCTGGAGGTCAGGAGGCCCGCAAGCCGGCCCGGGCCGCAGGAGACGGGCCCCACTGCTGCCTGGGCACGGGGGTGTCCCTCCCACCACGACCGTACCCTGACGGCCACACACAATGACAGCGGTGGCTTCCTGAGGGGACCACATATAAAAGTGCCGAGCGCGGCGCAGGGCTGGGAAAAGTGCCTCCTCAACAGATTCGCCCTCTGCAGAAGGCCTGAGCTCAGCACAGTGCAGCCGGGCGCCTTCTGATCAGAGGTGTGCACGCGTATGCGTGTGCATGTGTGTGTGCACACACGTGCAGGCACGCATACCACGGGGGAGGGCCTCGGCAAAGCCAGCGCTTCCAGCCTTCTGGCCTCTGCGGACCCCTGGGGATGGCGGAGAAGCCTGGCTCAAGGCACCTGTCCGAGCCGGGGGGGAGGGGGGGGGGAATCCCGAGGCTGCACTGAGTGGAAGCCCCCCCAGTCCATCCTCTCCATCCTGAGGGCTGCTCAGAGCTAGAGCCGCTGTCCCCTGCTGCCTGACCCACGGGGGACCCTGGGCCACCCACTCAGCTGAGAGCTGGGAAAGGAAAGGGGGCGGGGCAGCTCCTGCCCTTCCTCCAGGACCAACTCCCCGGGGCACCCTGCCCGGCACAGCCCAGTGGCCACAAGTCCCAGGCAGGCCGCCCCGGCGCTCTGCTACCCCCGACCCTGCAGCTCCATTCACGCCAGAGCACCCGTGACCGAGAAGCCCTGAGAAAGTCCTCCCAGGACCCCGCGTAAAATCGCAGCCCAAGACCAGTCGAAGGGTGAGGCACCCACACCAGCGCGCCCCGGGCTGCGCGGTGTCTGGGTGCCACCACGCGACGGCCACGAACCCTGGGCAAGGGAAGCAGTGGGAGGTGAGCTCTGTCCACCTCCCTGGCCCCCCAGCCCCCACCGCGGCCACACCACCCTCGGCACTCTTAGCCGCCAGTCCGGACAGCCGAGACACCACACTGGCTCAGCACACTCCACGCTGAGACCCTTCCTGGCCGGGGGCAACCCCTGGGCGTCTGGGACCGGATTCTTCCGCCTGTGCGTCCACACTAACCCACCTGCTGCACCCCACAGGACGCGTCCCGAGCTCCTGCCGCGTGCAGCCTCGCCCCAGCCCAGGGCCAGCGGCCAGCGGCAGCCGGACCCGGCCGCTGACAGCGCACTGGCTCCCCTGCGAGGTCCGGCTGCCTCCTCCCTGCCGCCCGCCCCTGCGGCCCCGGACGCTCACTGCTCTTTCTCCGGACGTCAGGGGCTGCCCATCCAGGGGCTTCCAGCGGCCAGCTCGGCCCACCAGAGCCCTCCCCTCCCGTCACCCCCCGCTGTTTATCAGTTTGGGGAACTGCCCCGAACGTGGGCCCAGGACCGATCTCTCGCCAGGGGCTCGACCTTCTGCCCCGCAGGAAGCCCGCAACGCGAACGCGGCCTCCGCCTGGCCACGCCGGCCGCGCGCTCATCCTCACGTGTGCCTCCCCCGCGACGGGCCGGCCTCCCCAGTCCCGAGGCCCCGCGCCCAGTCCCCGCGCCAGCAGGCGCTCCGAGTGACCTCATGCTGATGACTCAGCAGGTCGCGGCGCTGGCACGCGAGCCGAGCCCGGGCGCGCGGGCAGGGTCTCCCCGCCGCCCCCGCCCGGCCGCCGGGGCCCTGCGCGCAGCCGGCGGCCGCCGCACACCTGAGGAGCCGGCGGCCGCGCCCCCCGCGCCCCCGCGGACCCCGGCCCGCCCGGCCCCGCCCTCCCCTCGGCCGCCGCCGCGCCGCGCCCCGGGACGTCCCGGCCGCCGCCGAGCGGGCTCCGCGCACGCCCGCCCGCGCCTCCGCGCCGCCGGCGGAGCGCCCGGGCCCCCGCGGCCGGGGCCGGAGCCGGCTCCCGACGGGAGGGGAAGTCGAGGCCCGGCCCGCCGGAGGGCGCGCGGCGCGCCCAGGCCCCGGCCCCGCCCCGGCGCGGCCCCGCCGCCGCCCCCGCCGCCCGGCCCGCCACACTCACCACACTGCGGGCCCGGCGGGCCGGGGCCGGGGCCGGGGCGGGGCCGCGCGCGCTCCGAGGCCGCGCGGAGCTGGGGCGGGCGCCGGGGGTCCGGGCCCGTGGCTGGGGGGGGTCTCGCCGCCTCGCGCGCCGGGCCGAGCGCTCTGCGAAGGCCGGGCCGGACCAGGCTTGGGATCCGCCGCCGCCGCCGCCGCCGCCGCTCCACAGACGTCACATGATGTTTGGTCACGTGGGCTCCATTCATGAAGCGGCGACGCGGCCGGCCGGAGCTTAAAGGGGAAGGCGCGGCGGCGGCGGGGGCGGGGCGCGTCGCTCTGCGCCTGCGCAGCCCGGGCGCCGTCGCCCCTGGCAACGCGCGCCGCGCCCGGGCCGCGGCGGGGGCTCGCGGGACTGCCGGGCGCGCGCCCTGGCCGGACCACGCCCCCGCCGCGGCGCGGTGCGAGCGCGTGGGAGGCCCCAGTCCGAGTTCCGGGTGCCGACCGACCCCGGGGAGCGCGAGCCCGCGCCCAGGCGTGCAGGAGCCAGGTCCCGGCCCCGCGGTGCGCCCGCGAGGAGTGGACGGCGTGGGCCCTGCCCTGGGCCGCCGGCACCTGTCCAAAGCCTGCCTCCGGGTCCGCGTCCGCCCTCGCTGTGGGAGACGCCGCGCGGCGGGGTGGGGGGCGCGCTCTCGGCCCTGTTCCCTGCTCAGGTGCACAGCCAGGCAGGTGAGGAGGTGAGGGCGCCGCGGAGGGGCCGACAGGAGGACCCGGAGCTGCCGTGCGGGGCTGCGCGGGGTTCCTGGCGGGGTGGGGTGTCCACGCGGGACGGCGCGACTTGTAAAGCCTCGGGTTTTTCTGTAGAAAATGCAGCGACTCACCCCCCGAGTGCGTCCCTGGTCTCAGAGCTTGCTCCTCACCCCTCCTGGACGCTGGGTCCAGGCTCTGGGGAGCCGGGTTCGCGGTGGGAATCGGAGCTCCGTGGCCGCTATGCCGAGCGCCTGCCCTGTCCTGCCCGATTGTGGCGGGTGGCTTCCAGGTCTAGGGACGGCCCCCACAGCCACCGTCCAGCTCGCCGGCGGCCAGGACTCTGCCCACCGCGAGCACCCAGTGTCCTGCAGGCCCCTCAACCCGCAATGCTCAGTGAGTCTGGCCTTGACTGGAGGGGGCCAGTCAGGGCCTGGGGCAGGCGTGTGGGCTGGAGGGGACAGTCAGGGCCTGGGGCAGGAGTGTGGGCTGGAGGGGCCAGTCAGGGCCTGGGGCAGGCGTGTGGACTGGAGGGGGCAGTCAGGGCCTGGGGCAGGTTTTGGGCTGGAGGGGGCAGTCAGGGCCTGGGGCAGGCGTGTGGGCTGGAGGGGGGCAGTCAGGGCCTGGGGCAGGCGTGTGGGCTGGAGGGGGCAGTCAGGGCCTGGGGCAGGCGTGTGCACTGGAGGGGGCCGGTCAGGGCCTGGGGCAGGCGTGTGCACTGGAGGGGGCCGGTCAGGGCCTGGGGCAGGCG
>CM027400.1:787254-828792 GCA_015711505.1 Sylvilagus bachmani | reverse complement strand
ACTGGAGGGGACAGTCAGGGCCTGGGGCAGGAGTGTGGACTGGAGGGGACAGTCAGGGCCTGGGGCAGGAGTGTGGGCTGGAGGGGCCGGTCAGGGCCTGGGGCAGGCGTGTGGACTGGAGGGGACGGTCAGGGCCTGGGGCAGGTGTGTGGACTGGAGGGGCCAGTTAGGGCCTGGGGCAGGCGTGTGGGCTGGAGGGGGCAGTTAGGGCCTGGGGCAGGAGTGTGGACTGGAGGGGCCAGTCAGGGCCTGGGGCAGGAGTGTGGACTGGAGGGGGCAGTTAGGGCCTGGGGCAGGTGTGTGGGCTGGAGGGGACAGTTAGGGCCTGGGGCAGGAGTGTGGGCTGGGCCGTGGTCTCTGCTTGGACTGGTGTTCTGTCAGGGGAGGGGTGACTGGGTACTCCCCACCCTGAGGCCCAGGAATTCACTGCCCACACAGCACGGGAGCCCGTGCCCTAGGAGGGGCTTGCGTGGGCCTGGAGTCCCCTCCCATCCTGGGCTGCAGGTCCCACCCTGACAACCAACTTCACTTCGCCCTTGTGCCCAGGCCTGGTGGCCGTTGGGTACGTGAGGAGGGGCCACAGAGGTGGACAGGAAGACCAGTCTTGTCCCCACAGGGCCTCCTGTGCCTGCCCTGGAGTCCTGGGTCTTGGTCCTCACTGGGGTATCCCCTGCACACCCCCAGATGCCAGCCAGTCCCTCACGTCCACCTCACTGTCCCCGCACTCAGAAACCGTCCACGCCCCCTTGTGAGGGCCCCACAGCTCCTCCCACCTCCAGGGCTTCCCCAGTTGCCAACTTCATGTGTGAACTTGACGTCAGTTATGGCGCAGGGCACCCCCCTCCAGGCAGAGGGGGCCGTGACAGAGACCAGCCGTCCCCAGTGGACTGTGAGCCTCAGCCCTGCCCGCCCGCCCGCCCCGCAGGTGCCACTGAGTGCTCTGAGGCACTTTCTTCTAATAACCCCTCACCTCGGTGTGCGTGTGCACGTGTGCGTGTGGCCGCTGGTTCTATTGGAGAACCCGGATTCCCCTCAGCCCCCCAGGATCAGCCCAGCTGACACCTGCAGCTGACTCGCTGGGAGGGTGGGGGCTGCAGGGGCTGGCGGCCCTGCCACAGCACCACGAGCCAAGCAGCCAAGCCTCGGTTCAGGCCGGCTTCTGCACCCCTCCCCAGAAGCCCCTGCCCCCTGCTCCCCCGGGACCTGAGGCGCAGGGTGGCTGCCCGGCTGTGCTTCCGTACAGACGTCACAGGCCAGGCGCTGGGGCTGGAAACCCGTTTATTTAACCACAAGGCTGGGAAGAAGATGGTGCGCCCGGGGTCAAGTGTGCAGGGGCCGCAGCCAGGCCGCCGAGGAGCCCCTCCTCCCTGTCTAATGGAACCTCCAGAGCGCGGATGCCTGGGTCCCCTGTTCCTTCTGCACGGGGCAGGGTTCCCTTGGGAGAGGAGGGCAGGAGGAGCAGGAGGGGGACTGGACTTCATCCTCCAGCCTTCCCAGAGGGAACCCTGGGCCTGTGTACTCGAAGGGCCAAGCCCAGGCCCGACGCTGGGCTGCAGGGGGTGAAGGCCCTCTGGGCCGAGCTGCAGGGGGAGCTGCTCCTGACTGCTGGGTTTGGGGGAGGTTGAGGCTGGAGGATCCATCCCTGTTGGGGGCTCTCATGGACCATGGGGAGCCCCAGGGGAAGTGACACACCCCCTTCCTGGCGCTGAACTGGGCTGACCCTGGCCTTGGGCCTAGAGACCCCCTCCAGGGCAGGAGCCTGGAGCCAGAGAGGGAGTGGACGGCAACGGCAAGGCAGGCGGCAGCCCGGAGGGTCCGTCCTTCTTGTCTGCCAGTGCCAGACTGTGGGGCAGAGGCTTGGTGTGGCCAGATGGGGACAGCGAGGCCACCGCAGGGGAGTCCAGCTTCACCTTGTCCAGGACAGTTTTCTTGATGGCCGCTGGCGAGACCGTCTCCTGGTCAGCCATGGACTGCAGCTCGCTGGGGAGGCAGCGAGGAGTTAGGCCCAGGGCCACCTCCCTCTGGGACCGCCACCCTCTGGGCCGCCTCCCTCACCTCGGAGCCCCAGGCCCTCACTGCTCGGCTGTGCAAGCCAGGCCCGTGTGGAGCCATCACAGGTCTGCCCGTTTGGACCACAGAGCCGGCACTGCGGTGAGAAACTCTCCCGTCCATCCTGCCCACCTGACCTCCAGACACCGCGCCCAGTCCTGGCTGCACCTGGGGCCAGGTGCAGGGCCCCGGGTCGCGTCAGTGCCCGCCCTGTGCGGGGCCCCGGGTCGCGTCAGTGCCCGCCCTGAGACGCTGACCACTGCTGCTTATCTAACTTGCTTGGGCCAACAGGGCCAGGGAGAGCGTGGTGTGACCGGGCCCACAGGGGCTCCTGTCCCCACCCGACGGCCCCCTGGCCCAGCTCCCAGCGCGCAGTTGGGCAAGAGGGAGCCTCAGGTGCGCACATGGACACGGCCTCCTCACCGGACATGGGCGGAGGGGGACCTGCCCACGGGGACCCTGGGGACCCTGCGGCTCCTGCTCACGCCGTCCACCGCGGGGCCCACCGAGTGCGCGTGCAGGAGGCCTCCACAGCGTTGATGAGCAGGGAGCGGAAGCCCCTGCTCTCCAGCACGTGCAGGGCGTGGATGGTGGCCCCGCCGGGGGAGCACACGTTGTCCTTGAGCTGGCCTGGGTGCTGTTCTGAGTCCAGCAGCATCTTGACCGCCCCCTGCAGCCAGAGACGGGGGCCGTGACAGCTCCTGGGCCCCGCCCCAGCCGTAGACCCTGCCAACTCCCCACCCTCCTGGGGCCAGCCAGGACCGACCCCCACCGCACTGACCAGGAGGGCCTGGGCCCCAAGGCGGACGGCCAGGCGTCTCGGGAGCCCCATCTTCACGCCGCCATCAGCCAGGGCGTCCAGAGCTGTGAAGGCCTGTGGAGGAGGTGCCCTGAGCCACCGTCCCAGCCTCTCCCCTCTTCCCCTGGGCCGGGAGCAGGCAGGAGGTGCAGGGGGCAGTGGCCCTCCCAGGGCCCTGAAGTCCTGGGACTGGCCCCGCCCACACCCCGCCCCCAGCCTCACGTAGGCGGGGCCGCTGCCGCTGAGCCCGGTGACGGCGTCAATCAAGTCCTCCTCCACCTCGGTGCAGAAGCCCACGCTGCCCAGGAGCCGGCCGTCCTCCACCTGGGCGTGGGTGCCCGTGGCGTACACGGTCACGCCCTCCCGCTCCAGCACGGGCGTGTTGGTCATGCAGCGGATGACCCTGGGGGCCGGCCGGAAGGCCCGCAGCTTCTGCAGGAGGAATCAGCGCGTTCCGGAGGGGGCGGGGGCTCCCGACGCCTGGGCGCGCCCCGCCCCCTGCGCGCCCACCTTCTCCACCGAGCTGATGGTGACGCCCGCGGCGCAGGACACCACGATGTGCCTGTCCTCGAGGTGGGGGCCCACCTCGTCCAGGATGAAGGGGATGATGTGCGGTTTCACGGCCAGGAAGAGCACGTCGCTGTGCCACACCGTCTCCCTGTTGTGCGGTGTCAGGCTCACCCCCGCACCCGGCGCTGTGTGGCCTCGCCTTGGCTCCCCCACCCCCACCCCGCCCCAAGCCTAGGGCCCCTGATGCAGATGCCGGGGTGTGGAGTGGAGCGTGGCGTGGTGCCGACGCCCCTCGACGGCCCCTCCCACCCAGGACCGGTGCAGATGTCCTGCTCTGAAATGTGTCCCTTTCAGAGGCCACGGCTGGGGCCCTGCCCCCCTGGGCTGCAGCCCTCCGGCGCATCTAGGGGAGGGACGCCGGGACCCTGGGATCTGAAGCCCAGCATAGCAAACTGCTGCTGGAGTCAGGCCCCGGCTGCGGCCTCCGTGCTGGGGCCCACAGGCACCACTCAAACTTCAGCCCCAGCAAAGGTACACCCTCCTGTCAGCAGGACCCCGACCAGCCCCGGGTGCCGTCAGCACAGCCCCTACCTGGCCCCGGTATGGCAGGTCTGAAGGACCCACTGTCTGTCCCGCACCTACCCTGAGGGCAGAAACCGTGGCCAGGTCCATGTCTGGGGAGCTGGCCATTATCTTGTGAGCGGCCAGGACGCCTGCGGGGGGCAGAGTTGCTCAAGGCCAATTCCGCCTCCCCCCACCCCATTTCCAGGAAGGAGAGGGAAGAGCCGGCAACACCTGCCCAGCCCGGGCCTGGGGCCCCCTCCGCCAGCCCCGCGCCTGGGCCTACCTGCTGTCGTGAAGCCCTTGGCCAGCGCGAAGGCCAGCTGGCCAGCCCCAATGAAGCCCACGCTCAAGGTGTCTGCGGCCGCGCGACCACCCTCCCAGCTGGCACAGGCTGTTTAGAGGCAGCTGCGGGAGGAGACGGGGACCGACAAGGACGGAGAGCAAGGAGTTGGACATACAGCGCAGGGCCTGGCCGCTCCTCCCGCGGGGACGCCCCCTGCCCCCGCCCCGCTGCTCAGACGTCCCCAGATGCTGGACCACCGCCCCGGCCCCGAGGTGGGTCCCCGCTCTGCTGCCCAGGGTCCCGAACCTCCTGGAAGGCAAGCGGCCGGAAATAGGGAGGCAGCCCCGCCAGAACCCCCCACCCCGCCCGGAGCAGAGCAAGACCCCAGCTCCACCACCTGCGCGCTCGGTCCGCGGGCAGCGCCGCGCCCGCCACGCGGCACCCACAGGCCCCGCCTCCCCAGGGCCCGCCCTCACTAGGATCAGCCAATCGTCGGTGCCGCCGCGGCGCGCTGGCCAATCAGGAGGCGCGGCCGGCCTACGCGGCGGTTGCATCATTCCCCGGCAGGTGGGGTCCTCCGTTCCCCGCGCCTGTCCCGGGCGCCGATGGACACCTGCGGGCGCCTGTCCTCCGTCAGCTCCCTCGGGCGCAGCGCCCCGTGCTCCTGGGGCGTTTCCGAGCCGGGCGCTCGGCAGGGAGAACGGGGCGCGGGGCGGCTCCCGCGGGGCGGTCTGGAGGCGGTTCCGCGGCAAGGTGGGAGCGGGAAGCCAGGGCCCTGGGCAAGCCTCGCGCCCGGTGGCTTTTCCGTTCTGCGTCCGGAGCTGACCAGCGGCTGCTCCAGACGCAGACTGGACGGGGCGGGCCTGCGGCGGTCCCCTCACCTGGCTCCCTTCTCCTTTCTTGGCCCCTGACGATCGCCGCCGACGCGGGGAGGTGGCCCCGTGGGCACTGCGGCCGCCCGTTCAGTCGTCCTCCACGGTCAGTGCGCGAACCCACAGCCGAAGCCTGGAAGTTCCACTACACTTATTTTTTTTTTAACTCATTTATTTGTATTTGAAAGGCAGAGTTAGAGAGGGGGAGAGATTGGTCTACACTTTCTCTTAGCCAAAATGCAGAGAAAGGATGAGAGATCTTTCTTTGCTGGTTCACTCCCCAAATGACCACAACAGCTGGGACTGGGCCGGGCAGCCACCAGGAGCCTATAACTCCACCCAGGTCTCCCACGTGGGCACCACTGCTCTCCCAGGTGCACCTGCAGGGGGCTGGACCGGGGACAGAGCAGCCACGGCCAGGATTCTGACCCAGGCCCCAGCTCGCCCCCTGTGCCACAGCACCAGCCCCTCTGCTGCACTTTGAGGACAGAACTCCCTACCTGGGTTACTTTTGTCCGGGTGGTAACAAGCAACACCTGCTAACCAGCTGAGCCAGCGGGGGTGGCCCGGCCCCGAGCTGAGCCTCCTGCCTGAGCTCCTGAGCCCGGGTCCCTTCCCCTGTCCTCTGCCAGGGCCCTGAGGTCAGGCAGGTGGTGACGGGTGGCTTGGTTCAGAGTTTTGTTTTTTAAGATTGATTTTTTGTTTGAAAGCCAGAGTTACAGAGAGGCAGAGGCAGGGAGGGAGAGAGAGAGAGAGAGAGAGAGAGAGAGAGAGAGAGGTCTTCCATCCACTGGTTCACTCCCTAAATGGCCACAACAGCTGAAGCTGAGCCTATCAGGAGCCAGGAGCGTCCTCCGGGTCTCCCGCGTGGGTGCAGGGGCCCAAGGGCTTGGGCCATCCTCCACTGCTTTCCCAGGCCATAGCAGAGAGCTGGATCGGAAGTGGAGCAGCTGGGACTCGAACAAGCAACCATATGGGATGCCAGCACTGCAGGCGGCGGCTTTACCCGCTGCACCACAGCGCCAGCCTCCATTTCAGAGTTTTGGCAGGTGAGGGACAGAAGGAAGCAGGGTCCCCTTGAGAGCCGCATCCAGGCCTCCCGTGAGCCAGCAAGGGCGGGTGTGGCTTCTTTGCCGCTTGGTGTCGTGCCCTTCCTGCCATCATCCGGGACTCAGCACCTGCCTGCCCCCCAACCCTTGCAGGTCTACCATGGGCCCTAGAGCACCTGCCACTTCCAGTGGCTGGCAGAGGTCACTCGTTTGCCTGACTCTGTGTGCCTGCCCAGTGGCTGGCAGAGGTCACTCCCCTTGCGCTGCACAGCCTGGCTTGGAGTGCTCAGAGCCCTTTGCCCAGCCCCAGGCTTGGGGTCCCTGGAGACCCCAGTCGGGGTGGTGAGGGTTGAGGGTCTCTCAGGCAGGAGAAGGCCCACCTGGCTGAGCCACTCTGACTCTCAGCCACCGAGAGAGAGGACGCTGTCCACCCCTTCCTCAGGACACAAGGCTCAGCCCCCGCCCTGCCCCGGAGCCTGGCATGCCACTGGCCCTTCCTCCCTCGGCCGGGCCGTGCTCCAGCCCCCTGGGCGGAGACTGCTTAGTTAGAGCCAGGTGCAAGTGAGCGTCGGCCTTTATTTCTTGCTCAGGGGCCGGTTGATGGGTTGAGGAGCTACAGAGCTGCTGCCCACCCACCTGGGGCTCCGGGTGGACACAGGCCGGCTCTGGGCTGGGCTCTGGCGCAGGAGCAGGCGGCTGGAACGCGGAGGATGATGGCTCTGGTGGACACGTGGGAGGCGGCTGGCGCCCAGGGTGTATCTCGGTGGTTCACTGCTCCCCGAGCCAGCCACCCTGAGCCCGCAGCAGGCGCTCGGTGGAAACCTCTGTGTCGGTGGGCACTCCGAGTCGGGGTGGGAGCCCAGCTCCTCCTTGGACGCCGTGTCTCGTGGGACCCTGCTGGCCGTGGGTGCCATCTCTAGCCACTGCACACACCGCGTGCTTCTAATGTGTGCGGCCACAGGGACGCTCCCTGCAGGTGGTAAAGCCCTTCTGTGAGCTGGCACAGCCCCCGGGGCAGGGCCCTGTGCAGCTGGAAGACCCTGCAGGGACGGCCCTGGAGCTGGGATTCCCATGCCCTTCCCCCCCGCTGGCTGGCCACTTGGCACCCCCGGAGACCCCGGCCAGCCCGAGTGGCCTCTCCAGACAGGCACAGGCATCCCAGGCCATCCCCTACATCCTCAGCCTCGGTGTCTCCATCGGCAAGGTGCACACAGTGGCACCTGCTTCACAGGTGTCCCCTTACCACAGTGACCAGCATTGAGCCCTGAGAGGGCCAGGAGAAGGAGAGATGGAGAAGGAACTGCACGTGGGGCTGGGGCAGAGACAGAGGTGGACGTGGTGGCCCTGCAGCCGCCTGAGGGGAGGCCCCTCCCTGCAGCCCCGCGCAAGGCCCCCTCCGTCCCTGCCCGAGCCCCCCTGCAGAGCAGCGGCCTCTCCCCTGAGCCCCGCCCCCTCCCCTGCTTGCTCCTGCCATGTCGGTTCACCCAGTCACCCTCCAGGGCCTGCAGCCCCCGGCCAGGCAGCGGAGCTGGGCAGGCGGCACTTGCCAGGCTACAGAGTGGGCACGAAGCGGATCCTCTGGGAGTAGGCGAGGTCGGCGATGTAGAGCAGCAGGTTGACGTAGGTGAAGATGGCCACCACCAGCTGGCTGTCCCACGGGCAGCTGCCCCGAGGGCAGTCCCGGGGCCGTCCCGGCTCACCATACTTGGGGTCGAAGCAGAAGACGGGCCAGATCACGGCGGCACTGAGGTACAGCAGCACGGCCAGGAAGGTGTAGACCACGACCAGGCGGTCGAAGGGGCAGCCCAGGCCGCCCGTGAGACCCGTCACGCTCAGCACCACCACAGCCACCGTAGCCAGGAAGCACAGGCTGTAGACGGCCACGCACCACTGGGTGGCCACGTAGCGCCCGTAGTGGGTGTCGTGGGCCAGCGCCCCAAAAATGATGCAGGCCACAAAGGCCTGGACGATCTTGAGGAGCCCTGACACCGTGGCCATGTAGCTGGCCACCTGGCCGGGCCGGGCCCGCGTCAGGGCCACCTCCGCAGCGTAGGCCAGGAAGAGGAGCCCGGCGAAGACACTGGCCGCCAGCCGGAAGTCCCTGGCTGTGCAGCCGGCGGGCTCGGGCGGGCACTCCAGCCGGGTGAAGTACAGCGGGTACAGGACGGCAGCCGTGGCGCTCAGCAGCGTGGCCAGCATGGCGAAGGCCGCCGTGAAGTTGCCCCAAGAGAGGCGCAGGCAGCCGTGGAGCCGGGTGAACTCACAGGCTACCACCAGCAGGGACAGCGCGAAGCAGAAGCCCCAGGCGGCCATGCAGAAGGTGCCCTGGGCGCCCGCGAAGCCGCCGCGGTGGGCCACCAGGCTGAGGGTGGTGCAGCCGAAGGCCAGCTGCAGGACGCGGGCCGTGCCCACGGGGGACGTCACGGCACCCAGGTGCAGGTACCCACCCCCGGGGGGCTCCATGCTGCTGCCCATCCTCACGCGGTGCCTGCCGGCCAAGGCCCCTCTGTCCCCTGCGGCAGTGGCGGGCGCCGGCAGCCTGCGGCAGGATGACACTGGCGACTGCAGCAGGCAGCCTCTGCCGCCTGTGCGGGGCTGCCCCCCCAGCACTATAAATAGACAGCAGGCATCAGAGCCCCGGAATAGCAGCCCGCGTGCCAGTCCCAGCTCTGGGACATCCGACCCCGGCCCCTGCCGCGTCCTAGCGCCCCTGCCGGCGCCATTAACCCTTTGGCTGCTGGCACCTCCCTGCTCCATGGCCGCAGCCGCTGCATCTCTGTGTCCTCGCCTGGCTCCGGGGAGGGGGAGGGGAGAGAGCAGGGGCCCGGAGCCCCCACGGGTCACCCAGCTCAAGCAGCCTCTGGGGGAGGGCGGCCAGGGCCTCTGGGAGGGGCGGAGCCTCTGTCACCCCACCTCTCCCTGCAGCTCAGGGGCCTTAGGAGGACCCGCTGTCTTCCTCCTGGGACTCAGAGGCCCTGGGGAAGGGGCAGGGGAGCAGCCGCCCTGGCAGCCTCCTCTTGGCCCAGGGACTCCGTGGGGGCGTGGGCGGGGCCAGGGAAGCTCTTACCTGTCTCTCCTGGGCGTGTGAACACCTGGGGAAAGTCTCCTGTTTTTATTTTTTCTTCAAAAGCTTATTTTATTTTTTTATTTATTTGAAATGCAAAGATAAAGACGGAAAGATCTTTTAATTTTAAAACTTTTAGGATTTATTTTTTCTTTATTTGAAAGGCAGAGTGACACAGAAAGACCAAGAAAGACCTTCCAACTGCTGGTTCACGCCCCAAATGCCTGCTAGGCTGGCTCGAGCCAGGAGTCCAGCACTCAGTCCAGGTCCCGGGGGTGGCGGGGACCCACTGCCTCCCAGGGTCTGCACCAGCAAGAGGCTGGAATTGGGAGTGCAGTGGACTGGAACCTGGACACAGCGGTGTGGACTCACCCACGGCCAAATGCCTGCCACCCCTTCTGATTATCAACAGAAATATTATTGATTTATTTACTTATTGATTTATTATTTTTGTTTATTTGAAAGAGTTATTGGTAGAGCCAGAGAGAGAGAGAAAGAGAAAGAGGAGAGAGGTCTTCCATCCACTGGTTCATTCCCCAAATAACTGCAATGGCTGGAGCTGCACTGATCCAAAGCCAGGAGCCAGGAATTTCCTCCGGGTCTCCCACGTGGGTGCAGGGGCCCAAGGACTTGGGCCATCCTCCACTGCTTTCCCAGGCCACAGCAGAGAG
Organism: Sylvilagus bachmani; assembly: GCA_015711505.1. NCBI lineage: Eukaryota > Metazoa > Chordata > Mammalia > Lagomorpha > Leporidae > Sylvilagus > Sylvilagus bachmani. The sequence continues at coordinate 818,931 of CM027400.1, read as the reverse complement.
CTGGGAAGAGGAGCAGCCAGGACTAGAACCGGCGCCCATATGGGATGCCCACACTGCAGGCTGGGGCTTTAACCTGCTACGCCACAGCGCTGGCCCCTCAACTAAAATATTATTAATTCTATGCTCTGGACCCAGTGCCGACCCTGTGGCCCAGACCCAGCATCGTTCCTGTGTTGCCCGGCTACCTGCTCTTGATCCTGCAGCCCCACTGGCTGGTTAGCTGATTGTGAGTGGGACTGACAGTTCCACCCTGGCCATTCCCACAGCCTCTGCTCCAACAGGGCCACGCCCCTCCGGAACCTGCACACCCAATCACTCCTGGGAGTTCAGGGCCAGTCGCCGTCTGTTTTCCCACCCGTCCCCAAGATACATTTTATAGCTTCTTTCGTTTTATAATATTTATTTTATTTTAAAGTCAGAGAGAGAGGTCTTCCATCTGCTGGTTCACTCCTCAAATGGCCACAACAGCCAGAGCTGGGCCAGGCTGAGCCAGGAGCCAGGAGCTTCATCTGGGTCTCCCACGTGGGTGCAGGGGCCCAAGGACTTGAGCCACCTTGCACTGCTTTCCTAGGCCATTAGCAGAGAGCTGGATCAGAAGTGGAGTAGCCAGGACTAGAACTAGTGCCCACATGGGATGTCAGCACTGGGGGCAGTGGTCTTACCTGCTATGCTACAATGTCAGCACCTATAGCTTTCTTCTTACCATTAAAACTATAGTAGTACATAATTTTTTTTTATTTATTTGACAGTTACAGACAGCGAGAAAGAGACAGAGAGAGAAAGGTCTTCCTTCCGTTGGTTCACTTCCCAAACGGCCGCTATGGCCGGCGCTGCGCTGATCAGGAGCCAGGAGCCAGGAGCCCCCTCCCGGTCTCCCACATGGGTGCAGGGGCCAAGCACCTGGGCCATCCTCCACTGCACTCCCGGGCCACAGCAGAGAGCTGGACTGGAAGAGGGGCAACCGGGACTAGAACCCAGCGCCCATATGGGATGCCAGCACCACAGGTGGAGGACCTTATCAATTTGTCTGACAAAGATTTAAGACATTTTATAAGTTTTAAAACATTTTGCTGGGGGGACCGGCACTGTGGCATAGCAGGTAAAGCCACCGCCTGCAATGCCGGCACCCCATATGGGCACTGGTTCGAGTCCCGGCTGCTCCACTTACGATCCAGCTCTCTGCTGTGGCCTGGGGAAACAGTGGGAGATGGCCCTGCACCCGCATGGGGGACCCGGAAGCTCCTGACTTCGGATCAGCGCAACTCCAGCCGTTGTAGCCATCTGGGGAATGAACCAGCAGATGGAGGACCTCTCTCTCTCTCTCTCTCTCTCTCTCTCTGCTTCTCTGTAACTGCCTTTTTTTTTTTTTGACAGGCAGAGTTCACAGTGAGAGAGAGACAGAGAGAAAGGTCTTCCTTTGCCGTTGGTTCACCCTCCAATGGCCACCGCGGCTGGCGCACCGCGCTCATCCGATGGCAGGATGCCAGGTGACAGATGCTTTTTCCTGGTCTCCCATGGGGTGCAGGGCCCAAGCACCTGGGCCATCCTCCACTGCACTCCCGGGCCACAGCAGAGAGCTGGACTGGAAGAGGGGCAACCAGGATAGAACCTGGCACCCCAACTGGGACTAGAACCCAGTGTGCCGGCGCCGCAAGGCGGAGGATTAGCCTAGTGAGCCACAGTGCCGGCCGTAACTGCCTTTCAAATAAATTAAATAAATAAATAAGCAAATCTTCTTCTTTTGTAGAAAAAAGAGAAGCATCTTGCCGGGATCCGGCGTGTGGCCGTGCTGCTCCATGGCTTTGTTCTGGAAGAGGCTCCACCCTTGTGTTTCCTGTGTGGCCTTTGTGAAGAGGCCAGGTGGGGGTTTGTAGACAGATTTTATTGGGAAAGATTTTGTTTATTTATTTGAAAGGAGCTGGGGGGGGGGGGGAGGGAGGTCTTTCATTCACTGGTTTACTCCCTGCATGGCCACAGTGGCCAGGGCTGCGCTTGGCGTCAGACTCCCACGTGGATGTCAATGGCTCAATGCCCTCCTAGGCCATTGGCAGGGAGCTGGATTGGAGGCAGAGTGGCCAGGACCCACTGGCGTCCCACATGGGTGAGGTGGCAGCCTGAGCCCCTGCGCCCCAGGTAACCTGCCTTAGACTGCAGGGACGTCTGTGTGACAGTGCCTGCTGGGAGCTTCGCCCCCAGAATGTGTGCCTGAGCCCCCTGGCAAGCTCCAGGGTCCTGGCCCAGCCTGGTGCCCCTGTGGGCAACGCTTGCTTTGAGCATGCCCCTCACTGGGATGGGCAGCTTGGACGTTAGCCCTTCGGTCCTGTGAAACAGCGGCTGGACCCCGCCCGGGGAGGGGTGGCCCCTCCTCTGCATCGGGTGCTTCTGACCCACGCCAGGGTCCCTGTGCAGGAAGCTGGCTCCCTTACCCTCGGCCTCCCGACCCCCTCGGTGAGACTTTAGCTCAAGTTCATGGCTACGCAGCCACCTTGCTGTTTCTAAAAGCTGTTTATTTATGCAAAAGGCAGAGTAACAAGACAGAGAGAGGTCTTCCATCTGCTCACAAGAGCCAGGGCTGGGCCAGGCAGACGCGGGTGCCCGGAGCTCCGTGCTGGTCTCCCATTGGATGGCTGGAACCAGGGCCTCGTCCACTGCCTCCCAGGTGCACTGGCAGGGAGCTGGGTGGGAAGGAGGCGGGACTCCTCCCAGGCTCTCTGACGCGGGATGCAGTGTCCCAAGCGTGGCTGCCCCTACTGCACCCCAACACCTGCCCCCAGCTGCCGTGGGTTCACCACACAAACTGTCCTGGAGCCCCACCGCCTCTGCCCAGCCTTGGCGTCTCCTTCCCGCCCTCCTCACTCCCACCCAAGGCCAGGGGCTCATAGTGCCCGAAGCTGGGGGTGTTTCTGGGAAGCTGCAGGTGGGAAGCGGCCACAGCGAGATGGTGGGGAAGGCTCGGTAGCTCACCAAGCACAGGGCCGGGGGGGGGGGGTGCGGTTCCGAGTGAGGACAATCCTGGGGACTTCCTCAAGCCGCATCCTGGGAACAGCCCCCAGGGATGGGGACCAGTCTCTGCCCAGCCCCTCGGAGTGAGGGAGCCGTGGGTGGGCTGGAGCCATTGCCAGGGCGGGTATCCTTGGTGCAGGAGGGCGCTCACTGTGAGGACCGTCCAGGGCTGCAGTCCGAGGCCAGCGCCCAGGATGGCAGATGCACACCTGTGCTGCGGACATGGATGCCCACACACTCGGCATGGCCACCCCCAACCCCCCCCCATTGTCCCAGCTCCGCCCTGCACGTGCAGGGGAGAAAGCATGGGGAGAAAGGCCCCATGGCCCCTACCTGGGGCTGTGTCCCCCCTCCCCAAGTCGCTGCGTGGGATCTGAGAACAGGGCTCAGCAGGATCGGCTTCCTCCCCGGTGCCCACGGCCGGGGCTTCCCTGCCCAGGGTGCTCCTGGTCCTCCCCTCCCCAAGGCCCGCCACCTCTGCCTGGTTGCCCTGGGAACAGCAGCCTGGCTGGGCGGCTGCTTTCCAGGCCGGCATCCCAGGTGGGCGCCGGTTCTGGTCCCGGCTGCTCCATTTCCGATCCAGCTCTCTGCTGTGGCCTGGGGAAGCAGTGGACAATGGGACAAGTCCTTGGGCCCCTGCACCCATGTGGAGACCCGAAGAAGTTCTACGCTCTTGGTTTCAGGCTAGTCCAGCCCCAGTTGTAGCCATTTGTGGAGTGAACCAGCACATGGAAGACCTCTCTCTATATAACTCTCCCTTTCAGATAAATAAATACATCTTGGCTTTTAAATATTTATTTATTTGAAAGTTAGATTTGCACAGAGAAGGAGAGGCAGAGAGAGAGAGAGGTCTTCCATCCGTTGGTTCACTCCCCTGTTGGCTGCAATGCCGGAGCTGTGCTGAAGTCAGGAGTCAGGTGCTTCTCCCAGTCTCCCATGTGGGTGCAGGGCCCAAGGGCTTGGGCCATCCTCCACTGCACTCCCAGGCCACAGCAGAGAGCTGGATGGGAAGTGGAGCAGCTGGGACCAGAACTGGCACCCACATGGGATGCTGGCACTGCAGGTGGCAGCTTTACGCACTATGCCACAGCGTCAGCCCCAAATAAATCTTTTTTTTTTAAAATATTTATTTATTGAGCCAGTGCCATGGCTCACTAGGCTAACCCTCTGCCTGTAGCACCTGCATCCCACATGGGCGCCAGTTCTAGTCCCGGTTGCTCCTCTTCCAGGCCAGCTCTCTGCTGTGGCCCGGGAGTGCAGTGGAGGACGGCCCAGGTCCTTGGGCCCTGCACCCCATGGGAGACCAGGAGAAGCACCTGACTCCTGGCTTCCGATCAGCGCAGCTCCGGCCATCGCGACCACTGGGGGAGTGAACCAACTGAGGGAAGGCCTTGCTCTCTGTCTCTCTCTCTCACTGTCTAACTCTGCCTAATAATAATAAAAAGGATTTATTTACCTGAAAGGCAGAGTTACAGAGGCAGAGAGAGGAGTGTTCACTGAACCTTCTCCGGCCGGGGTCAGAGGTCGGGACCCCTGGCCCCACCCATGCCCTCACCCACTCCAAAGAAACACAGCTGCATCGTGAGGCTCTTTTGTCATCTTTTTTTTTCATTATTTAAAAAAAATATGTTACAAAACAATATCATTCATCATAGAGTTCTTAGTTTCCTTTTTAAAAAATTAAAGTAATAAAAAAGTCACTTTATAAAATAATACAAAAGGGCATGATTGGCGGGCTGGGCTGGGCGGGGCTGTCCCCAGCCAGGCTGGGGGTCCAGTGCTTGGTCTCCGGGCGTGGCCGGCTCCAGGCGCCCCTAGCTGGCACTGCTCAGCATGCCCAGTAGCTTGGTGGGCTCCAGTCCCTGCTGCTGGGCCACGGCCTGCACGTCGAAACCCATGTGCATGAGGAACTGGGCCACGCTCATCTCCTGCCCCGTGAACTGGTCCCGGATGGTGGGGCACGAGGGGTTGCAGTGTGGCCAGGGGCAGCTGTCCACCAGGTGGGTGGGGCAGCCCTTCAGAGGGGCCCTGCTGGCCTTGTGGTTCTCCTGCAGGCTCCGGTCCCAGCAGTGCAGCGCCCGGGGCAGCGAGGTCCCCTTCACCTGGACCTCGGTCCAGTGGCTGCAGACAGACACAGGCAGGCTCAGCAGCCCGGAGGGGCCAGGCCGCAGCACGCCCTGCCTGGGGGGGGGGGCTGGACACTGACCTCCGAATGATGATCTCATGGGACAGGCAGGCGGGCGCGAAGCTGGCCCTGGCGGGGAGACAGCCGCTGTGAGCCCCGCCCCCTCCCTGAGGCTTCTGCTGACCCCCGGCACTGCTCTCTGCGCCCCTAGTGCCCTCTCCGAGTGCCCCTTGTCGCAGGCGGCAGCCGGGGACGGTGGGGAGGGAGGACCCCAGGCATCTTCTGAGGCCTTGGCCCCTCGGAGGGGCCACCCCCACTCACGGCACGTCTCTGAGCGTCTCGCGCAGCTCGCGGCCCAGGTTCTGGATGTAGAGCCACTGCCCCTCCTGCACCGGCTGCCCCGTCAGGTGCACGTTGTCCACGGTCAGCTGGGCCTCGTCAAACAGCCACTGCACCACAAACACCGGGCCTGGGGGCGGACACAGGGCTGGGGGCGGGCACCGGGCCGAGAGGCGGGGCAGCGGGCCAGGGGCGGGCACAGGGTTGGGGGCGGGGACCGGGCCAGGGGCGGGCACAGGGTTGGGGGGGGCACCGGGCTTGGGGGCGGGCCCACGGCTGGGGGCGGGACAGCGAGCCAGGGGGCGGAGACCGGGCCTGGGGGTGGGGACAGGGCCGGGTGCGGGCACAGGGCACGGCTCCGCGTGCCCTCCCTCTGAGCAGGGGCCCTTCAGTGTGACCACGGCCCCCTCACCCTGCGTGTGGCGCAACGAAGGGCCAGCACGAGGCCCACAGCACGCAGAGGCATCTGTGCATACAAAGTACATACGCCCCTCCCAGGTGCAGGGCAGCCCACCACCCTGGGGTGACGGGGACCAGGGGCTTCAGAGCCGGAAGCTGTAGCAGCAGCCCGCGTCAGCCTCGCGGCCGGGGCTGTGCGGTCTGGCTGGACCTCGGACGTCCAGGGGTGGCCGTGGCAGGCCCACTCACAGCGCAGCGTGGGGTAGACCTTGTAGCCGAAGAAGCAGTTCCACTCCTCGCCCTCCTTGAACTGGCGCCGGCAGCGCTCCGGGACCACCCCGTTCCAGTACCTGGGGCCACGGCTCAGGTCAGGCCGGGGAGGGCCCTGCCCCCAGCCCCCACGCCCTCGCCCCAGGCCCCGTGCAGCTACCTCATGCCACGGCGGATGGCCTCCGTGGGCGCGCAGGTGACGGTGTCCACACAGCCCGTGCGGCGGTACTGCTTGTTGTCCAGGAACCAGCCGGAGTCGGCCAGGCCCCGCACCTGGATGGACGGGTGGCCCAGCGCCTCCAGCTGCTCGGCCACGCGGTCCACGTTCAGCAGCACCCCGGTGCCCCCAGCACTGCAGGGAGGCCGACCGTGAGGCCAGGTGGCCCCCGGGGCTGCCCAGCCCCCAGCCTGCGCCCGCTGGAGGGGCAGGGGTCCTGGCGCGTCCTGAGTGGACACGTGCCCCATTCATGGTTCAGGGGCAAGCCTCCCAGGACCTGGCTCAGAGCCAAGGCCGGCAGCCGCCCTGCTTCCACCGTCCGGAGCTGGTCCCTTCCCCCCATCTCAGTTTCCAGATCGTCCATTCCTTGCCTGCCAGCCGCAGCCACCAACGGGAGTGACCCCTGCCTACCAGGACCCCCGAGCAGGCAGCCCACCCCTGGTCTGGGCGGCTCCCAGTCGCCGAGCGGGGACACAGGTGCCGGCTCCAGCCCCTCCCCCTCCCCATCACCGGCCAAGGCCGGGCCCGGGGAGGTGGAAGCCGCCGGCGGCCGGCATGGGCTCCGCCCCTCCTCGCCCTCCCACCCCCGCGCCCTGCGCACCTGCTCCCGGCCAGCAGCAGCACTTTGGCCCCACCGAGCCCTCTGCCCAGCAGCTCCCGCACCACCTCCTGGATGATGAGCGCGCCCAGGAAGGCGTAGCCGTCTGCGCGGAGGGGCGTGGCGTTAGCTGGAGGGAGGGGCTTGGGAATCTGGGCGGGGCGGGAGGGGCGGGGTAGAGGGGGCGGGAGGAGGAGCAAGTGCAGGAGGCAGGCGAGGGACCCTCCCCCTCCTCAGGGAAGACCCGGAGTGAGGACCCTGTCCCGGCCAGGCCGCGCGCCCGAGCAGGGGGCGCATGGGCGCGCAGAGGCGGGGGACTCACTCTTCTCGGATTTGGGGGAAGCCCCACTCCACACGTCGCTGGAGCAGTAAGGAACGAAGCTGTAACAGAGAGACCCTGAGAGCCGCGCAGGAAGGCCCCTCGCAGACAGGACCCCCCCCCCAGGGACCTCCTCTTACACCATGTTGGCGTTCCACCAGTGGGGGTTCTCCTCTGGCTGTGAGGACAGGATCCCCGTGCCTGGGGGCGTAAAGGGGAGATTGTGCAGCGGTGGGGGCAGGGGAAGACGGCTGCGCCCCCAGGCTCTGATGCTGGGGGGACCCCATCAACCCCTGGGGACCGGAAACCAATGTGTGAGAGGGGAATCCGGGCTGGGGGCTGCCCCGGGGGCTTCCTGCCGCACTGACCTGTGCGAGTGCGCGGCCAGTCTTTGGAGCTCATGAGGCGCCGCGTGGTGTCGTACCTGGAGTCACAGCTCTCGCGGCTGAAGCAGTACCAGCCACCTGCGGGCAGTCTGCGCGCTCAGGACCGCACACCCCGAGCGGCCCGGCCCGGCCCGGCCCGGCCCGCCGCCTCTGGCCCCGGGACGCACCTTCCAGGAAGAGGAGCCAGCGCCGACTGCCCTTGGACTCCTTCAGGTAATAGCTGCGCGGGAGGACGCCCGAGCGCGGTCAGCGGGACCGCCGGCAGGGCGCCCCGAGTCCCGCGCCGCGCTCCGGGCAGCAAAGGGTGGCTCCACCTGTCGTGGCCTAGCGCGCGGCGGCCGCACGGGGGCGCCCGCGTCCAGGCCCGCGCACAGCGCCCCTGCGGGGCCGCCCGCCCCGGGAGGGGGCGCTCGCGGGGCGGGGACGGGCCGCGCCGGGCGCTGTGGTCCGTGGAAAATCCCCACGGCCCTCCTGGCATGGGACCCGCGGTAACCTCGGCTCGGAGGACGTCGCGTTCCCCGGGCTGTCGTCGAGGCCCCGCACGCAGGGGCGCCCCCCGCCTCCCACCTCGCGGCTCCCCCTCCTCCACGTGCGTCCCGTGTCCCCGCCTCGTGCCCCTGCAGCCGGGGCCGGCTCCCCGGTGCTCCCCTAGGCTAGGCGCGACAGGGCTCTCCCTGCCATCCGCCCCCCGCCCCGGGGGTGGCCTCCTGACGGTCGTCTCCCCGCCCCGCACCCAAGGACGCGAGCAGCCAGGCTGGGCACCGACGGTGGCCGAGGGGTCAGTGTCCGTGCTGGCCGGCGGCCAGGCCGGCTGGCGCTGCTCCCCCGCCCCAGGCGGCGAGTTTCGGAGCTGGGCCCTGCCTGAAGGCCTGGCGAGGGGGCGAGGGGCCAGGGGCCGGGGGCGGGGGCGGGGGCGGGCGTCCGGCACCCGCGGGCTCGGGCCCTACCCGGCCGGGCTTCCGTCGTTGCAAGTTACGGACGTGTTGAGCAGGAGGTGCAGGCGCAGGTCCTCGTTTAGCTGCTGCGCGGAGCAGGGGTACAGGGACTGCGCCAGGCTCTTGACCTGCGCCATGAAGCTGTCCATGTTGCCCTCTACGGCCGTGAAGTCCAGCGGGAAGCTCTCCACCGGCTGCCCGGCCCCCGGCGCCGCCTCGGTCTGCTGTGCGGCCGGCGGCTGCTGTCCGCGGCGCCGCCAGGTCTTCCTGGCCGCGCCGCCCCCGGCCCAGTGCAGCAGGCCCAGGAGCAGCAGCACGCGCACCCCTCGGCCCATGGCCGCGACAGTCGGGCCCGCGTCCACCTGCGGAGAGCGGGCGGCCTTGAGGCGGCGGCGGCGGGGGCGCGGGCCGGGGGCGCCGCCGCGCCTGCCTGCGTGCCCCCCGCGCCGCACACCGAGCCTGGCCGGGGAGGCGCGCGCGGCTCGGCGTCGAGGCTCCGGGGCCGGGCGCCGTCGGCCTCCGCGGCTCGGGCTGGGCGCGCAGCGGCCGAGGGCAGCGGGAGGTCTGGGTGCGCTGGCTCCGGCCCGCGCCAATGAGCGGCGGGGGCCGACCCTGGGCGTAGTTTGCGGGGGCCGCGGCGGCCCGGGTGCCCGCGCGTTAGATGTGCCGCCGCCGCCGCCGCCCGGGCTGGGCGCGGGGGGAGGGGGCCGCGCTCACTGCTTTCTTGGCGGAGGCTTCGCCTTTTCTTCCCAAACCGCAAGCCTGACCGAGGGGCCTGGACTACCCCGCCGTGGCCGCCGGAGGCGCTCCCGGCCCGGCTTCGTGGGGGGCAGCGCGGCCCGGCGGCCCCGGCGGCCCCATCCACCGCGGCCAGCCCGGCGCCGCCGCCGCCGCCGCCGCCCCCGGGGCTGCTGGAAGGGGCGGCGGCGCCGAGCGAGGCTTTTCCGCGCCGGGGGGCGCTGCGCGCGGGGCGCGGCGGGGCCGGTCCCGACGGGCCAGGGGGCGCGGGGCGAGCGCGCTCACCTGCGGCCGCCAGCGTTCCGCCGCCGCCCATCGTCCAGGGTCAGAGCAGCCCGCGGGCGCCTCGGACCCCGGCCCGCATCCCTCCCCCTACCCGGAACAGCCCAGGGCCCGGCGCTCACCGCGGCGCGCGCGGGCGGCCCCGTGGCCGGGCTCCTCGGCGTCGCTCGCCCTTCGCCGCCCGCTGGTGCGCCGGGCTCGGCTGCGCTCCCCGTCTGGCGCTGGCGCGGAGCCGCCCGGGACTTTTATCCCGCGGGGCCCCCGGGATCAAAGCGGCGGCGGACACAGGGCTGCGCTGCGCGCGGAGGGGCCGGCAGTGGCGGCGCCGGGGCCTCCGGGAGGAGCGGACAGGTGTGGCGCGAGGCCCCGGCGCTCTGTGCCACCCGCGGGAGGGCCCCGGCGCCGCGGGGGAGTCGCCCTGGCCCGCGCCTGAGCGGGCACGTTCGGGGCGGCTCCCGGAGGCTCTGGGGCCGGAGGGGCGCGGGGTGAAGCCCAGGCTCGCCCCTTGCGCCCTGACCGCCGCGCCCCTCTCTCCCTGCCCCGCCGCCATCGACGGATGGGGCTCAGGGTCCCGGGAGCTGCCCGCTTGGCCCGGGCTCAGTGACCTCGGTGCACTCTGGCGCCTTGGCGCCGTCTCCCCGCCCTCCCCGCCTGCCTCCCCTCCGGGTGCTAGGGCTGCGGTCGCTGGACCCCGCGAATCCGCATAGCGCTTGCTGGGGAGGCTGCTTGGCGTGCGTCCCCCCACCTCCCTTCCCGTGCGCACAAATTGCGGCTCGCTGCCCTTTCTCCCCAGCGGTCTCGCCTGCAGCCTGGGGGAGTCACTACACCCATAGGAAAGACAGAGAACAGGTTAAGCCTCTTGGGACGTGAGTCCAGATGTGGGCGGGGCTTCTGGAGCCCACCTGGTCGCTGAGGGCAGTGGGGAGGCGCCTCAGCTCCTGGCCCCGGAAGCTGCCTCTTCTGAGAGCCCCTCGCCCTGCCTGCATCCTGGCCAGTCCTGGGCCTGGAGGAGGAAGCCACACGCCCCCCACTACACAAGCCCACATGCACGGCAGGTGTGCTGACTCTGCCAACGCGGTGACCTACCGTCCAACGCCCTGGAGGCCGCCTGCACCGCCTGGGACTGGGCACCACGGAGTAGGCCGGACGGGTCAGGAGCTCTGTCCACTGCGCAGAGGCCACCCTGCCTGGAAGCTGGCAGGAGCCGGGGTCTGGCTAAGCTGTGCACTGGTGGTCCTGATGCTGTTGGGTCCATTTTAAGGGCCCTGCTCGGGGCTGGCCAGAGGAGTCCCTGCACACGCCTGGTCCCCCAGGGAGGGCTGACCTCTCACCGGGCAGGAAGCTGCCTCCGGGACACACCGAGGCCCTGGGCAGGGGTAGGGTGCCCTCCAGCTGGATGGCCTCACTGCCCAGGGCTGCTGCAGAGACCTGGCCCCGAGTCACTGCCCGGTGGGGGGATCCCGGGCAAGCCCCCACGCCCCCACCTCCAGTCCCTCGTCTCCTCTTCTTCCTCCTCCTCCTCTTCTTCTTTTAAAGATTTATTTATTTATTTGAAAGGCAGTTACAGAGAGAGAGAGAGAGAGAGGTCTTCCATCTGCTGGTTCACTCCCCTGATGGCCACAATGGCCGGAGCTGACCCGATCTGATGCCAGGAGCCAGGAGCTTCATCCAGTCTCCCATGTGGGTGCAGGGGCCCAAGCACTTGGGCCATCTTGCACTGCTTTCCCAGGCCACAGCAGGGAGCTGGATTGGAAGTGGAGCAGCCGGGACTCGAACCAGTGCCCATATGGGATGCTGGCACTGCAGGTGGTGGCTTTACCTGCTGCGCCACAGAGCTGGGCCCAGGTCCTCTTCTATAAAGCAGGGCAGTGCCCTGACTTCCCGGAGGGATTGGGGTGCCCATGCATGGAGGCAGGGGTGACGGCCAGCCCCCAGGATGGGAGGAGCTCGCACGTCTCCCCATCTGGGGTCTGTGGATATGGGATCCGATTTCGCCTGCATATTGAAATGGAATGGGTTCCTGTCTTGGTTTACTCAGCAACTGTGGCTGAAGTGGAGCGGCTCAGACCCCCACCCCGCCCTGTCACCAGGGCCAGGCCCTGCCCGCCCCAGCCCCTGCTGCAAGCCCATGGCGGGCAGGGCCGGGCCGGGGCTTCCAAGGCTGCTCACCCCGGTGTCCTGTGTCCAGCCTGGCCCTGTCTTTGTGTCCCTCCTTCTCGCAGGGGCCAGTTCTGTCCTCTCACCTGAGACTCCTTCACGTTTTCTGGTGGAATCTTCTGGGAGGTCAGGCCCTTTGAGCCACAGGTGCTGGACCTTCGCATCCAGGTCACCTGCACTGAGACCAGTGGCCAGTGTGGCCCGGACAGGTACAAGGGGGACTCCAGAGCCTCCAGCCTCACCCACCGGGGTGGCCGGGGGCAAAGCAGGAGGTGTGGGCGCCATGCGTGGCTGGCAGGAATGTGAAAGGTGAGCGGCGTCCCACACCTGGGGGCCAGGTGTTCCCAAGGAACTGGCCGTGGGGTTCACGTGAACGCTTGTATGTGAGGGGCTGGCGTGTGGTTGTGGTGCAGTGGGCTGAGTGGCCACCTGCGAAGCCAGAATCCCCACGAGCACCAGCTGGCACCCTGGCTGCTCCAGCTCTTGTTATTGTTAGCATTCCACTTGACTTATTCAAAAGGCAGAGTTACAGAGAGAGTAGGAGAGACAGAGAAAGAATGATCTTCCACACGCTCGTTCACTCCCCACATGGCTGCAACGCCAGGGCTGGGCCAGGCCAAAGCCAGGAGCCAGGAGCCAGGAGCTCCATCCTGGTCTCCCACGTGGGTGCAGGGGCCCAGGCACTTGGGCCGTCCTCTGCTGCTTTCTCAGATGCATTAACAGGGAGATGGATGGGAAGTGGAGCGGCCAGGACTCGAACCGGCGCTCCTATAGGATGCCAGTGCTGCACGTGGTGGCTTAACCCACTGTGCCATGGTGCTGACCCCCCCACTGCTCCACTTCTAATCCGGCTCCCTGTTAACGCACACGTGCTTGGCCCCCGCCACCAACATGGGAGACGAGACGGAGTTCCAGGCTCTTGGCTTCTGTGTGGCCCAGCCCTGGTCATTGAGGCGTGCTCGCTCGCTCGCTCGCTCTCTCTCTCTCTCTCTCTCTGCCTTTGAAGTAAAATAAACAAATCTAAAAAAAAAAAGGGTTTGCACGTGAGTGTTCCGAGCAGCGTGACTCAGCCACAGCCCGAGGGTCGGAGGGGGCAGCCATGCCCTGGTGTGTGTTCCAGCCCTAAAGGGAGGACGTTATGACACGGACGCAGCTCCGGCATGGCTGGCCAGACATAGACGGCGCCAGCCCTGTGACAGCACGAGGTGTCCAGGAGACAGACCCGGGAGCACATAGTGTCCACCGAGCAGGGGATGAGCAGGGGCTGCTACTAGGTGCCGGTTTCTCCCTGGGGTGAGGGAGCCTCTGCAGCCGACGGTGGTGCTGGTCGCCCGCGCTGTGGACACACTGAGCACCAGGGAGTATCCACTCAAGCGGTCGCTTCATGCTCTGTGATTTTTACCTAAAAGAACGCAGCAGTGGGTCAGACTGCTGAGGGTCAGCCAGGGGTGCAGGGCTGCGGTGGGCTGGTCATGCCTGGAAACCTCCCTGGCCCGATTGCTCGTCACACAGATGTCCCCTACAGAGTCGGGGTGGCGCAGATGACCTGTGGCCTCGTCTCTGCTGCCCTGTGGCTGTTCTCAGCCCCAGGCTCCTGGGCTGTGAAAGGGCAGGAGGCCACAGAGCATCAGACAGGCGAGCTGTGCAGGGGTCAGCCCCGTTCTCAGCAAAGGTGTCCTAGATGCTGGCCGCCCTCAGAGGACTGTCCAGCAGGGCAGACATGCAGCCTTGGGGTGAGAAGCAGGACGACGTCCGCGTCACCATGCTGCACCGGTCCCTGGAAGCCACCCCGCAGATGTGGCCATGGGCCTGCGGGGCTCCTGCTGGCGTGGGCAGCAGGTGCTCCCAGCGCAGCCTTGAGCTCTCAGGCGTGCCCAGAGGGGGGCTGCACGCTCTGGGGAGCACCCGGGGTACAGGAGGGGGTGCAGAGCTGCTTAACCGGCCCTGCTGTGGGGAGGAAGGTGGGAGCAGCAGAGGTCAGCACCGGGAGTCACGGGCCTTCCTGCAGGGGCGGGGAGCCCAGTCCCTGGGGGGAGAGGAGAGCGGCCGGTGCTGGTGCAGGTTCTGGTGGAAGGTGGATGGCAGCGTGGGGAGCCCACCAGAGACCCTCTGAGGGCTCTGACACATGGAAGACCAGAGGCCTAGGCCTCTGGGACTCAGGATGGCCAGCACCCCTGGACCTGGCTCCCTGGGCTGGGCAGGGCGGTTGCTCAGTCTGCACAGCCAGCTCCCTCCCCAGGCTCTGCCCGGCTGCTGCCCGGCGTCTGGGGCCCAGCTGCTGCACGCTGGCCTCAGCTACCCTGACTTGCACGGCCACCTGGGCAGCTCTGCGCCCCAGCTGCTGGCCGCTGGGGGGGGGGACCGGACAGGCCAGCCCCTCCCCTGGTGGCTTGCTCTCAGGGGAGGCCCCTGCCCCAGGAAGGGGCTCAGGACCGGGTCCCCATGCAGCCTGGTCCCCCTAGTGTCCCCAAAGCCCCCTCCCATCAGCAGGCTTCCCCCTTGTTTGAACCCCAGAGCCCTGCCGAGCAAAGCCCCCTCCGGAGCTATCTGGGGTGAAAGGCGGTGGGGGTCCCAGCGGGTCTTTGGGGGCAGGGGGAGCTGCTCCTAGGCCTGACCTCCAGCGCCTGGGAACGGTGTGAGCGCCTTGAGGTCACCTGGCAGAGAGCCTGCCCGGCTGCCCAGCCCAGCCCCACCCACCCTGCAGCCCTTGCTCCCCCAGCTGGGCCAGGGCGCGGGCATGTGACCCCAGCCAGCCCGCCCTCCGCCCTGGGGAGGCAGAAACAAACCCTCAGATCTCGCCACTGGGAACCCTTCAGCGACATCAAAGGGTCGGCGAAGGCGGCGGATGCTTCCCTTAAAGGGCCATGCCACTTTAATTCAAAGCAGATCCTGGGAACAGCTGTCTCTGCCCGCCCAGGACGGGGGAGAGGAGGAGGCTGGCGGCCCGGCTGTCCAGAGGGCGGGCAGGACCTGAGCCCAAGACAGCGCCAGGCAGGAGCCCCATGCTCACGGCGGCAACTTAGACCCTTGGTGAGAGACAGTGTGATGGCTTCTGCCCAGCCAGGTAGGAGCTGAGACCTGGACCTGCCTGGCTGTCTGCCCGACTGGAGGCCACTGGCAGCTCCAGGCGCCAGGGGAAGGTTCCCTGGTGGCCACTTGCCCACCCAGACAGGACACCTTTGGAAGGGACAGAGGGAGGAAGGCGCTCAGCAGAAGGTGGGCAGAGCCAAGGAGCGGCCGGGAAGACACAGCCGGGTGCCAGCTGCGCGGCAGGTGCGGTGGGGGCCCAGGCAGCCTCGGCAGGGACCCCAGCTGTGTCTTCTGGGTGGGCCCAGGGCCTCCCACAGCCCACCTTCCACTGTGGAGGCTCCCTGTGCTGAGGGAGGGGAGCCCTCCTGGGGTCGCTGGGTGTGAAACTTGGCTCCGGGCAGGGAGGGGCTGCCCCTGGTGCCCTCCGCAGGGACTCCCGGGGCACCACCCGGGGAGGGGGCTCCTCCTGCCCCCGAGTGGATGCGTGTGGCCGGGCTGCAGTGGAGGGAGGGAACGGGAGGGTGTGTTGTGAGAGGAGCAAGGGCAGAGCCCCACCCAAGCCCAGGGGGCAGCCTGAGCTGATTGAGGAAGATCGAGGAAAAGTTCTCCCCGGGGCGGGTGGGGGCCAGGACACACCTTGTTTTATACCTCAGTGTTAGGGGAGAATGGATTTGTTTATACGGAAGGGAGAATGCCAGAGAGAGGGAGACACCCACGCACCCACCCACCCCCACACCCCATCTGCTTCCATCTGCTTGTTCACTCCCCAAATGGCCACACAGCCTGGTCTGGGCCTAGCCAACACCGGGAGCCTGGAACTCCACCCGGTCTGCCACGTACGGGTGGCAGGGGCCCAACCACTGGGGCCGTCTGCTGCCTTCCCAGGTGCACTGGCAGGGAGGTGGGAGCTGCGCCGGCTCTCAGCTGGGGTGCCAGCATTGAAAGCGCTGACCGGTGCTGCCCCTTCTGCCTCTGCTTTCGGCCTGCAGACCCCGCCTCCCCCGCGGGGCTTGGGCCTTGGGGCCTCGGTCTGAGACTTCTCTGCCGTCAGGAACCTCCATGTCTGTCAGCAAGCTCTGGGTTCAGTTGCCGAGTTCACTCTGGACACACAGTCTGCATTCTTAATGACACACGCACCAAGGAGAGGAACAGCTCGGCACCTCCTGCGGCCGCATCCACGTGGGCACGGGTTCGAGCCCCGGCTGCTCCACTTCTGATTCCGCTCTCTGCTGTGGAAAGCAGTGGAAGCCGGCCAACTGCCAAGAGTCAGAGCTCACAGGCTCAGCCAAGGGGACCCAGCAGACTCCAGCCGGGCCACGGGTTAGGCCGTGTGTCCTGGGGGCCACGCGTGGGCCATCTGGCCGCCTGGACCCTTCAAGCCTGGATCCGGACTGTGGAGAGGCCCAGGCTGCTCAGCAATGAGGACAGCCGCGGCCGTGACAGGTGGCGTGGGCGGCCCCGCTGGTGTCAGTCCAGGAGCGCCAGGTGTGTCCGCCCCGCCACGCAGGAGGAGCTCCGACGGTTCCGCGCCTCCAGCCCCGCCCCCAGCACAGAATTCGGAATTCAGCCGGGTCAGGACAGGCAGCTGGCCATTAGCGGCCCGGGGGCGGGGTGTGAGGACGGCCGGCCGTGCCAGGGGTCAGAACATGGACCCGGCGGCCGCGGGGTCGGGGGCTGTCGCTGCTCTGGGTTCTCCGGCTCCCTCAGAAACGCCTCATTGGCCCGGGCTTGGCCAAGGGAAGCCCCCCGGGGCCGAGGAGGGTCCCCGCCTCCGGGCTGAGCCCCAGGGCCAGCAGAGACGGCCGGGGCGCTGCGGGACCGGGGCGGGCGGCCGTGAGGGCCGGCACTGAGAGCCAGCCGTGCGGCTTCCGCCCGGGCCGGCGCTGGCGGCTGCTCCGCGAGAGTGGACGTCCGGCGCGGACACCGGCGGCGCGGGCCTCGGGCGGGGCCGGGCGCAGGGGCGGGGCCTGGGGCCCGGAAGGGCGCGGCGGCCCCGCCCCCGCCGGCCGCGTGGCTGTGCGTCCCGGCTGTTGCCGATAAAGTTGTTTGAAGCCCGGCCGGCCGCGGGTCACGTGAGCGGAAGATGGCGGCCCCGGCAGGCGGCGGCGGCGGCTCCGCGGTGTCGGTGCTGGCCCCGAACGGGCGGCGCCACACGGTGAAGGTGACGCCTAGCACCGTGCTGCTGCAGGTGCGGCTGCCGGCCGGCGGGGCGGGCGGGCGGGCGGGCGAGCGGGGTCCGCCGCGCCGGGCCGCCCCCGCGGTTGGCTTCGGGCCTCGGGGCCGGGCCTCGGGCGCGCCCGTGGTGGGCGCGGCCTGAGGGGGCCAATGAGCGGGCTCTTGCCCGGGAGGCCCCGCCCACCTGGCTCGGCGGGCGCGGGGTTTGCGCGGGGGTCGCAGGGGCGTGGCGCGCGCGGCCCCCTGTGCGCGGTCCCCGGCGACCCGGGCCGCTGGGGTGGCCGCGGTCCGTGCGCCCGGCGGGGGCTCTGCTGAGTCACTCGCTGCTCCGTGGCGGAGGTCGGGGTGCCTGTGGCCGGAGCGGCACCCCCGGCCCCGGCCTGGCCCGTGGACAGCGCTCGCGGGCACGCCCAGCAGGGATCCCAGGGCGGCCGGCCCCGGGGCGCGCGCGCGCGGAGCGGGCTTCGTGGGAGGTCGGGGCGTGACGGGGCTCGGCCCTGGGCGGCCCCTGCACTGAGGTTCGCTTTGTCCTCTTCTCTAGGTCCTGGAGGACACGTGCCGGTGTCAGGACTTCAACCCCAACGAGTATGATCTGAAGTGAGTTTGGGGTTTGCCTTGGGCAGGGCGCCAGGCGTCGGCACCCCCTCCCTGGGGGAGCCGTGGGCGACTGGACGCCCACCCTGAGGCCCGTCTTTCCTCTGGCTTTGCCCCTGGCCCCAGGTCCTCCTGCACTGGCCTCTCCTGCGGCCTTTTCCTACTCCGTCTCGTGACACCTGCCCGGGGGCTCGAGACCCACGCCACCCACGGCGTGCAGCGTGGTCTCCGGTGGGGCCCTGGGCAATGAGAGGAAGCTCTGCCAGCCACGGGCGGAGCCCCGTGGTCTCGGCCCCCGTGGGCCCTCCGGAGAGGCTGTCCCGGATTCCCCGTCTGAGCCCTCGTGGGGAGACGTGGGTTTCTCCCTTACACCTTAAAGACTCATCCCAATGGCATCACGTCCTGGCCTCGGGTAGGCTTGTCCGCGCCGTCCTGCTCCCCCAGAGGCTCTGCAGGGGACACCCAGCCCGGGAGCCCGCGCCGTGTGCTGGCCCCCTCTGTCTGGCTCTCGCGGTGCACAGCGAGCTCGCCCTCGGGCTCCCTGTGCGGCAGCTGCCTTGTCGGGCTCCGCACGCGCTTGGCGTTTCCAGTCGCTTTCTGACTGGTGAGGGTTGGTGTGGGTGTGCGCCTGGGCCCTCAACGGCACAGCTCGGGAGGCCGGCAGGCGTCTGGTGGCTGCCGCGGCGTTTGCCGTATTCAGCTGTCGCACGTTCCCCCCCAGCTTATTTTCCCATTTAGTGCTTTTTTCCTTCTGTGGGTTCCCCCACCCCAGAATTTCACTGAGGTTGGAGCTAGTGGAGCTGGCGTTCAGCCCGGGACTCAGACACCAAGGCTCCGTGCCCGGCTCTGCGCCGCGTCCTGCCGCGCGCGCCTGGGAGGCGGCAGTGGTGGCTGCAGTGGCTGGGTCCCTGCCGCCCGCGAGGGAGCCTGCACCGCGTCCTGTCGGCTCTGGGTGTTGCAGGTGTTGGGAGCAAAGCCGCGAAGGGGGACGCTCTCTGCCCTTCCACCTCCCAAACAGGGAAAGAGCAGCTCAGAGTTCGATCTGGGGTGCCATAAACAGGAAACACGTCTCGCCCTCTGGGTGCTTTTTTTTTTTTTCCAAGATTTATTCATTTGTTTATTTGAAAGACAGACACAAAGAGACAGAGCTTCCATCCGCGAGTTCACTCCCCAAATGTCAACAGCTGTGGCTGAGCCAGGCTGGATCCAACAGCCAGGAGTGCCATCCGGGCCTCCCTGGCCAGCAGCAGGGGCCAGATGGGCAGCGGAACATCCGGGCCCTGAGTGGCCCAAGGCTTCGCCTGCGGTGCCTCAGTGCTCCCTGTCTGTCCACTTTATTTGAACGGCAGGGACACAGAGGCAGAGTTTCCGTCCACAGGTTCGCTCCCCAGTGCCCGCAGCAGCCAGGGCTGGGCCAGGCCAAAGCTGGAGACCCCGTCCTGGTCTCAGGCGCCGGGCGTGTGGGCCCGACTGACCCAGCCCCTGCTGCTCCCCAGGGGGTGCCCACGAGTGTGGTCGGGACAAGGAGCAGGCACCCTGAAACAGGACGCGGTGTCCCCAGGTGTCCCCGCGAGAGAGACAAAGAGAGAGAAGTCTTCCATCTGCTGGTTCAATCCCCCAATGGCCGCTATGGCCGGAGCTGTGCCGATCCGGAGCCAGGAGCTTCTTCCAGGTCTCCCCCGTGGGTGCAGGGGCCTAAGGACTTGGGCCATCTTCCACTGCTTTCCCAGGCCACAGCAGAGAGCTGGATCAGAAGTGGAGCAGCCGGGACTCGAACTGGCGCCCCTGTGGGACTGCAGCACTGCAGCCTGTGCCCTTACCCGCCAGGCCAGGCCCTTTGAGCTGAGCCTGCCCTGTAGTCTCTCTGTGTAGTGACCAGGCCAGAGTGGGGGGGTCTTGGCTGTTGGCTGCCCCCAGGGGGAGCCCCACGACAGCTGCTCCGCCCACTTTGCTGAGCGCATTGGGGTCTGGGCCCCTCTGGGGGTTTGTTCCCTGGGAGGTCTGTTCTGGGGCCCCACCCTGCTTCAGGGTCTGAAGGAGCAGCCCCTCCCTCCGGTCCTGTAGAGAGGGACCCGCTGGTCTGCCAGTCCGTGACCCTGGGGCAGCGCGGGGCATTGAGGGCTGCTCTGTCCGCAGGTTTCAGAGGACTGTGCTGGACCTCTCTCTCCAATGGCGCTTTGCCAACCTGCCCAACAACGCCAAGCTGGAGATGGTGCCCGTCTCCCGGAGCCGCGAAGGGCCCCAGAACACGGTAGGGTGGCCCCCAGAGGGTCCCAGCCCAGGCCGGGGCGCAGGATGGGTCCGCAGCTGGGCCTGGGGAGGCCGGGCGGGCTCGGCAGGCAGGGTGCCAGGACCCAGGCTCGGCCGCATCCTCTGCGTTCGCGATTTCGTTTGGATTTGTGGCCCCTGCCTCCCTCAGCAGCATTTGCCCTGGGCCTGATGCTTCCGGTCGTAGAATCCCAGCCCCACGGAGGGTGTGTGGACGCCGGCAGAGCGCCGTGCCCTCCCGGCGGCATTGCTGGGCGCAGCCCTCACCAGGCCCAGCCCTGGCGGCCACGTTGGCTCCACGGCTTCCCAGTGGTTCACTCCCCGAATGCCAGCAGCAGCCAGGAGCCAGGAGCTCCATCCTGGTCTGCCACGTGGGTGCGGGGCCCAGCTGTCACCCGCTGCCTCCTGGGGGAGCATCGGCGTGGGCTGTGGGCGTCCGGGGCACCCGCCCCCCACAGCTGTTAGGTCTTGGAGATTTTCGGGAATGGGAGGGTTGCCGCAGATGGAAGCAGGAACCCTGGGCTGGTCCCGCTGTAACGCACGTGCTCCCACCCCTGGGGAGGTGGGTTCCAGTGGGCAGAGGAGGGCCTGGGCCGATCCCGCTCCTTCAGCGCCCGCCCGGCAGTGCAGGCCCTGGTTGGGGGTGCCCACGGGGGACCGGGGTGGAGGTCCCGGCCCCGCCTGCTGCAGGCACTTGGGCAGTGGGTCAGTGGAGGGCAGCTGTCTGTCCGTCTTTCCCTCAGCCTGCCTGCCTGCCGCTCGAATGAGCTAGAAACAAAAGACAGAGCGAGAGGCTTGGCCCGGCAGTGCAGGCAGCAGAGCCCGCAGGCGTCCACACTGGGCTCTTTGTCCGTCCTGACCGTGGTGCTCAGCGGCTGCCTGGAAGGGACCCTGGCTCCCCCGGGGCTCTTCAGGGCGCAGGGCAGCTGGTGTGGAACCCCCGAGGCTGGGGTCCTGCGAGGGACAGAGGTTTGTTTGACTCAGTGTGGAGGTGCACTGGCACTGGTTTGCACTCGGTGCAGCTAGGCGTCACAGCAGGGGAGGGGCCGGTTTGTGCCCTCCCACTGAGACCCAATTGCTGGGGAGAATGGAGCCTCAGGCCACTCCGGTGTGTCCTCAGCAGGGGAGGGGGCCCTGTGTGGCTCTGCCTGCTGGCACTCAGCAGGGGACCAGAAGGCCACTGTGTCTTTAGGTCACAACCTCATACTTCTGTTTGAGAGTGTAATTATTGCGTCTAGGTTTAAAATGTCTTAAAATTCTGATATAGGTAATTAGCAATAGAGTATTTAAAAATTCTTTTTATAAGAAAAGTGACTTGGGGGCCGGAGCCGTGGCTCACTAGGCTAATCCTCCACCTTGTGGTGCCGGCACACCGGGTTCTAGTCCCAGTCGGGGCACTGGATTCTGTCCCAGTTGCCCCTCTTCCAGGCCAGCTCTCTGCTGTGGCCCGGGAGTGCAGTGGAGGATGGCCCAGGTGCTTGGGCCCTGCACCATGGGAGACCAGGAGAAGCACCTGGCTCCTGCCTTTGGATCAGCGCGGTGCGCCGGCCGCAGCGCGCCGGCCATTGGAGGGTGAACCGACGGCAAAGGAAGACCTTTCTCTCTCTCTCTCACTGTCCACTCTGCTTGTCAAAAAAGAAAGAAAGAAAGAAAGAAAAGTGACTTGACTTTAGAGGCAGAGCCAGAGACAGACAGAGCCCCCGTTCACGGCTGCACTCCCCACATGCCTGCGGTGCTGGGGGCCAGGGCGCCCACAAAGGTGGCGCCGCCTAGGAGCCGTCACCGCTGCTTCCCAAGACGTGCGGGGAGCGTGCGGGGAGCGGGGAGCTGGACCGGCGGCACGGCGGGGTGCAGGCTGCCTCGCCGGCGCTCAGCCGGGCCGGGTGCCAGCCCCGGTTTCAGAGCACGTGTTCCTGGGGTGCTGTGTGACGTCTCCGGGGTGGGCTCCTCTCTCCAGAGATTTGTTTATTCTCCACTCTGAGAGGCAGGTGGAGAGCGTCAGTACCCGTCCAGTCTGCGGCAGCAGGGACTGGGCGGGGCCGAGGCCAGGTGCTGGAGACCCGAGCCTGGTCTCCTGCAGGGTGGCAGGGACCCCAGCACCCGCGCCGTCGCCTGCCACCGGCCTTGCTGGAGCGCAGAGCCAGCCGTGCGGATGTGGGCGCAGGGGCCTGAGCCGCCTGCCCGCGTCTGCAGACATTCTGACGGGCTTCCGCAGTCACGCGCTCGTCTTCGAAGAAGCCCAGCTGGTGAGGCGTCAGTCACCCAGACCATGTAGCTCGACAGCTGCACGCTTCCCGGGCTGCCCTGGGGCGGGCTCCGCCCGTGCCGCCTGCGCTGCATACACGTGTGGACACGCGTGTGCTGGCAGCCTCCCACGGGGCCCCAGCTGAGGGTGTGGCCTTGCCCCAGGTCCGCATCGCTGTGCAGCTGGAAGATGGCTCCAGGCTCCAGGGCGCCTTCTGCTCCGGCCAGACTCTCTGGGAGCTGCTCAGCCATTTCCCACAGACCAGGTGAGCGCTGTGGGCGGTCCTGGGCTCGGCTCGCTCTGCTCGCTCTGCTCGCTGGGGCCGCCTGTGGTGCGGCATGGGCTGGGTGAGGGCTGGGCGCTGGCATTGTCTCCTGAGCATCGGGGCCCACCGGCCTGGCCTGGCCTCACCTCCCAGGAGAGCAGGTGTCTCTCCTGCCCTGGTGGGGCCCCGGGCCCTGTGGCCTGGGGGTCGAGAAGGGGAGAGGTGAGGCATTGCCCTGGTGTCCGGCCACTTCTTAGGGGAGGGGTGGGGCTGGGCGTGTCCCCCACTGTTGTGCTGGGTTCTGGGAGATGGGAGGTGAGGGAGTGTGGACCCCCCCGGCCCCGACACCACCACTGGTGCACACCTGTGACAGCTCTGGGAATGCCCCCAGGGAAGCTGCCACTCCGAGGGGCATCCTGGTGCTCGGTGGGGAGGGGCACCAGGGACTCCCCCAGATCTGCACCTGGGCCCTGGCAGGCCCCCACCTGTGGCTCAGCACCCGGTGTCGTCGTGAGCCACCGGCACGCGTGACGGATGTCTGAGCTGGAGGGCGTCGGGCGTTTGTGAACAGGGAGACCAGGGTGCAGTGAGGACCCGGCACTCGGGGCTGTGAGGGCCCGCTGGCGGCCCTGACGTGAGCTCAGGGGCTGTGGGCCAGCGGCCGCCGTGGCTCCTCGGGCTGGGGCTGACCCTTGGACTGAGCGTCCCTCAGGCTCCCCCTCCCGGCGGAGGCGCTGTGGCCAGGAGCCGCTCAGGAAGCTGGGGCAGAGAACTTTCCAGAACACAGGTGCAGGGTTCAGAAAGCCATTGTGAAACGCAGGAGCCGGGGGCCGGTGCTGCAGCTCAACAGGCTAATCCTCTGCCTTGTGGCGCCGGCACACCAGGTTCTAGTCCCGGTCGGGGCGCCGGATTCTGTCCCGGTTGCCCCTCTTCCAGGCCAGCTCTCTGTTGTGGCCCGGGAGGGCAGTGGAGGATGGCCCAAGTGCTCGGGCCCTGCACCTCATGGGAGACCAGAAGCACCTGGCTCCTGCCTTCGGATCAGCGTGGTGTGGCGGCCATTGGAGGGTGAACCAACGGCAAAAAGGAAGACCTTTCTCTCTCTCTCTTTCACTGTTCACTCTGCCTGTCAAAAAAAAAAAAAAAAAAGAAACGCAGGAACCGGGGCACTGAGTTCAGAGGGCCTGGGTCCCGGCACGAGGCCGGAGCTCGGGGCCGGACTCCCTGGAAGGGCCGAGCTGGAAAGCCGACTTTTCAGAGCATTGTTGTCGAGCGTAGGTGGAGCACAGACGTCCGAGGACGTGAGACGTGAGGCAGCTGCCGCCACTCCACGGCCAGGACGGGACCCGGAGCCCAGGTGGTCACCGGGCGGCTCCCGAGGGACGCAGCAGTGAGCAAGGGAGACTGACAGATGCCCGAGGAAGCATGAGGGGGCTGGGCCCTGGGCCGTGTGCAGGGTCCAGGCTCCTGGGGCGCGTGGGGGTGCGGAGGCTGCAGGGCCTGTCCTGAAGACCCCCGGCTCCTGGGTGCTGACGAGCACCTTGCTCGAGGCTGCTGACCGGCCTTGCTGACGGGCGTCACAGCCCCCTTCTGAAGGTTCCCGGGCTCTTCCCAGCTGTGGGCCCTGCTGGGGGATGAGGTGTCCTGCAGGCACCCGGGCAGCTGCTGTGTGTCCATGAGGCCCTCACAGGCCCCAGCCGCCACCCACCCCAGTCCCTCCCTGAGGGTGAATACAGGGGTGGTGTGTGGGCAGGACACCGGCCAAGCCCCGGGTGGGCACGTCTACATAGCTGGGGGTCAGCTCGCTGCTGGGGATCCCAGCAGGTCCACAGGAGATGAGGGGGTCTTGGGGGCAGCAGGGACAGTTTGGCAGTCCTCCCCCCAATGTCTCCTGGAAAGGATGAGAGCCCAGAGCAAGCTGAGCGCTGGGCTGGGGGCTGCAGCCCCACTGCCGAGCGCCCTGGTCAAGCCTGCTCTGCTGGAGGCTGTGCCCACGGGGAGGAGGCGACCCCTTTGCACAGGCAGTCGGCAGAAGCAACCAGGTCCTGCCCAGCATCTGGGCGCCGCTGGCCACAGGGAATGCCACAGGAGCCCCACAGAGGCCACGGGGAGCCCGGAGAGCTCTCGTGACCACACTGAGGGCTCATTACTTGCAGAAACGTGCTTGATCACCTCCATCCCCCCAGATTCGGGCATCTGCGGCGCTGGCCTCGCTGTCCATACCGGGAGGGGCCCTGGCTGCTGGCTCCCAGCAGCCCCCTCCCCAGAGCCTTGAGGTCCCACCTAGTGGGTGGTTGGCGGCTCCATGGAGACGGACGGGCTCAGTCTAGGGTGGTGTCAGCCAGGGTGTGCTCCAGGCACTGTGGGGTACTTGGGGCTGCTCATGCTGGCTGCACTTTGATTTGTTTGCAAGGCAGAGTTGGAGGGAGGGAGGCAGAGAGAGAGGTCTTCATGCACTGGCTCACGCCCCCACATGACCACAATGACCAGGGCTGGGCTGAGCTGAAGCCAGGAGCAGGAGCTTCTTCCAGGTCCCCACGTGGGGGCGGGGGCCCCGGGGCTCGGCCGTCCTCCACTGCCTTCCCAGGAGCATTAGTGGGGAGCTGGACCAGAAGTGGGCAGCCAGGACTCAGGCTGGTGCCCGCCCCGTGCCTGCCGCTCCTTGCTCCCATGTGGGTACGAGGGGAAGGCAGGCATCCGTGTGTCTGCCCTGGGGAGCTGGATTCCCAAACAGTAGCTGTGGCCTGCTCCTGGGATGAGAAACTCCAGGAGGCTTGTGGGCTTTTCCTCAATGTTGAGGTAGAGAATCTGCCACAAAGTTGCCCTCGGAGGCCCCAGAGGCCCCAGGTGCAGCCCTGCCAGCTGCGTCTGGTTGCCAGGCTGGGTTCTTCCCAAGCCCCTGCCCCTCTGCTGCCCACCGGTGGGCAAGGGCTGGAAGTGACCCCCCCTCAGATTCCCCAGGAGTCTCCATCAGAGCACCGCTGTGTGCTGTCACCTGCCGTGGCGGGGTCCCCAGCTCGGGCGCTCTGGCCATGTGCAGCTGGCTGGCACGGCGGTCACGGGCGAGCCAGCTGTCCGTGCGGACTCTGCTGCCTTGGAGGCTTCGGGACCCTCGGCCTCCCCAGTTTCTTCCCTGGCCCAGCTCCTCGGTTGCCTGGATCCTGCCTCCTGGCCCCAGGCATCCTGGCTGCACCCGCCTGGCCTCAGTGAGAAGAGCCACACAGGCCTGGCCCTGAGCCTGGGGCCATGGGGGCCACGGTGGCCCAGGTCTCCAGCCCTTTGGGGCGAGGGAAGATCCAGCAGCCTGTGCTCAGCGGCCTGCCGCAGGGCCCCGGGGACAGGCTGTCCTGGCGAGGCTTCGGCAGCCGGATGTGGCGGCACTGCCAGGGCCCGGGGGAGGGGCTGCACCCCAGGAGAGCGGATCGTGTGAAAGCAGGCCAGAGCCAGCGTGACTGGCGTCCTGGCGAGGGGCCGCCCCTGCAGGCCCCCGGCTGCCATCCCTGTGCCCGCCCCCCCAGCGCTCCCCTGTGCAGGTGGTCGGCAGCTGTGAGTGCCCAGGCGTGTGCATGGTGGGGACTGCCAGGCGCAGTGTGTACACGTGTGTGTGCATGTGTGCATGCGTGCAGGCCGCCCCGAGTGTGTGTGCATGTGCAAGCTGTCCTCACGTGTGTGCACCTGTGTGTATACACATGTGAGTGTAGGCCATCCCCATGTGTGCATGCATGCATGCAGGCCACCTCCGTGTGTGTGTGTGTGTGCGCGCGTGCGCGCACAGGCCACCCCCAGTGTGTCAGTGCAGGCTGTCCTCACGTGTGTGCACCTGTGTGTGTGCAGACTGTATGTGCTCCTGTATGAGTGCAGGCTGCCCCCGTGGGAGTGCATGTGCTCTGTGCACGTGTGTACGTGTGCATGTGTGTAGCCTGTTCCCTGTGTGTGTTTGAATACACACGTGCTTCAAGCTTTGTGCAGCCCTTAGCTCTGGTCACCAGCTCACTGCTCCTGTGCCTTCCGTCCCCACCATGGTCTGCGGTCAGCCTGTCCACCTCCACTGGTCAGGGCTGGCCTTGGGGCACCCTGCAAGGTGTGAGGGGCTTCTGCTTCGGGGTGAATGTTGCCATGGTGTGGGATACACAGACGGAAACCGGCTGCCACGGGCAGTGGAAGCTCTGCAGGGGGCGGGCCCTGGCCCCACCCCTGCAGCTGGCAGTGGCACCTTGCAGCCCAGCCCAGCCCCTCAGACACCAGGCAGCACGATGGAGACTGCCACTCAGAGCTTTGGGGCGGGGCCTGTGGCCCTGGGGTCCCTGACCCTGACCCTGTCGGAGCTGAGCTTCAGATGAAGCCCTGTGCAGGGTGGCTGGCTGGGTGGTCACTGTCACCAGCTGCCCAGCTGCCCCAGGGCTGGCAGTGTGTGGAGGACCAGGCCCCTGGCTGCAGCCCAAGGCCCTGTCCTTCCAGGGGTCGGCCAGCAGTTGACCACCTCCTCCTGGTGTTTGTGCGGGGGGGGGGGGGGGGGCGGGGGCTGCCCCTGACGCTCCTCTGCCCCCGTCCAGGGAGTGCCTGCAGCAGCCGGGCGAGGCGACCCCCGTGTGCGTGTCCATGAGGGACGAGGTAGGTGCCGCCGGCCCCCGCCTGTCTTCAGAGCCTCACGGAGCCCGGGTGACGTTTGCTTTTTCAGTGTCCGAGAGTCACAGAAGTGGTTTCGTTTTAATAAATATTTGCTCTGCTCTGGGTTTTGATCTTTCTCAGAGCGGAGCAGGCAGAGTGCCTGGCGAGGAGGCCCTGCCGCCCACCGGCCCCGCCCTCCGCCGGGACCCTCCTTGCACCCGGCCTCCCTGCCTCACAGGGGCCTTTTGTTCCAGCCCTGGCTGCGAGCCCCTTCCTGGCCTGGGGGCGGGGCCCCCCGTGTGCCCCTGGGTGGAGGTTCCCAGCCTGGGGCCGTGAAGGGGGGGACCTGGCTCAGAGCAGCGTCCACTCCTGGAGGAGATGGGCCTGATTGTTGGTGCTTGGCCAGGCCCCAGAGGGACCATCCCCTCTGCAGGCAGCTCCTTGGGTGGTCAGAGTTAGCTCAAGATGTGTCCAGCCAGGCCCCAGCCCCGGTGCCCTGAGAGTTTACCTGGGAGGATGGGCGGTGTCCTGGAGGCTCGGGGGCCAGGCCGGGCAGCAGAGCCTGGAACCCGGGCGTTCTGACTTCAGGGGCCGCCACCTCAGAGGCCTTTGGAGGCTGGGTGCCACTGGCCAGCCCCGAGTCCCGAGGGTGGGCTCTCTCCTTAGTGGGTCTCAGGCTGGGCGAACCTGACAGAAGGAGCTGGCCTGGCCCTGCCACCTGGAACCCGAGGCTCCCCCAGTGTGGCCCTGAGAGGGGTCTGGGGTGAGGTGTTGGGGGCCCCTCTCAGTGCAGCCTGTCCTGGGGGTGGAGTTGGGGGGAGCCTGGGGCAGGGGTCAGCACCACAGGACATCTGCCTGGGCTCCCTGAGGAGGTCAGGTGGGGTCTGTAGGGTGGCGGCCAGCAGAGGGTGTGGGGTGCTGCCCGGGGCCCGGGGCCTGGCTGCAGGCACGAGGGCCGTCTGTCTTGCAGGTGACCGGCGCGGCCGCCCTGCGGAGCACCACGCTGCAGTCGCTGGGCCTCACGGGGGGCAGCGCCACCATCAGGTAGGGCCACGCAGCTGCCACGGTGTTTGGTTAAGGGGGACAGGTGGAAATGTGCCCTGACCACAGAGCAGACCCACCCTCCGTGGGGAGGAGCCAGGGCGGGTGTACTGGGGTGAGACCTGGGGGCAAAGCTGGGGCGGCGTCGCCCTCATTGTCTGCACCCTGACAGGTTTGTCATGAAGAGGGTGGACGCTGAGGGCAGGCCACAGACCGGGGCCGCCAGGAGCAAAACCCCAGGAAGTCCAGCTGACCAGGTGGCCGGGGGCCCCCTGCCCCCCTTGAACTCTGGGGAGCTGAGCTGCGGGGACCTGAGCCGTCAGGGGGAGGCAGGCACCTCGGGGGCCTGCCACACAGATGGCCCAAAGCCAGTGGACGCTCCGGCTAAAGAGAGCGTGCAGGAGCCCGGCCCCGCCCACTTTGTGCCTTTCTCTGGTGGGGGACAGCGGCTGGGGGGCCCATCCGGGTCCGGGCGGTCTCTGACGTCGCCTTCAGTCAAGCTGCCCACGTCCACCTCCAGCCCTGGAGGCCCCTCCAAGCCAAAGAAGTCCAAACCCGGCGAGGAGCCCCCGCAGGAGCCAGCGCCGGTAAGGGTGTCCCGGGCCCCAGCCGGGGCGGGTGGTCTGGCCGGCAAGTGCATCTGTTGCTCAGGCCACTGTGGGGAGGCTGGGAGGTGCGCGAAGCCGAGCAGACCCGGGCTATGTGCGGGACGGCCTGGGCTCGGATGTGCGCGTTCTCGTCGTGAGAGAGCAGCTCCTGAGCCGTGCCAGAGCCGGGCAGCAGCCGGGGGTGGCGCTCTGTGCACACGGTAAAGTAACACTGTGGCTGACTGGGCGACCGGCTGTCACCCTGAGCCCCTTCATCCCCAGGCTTTTCCGCCCTGGTCCCAGGGCGTGGGTCACCCCCAGGAGGCAGGGGCCAGATGGGGGGGTGCAGGCGCCAAGAGCAGGGACCCGACCCTGAGGAGTGGTCCACCTGGGCAGGTGTCCCAGCGCATCAGCATCCACCCCGTGTCCCCTCTGCTGGCCACAGCCACGTTGGCGCCCGTGGGGGGGGGACGTGGGACGTAGGACGTGGGGGGCACGGCTTCTCAGGACATCGCCAGCTGGCGCCATTCCCACCAGAGCTGTGGCCCAGGTCAGCCGTGGTGTGTGGTGTCCTGTGCCCGGGCTCCTGTGGAGGAGATAAGCCTCAATGTGGATTTTCCCAGAGAGCCTCATGGGCGCTCATGCTGTGCCGGGCAGGACCCGAACCTGTGGGCCCCACTCAGAGCTGCACGTGCCCCTCCCCCACGCTGCACCTCGCTACTGGGGGCACCATGGAGGGGCCTGTGTGGCTGTGAGCTGATGAGGAGCCCATGGGTGGGTGGGGCCCCCTGGGGAAAGGGGCTGGAAGTGACCGCCTCCCCAGGGCAGCCGCGTGCCCACGTGGTCTGTGTTGCACCTGCCCACCCACCCCCACCCCCATGTCTGCTGGGAGCAGCTCAGCAGGTGGCACGGGGCCCTGAGGACTTTTCCCTGAGTGACATTGGTCATGACACTGCTTGGTGCCCCACCCTCCTTTTTTTTTAAGTAAGGTATCACTTTTTTTTTTTTTAATATTGATTGATTGATTTGAAAGGCAGAGTTACACAGAGGAGAAGCAGAGAGAGGTCTTCCCTCTGTTGGTTCACTCCCCAAATGGCTGCAACGGCCGGAGCTGAGCTGATCCTAAGCCAGGAGCCAGGAGCGTCTTCCAGGTCTCCCACGTGGGTGCAGGGGCCCAAGCACTTGGGCATCTTCTGCTGCTTTCCCAGGCCACAGCAGAGAGCTGGATCGGAAGTGGAGCAGCCAGGACTCGAACCAGCGCACATATGGGATGCCAGCACTGCAGGCGGTGGCTTTGCCCACTAGGCCATAGCACTGGCCCCTCCCACCCTCTTTTAAGATTTTATTTATTTACTTAAAAGACAGAGCGACTGGGGACTGAGAGAGAGAGAAAGGGATCTTAGTCCTCCTGTCCTCTCCTTAAATGGCTGCAGCGGCCAGGGCTGGGCCAGGCGGGAGCCGGGAGCCAGGAGTCTGTCCCAGCACCCCCAGCGCTGGGCTGTCACCGGCTGCCTTCTCAGGCGCACTGACGGGAAGCCGGCTAGGAAGCCGAGCAGCCGGGAGCTGAGCTGGGCCATCGTGCGGGTGCTGCTGCGTAAACCGGCCTCCCCGTTCCCTTTCCCCTCCTAAAGGCAGCACAGAGACTTGAGGGAGGTTTTAGTATCGCAGCCAAACGGAAAGGAGGGCAGGGACTTCTGCAGCCTCGTCTGCGACTCCCACAGCCCTGCCCAGCGTCTGCGGCTGCACTGCCCCTCGGGGCTCCGGCAAGGCCTGCCCAGGGCTGGGGGCAGCATGGAGCCCCACCACAGGGCCCACAAGGTGTCACTGCCCTCCCGTTTGTCCCTCCCCAGCCCCTGGTGACGTCCGGTCCAGGATGCCCACCTGGTGCTCCACTCCCCAGCGGCTGCCTGTTTGCCGTGTGCCCACGTGCGGGTGTACAACTTCCTGGCACTTGCCAGTGCCGGCCCTGCGGTGCCTGGCGGGGCTGATCGTGCTGGCCAGGTCCTCGATGCCCTCCGTCGTTACCTCCTGCAAGGGGCTCACGGTGCTGGTCGGGTCTCTGGCTGCACCCACCCGACTTCCGTTCTTGGCGTCTTCAAACATCTCCCAGCAGCCTCTGCTGTTTCTCCTCCAGGCTTCATGTGGCCGGCAGCCCCCCGGGAGCCCCTGTGCAGGGTGTGAGGCAGGGGCCCCCGGGGAGCTTCCGCCCACTGCACATGGGTTCTGGCTATGGCTTTGCAGGTTGGGGGCCAGCACCGCCTCCTGTCTTCACTGTAGTGTTCCGTGGCCTCGCACGCTGCCACGGATCCCTTGTTTGTTTGTTTGTTTTTAATTTTTGACAGGCAGAGTGGACAGTGAGAGAGAGAGAGGGACAGAGAGAAAGGTCTTCCTTTTTGCCGTTGGTTCACCCTCCAGTGGCCGCCGCGGTCGGCGCGCTGCAGCCGGCGCACCGCGCTCATCCGATGGCAGGAGCCAGGTGCTTCTCCTGGTCTCCCCTGGGGTGCAGGGCCCAAGCACCTGGGCCATCCTCCACTGCACTCCTGGGCCACAGCAGAGAGCTGGCCTGGAAGAGGGGCAACCGGGACAGAATCCGGTGCCCCGACCAGGACTAGAACCCGGTGTGCCGGCGCCGCAAGGCGGAGGATTAGCCTGTTGAGCCACGGCGCCGGCCAACGGACCCCTTGTTACCTTGAACTTTGCCCTGTCAGCAGGGACTGCGGGTCAGGTAGGCTCCCTGGCCCCACTTCAGAGCAGCGCAGGGTGGCCGTGCTGTGAGGGGTGTGGGGGACAGGATGAGGGGAAGGGGCAGATCAGAGCCTCCGTGCCGGCTGGCAGCACCCAGGGACCTGGATGGTGGGGAGAGGGCCGTGTTCATGGGCCAGCTGCTCCGGGAGCTGTGTGGACGGCCAGGGCCGCAGCGGGGCCGTACCCTCCGCATTTGAGGTGAGGGTGGGCTGGGCCTGTCCTGTGGAGCCTGGGTCACACGGACTCTGCCTGGCTGGGCGGCAGTTGGGACATCTGCCTCCGCGCCCGGTGTCACGATGGGACGGCTGAGGGAGCTGAGCAAAGAGCCTGGCCCTGCTCCCACACATCCTCACC
>CM027400.1:759641-787154 GCA_015711505.1 Sylvilagus bachmani | reverse complement strand
CCCGCACACCCTCACCCCTCACCCCGCTCCCGCACACCCTCACCCCTCACCCCTCACCCTGCTCCCGCACACCCTCACCCCTCACCCCGCTCCCGCACACCCTCACCCCTCACCCCTCACCCCGCTCCCGCACACCCTCACCCCTCACCCCGCTCCCGCACACCCTCACCCCTCACCCCGCCTCACCCTCGCCCTGCTCCCTCACACCCCAGGGGCTGGAGCATGAGGGCTAAGGCCCAGTGCGTGTCAGGACAAGCAGCCTGGTGCCGGGCACGCTGGTGGCAATCACCCACGTGGCAGCGGTGCCGGGGTCGCCGTGCAGGTTTCCTGGGCCTGTGTGGGCCACCCTGGCCACTTGTAGGGGAAGCCCCATCCCCAGGGGTGCGGTCAGTTGGGCTCACTTCCTTCCTGCCCACTGCCTGCCATCCCCGCACCCTTGCCCAGCAGGTGGGGGAGGGGTGGGGGAGGGGCCCTGCAGAGTCCCTGCAGAGTCCCTGCATCCTCTAGCAGTGGTGCCGGCCCCTCTGCCTGTGGTGGCCCAGGGTCAAAGGTTGACTCCTGCTGACCTGGTTTCCTGGGGACCTTGAGGTTAGAGGGACAGGAACAGCCAAGGCACCGGGCCTCGGGCCACTGCTCCTGTCTGCTGGGCGGGGCCTGGCTCCCCCTGGGTTCCGGGGTGCGGGGCTGCAGGGCGGGCGGTCCCTGTCGGGGACAGGATCCCAGCGCCGCCCGGAGGCTGCCTGTGCCCCCGCCCGCGCCCGCCGCGGACCTTTGATCTGGCGCTGATTGACGAGCAGCGTGGCTGCCGCCGCCCGTGCCTCCCGCCTCCATCAGGAGGGCCCGGCCACATACGGCCACATACGTCTGCTATGTGTCCCTTTCAGTCCAGGGGGAGGGGGAGGGGACGGGGCAGAACTTTGCTGGGGACTTCAAAGGACCCTTCAGTAATCAGAAAGTTTCCAAGTTCCCCATTAACGCTCTGCCGTGTGTGGTTTTTGGATTTAAATAAAGAGCCAGGATGAAATACAGGAGGTCGCGCGGCCGGCGGCGCACAGCCCGCGTGGTGCCTGCCTTTGAAGTCGGGCATTAATTATTAGAAGGTAGCTTTACTGCCGTCAGAACCGGGCGCGGGAGAGGCCGGGGCTGCCTGGCGCCCCCTGCCCTGGCCTTTGAAGTGCCTGCGCCGCCCCCCACGCCCGCGGCCTCCCAGCGGCTGGCACGAGGGCCGTCCCTGATCAAAGGCCCTCGGCCTGCCCACCCCGCCCCCTCACCCACGCCCCTGCCCACGGGCAGCCGGCCGGCACGCTCTGCTCCGTGGGTTGGCTCATGGGAGACCGGAGGGGGCCGGCTGGGCCCGGGGCGTGGGTGTGAGGTGGGTGCAGCCCGAGCGTGGTGAGGCCCCTGCCCGCCCGGCTGCTGGGCGAGGTGCGTGCTGCCTCAGGCGGCCGTGTCCTTCAGGCCTGGAGCTTCGCCTCTGCTGGCCCAGCGCTGTGGATGCCCCTGGCTGTAAGGGCCAGCCTTCAGGAGGGAGCAGCACTGGGGTTGAAGCCTGGGGACCCCCAGCAGGTGCTCATGCCTCAGGGAGTGCCCTGCGGGCACGGGCGCCCGTGGTGGGTGCTGCAGCTCCGGCCCTCACTCCCTTTGTCCACCAGCTGTGGTGTGTGGGCCGTGAGTAACGCGTGTCCGCGGGAACCCTGGCGCTGGGCTGCATGCTCCTCCTCGCCGGGCCCGGGCAGGGCTGCCCTTCCTCACCGCACCCCTGCCCGCCGGGCCTGGGCTGGGCTCTGCTCCTGGATGCAGTCAGACACCAGTGATCCCAGAAACTCCATGGGCCTGAGGACGGCTGAGGTCCTGGACGGCCGTGTCCTCTTCCTCCCCCGCCCCGCGGTGAGCTGTGGTTTACGTGAAGGTTGTGGGCCCAGGGGTCAGCGCCTGCGTTGTCAGGCAGGGGCTCTGCCCCCTCGAGTCCAGGGGGCGCCTGGCCTGGGTGAGGTGGGGGTCTGCAGGGCCTTGGCCTGCCCAGGCACGGGTGTGGGAGCCACGGCGTCCTGGGCGTCCCCGGCCCAGGCCTCCCTGAGTAACTGGGTCAGGCCAGGCGGGCTGGGGGCGGGGACGGAGGAGCTGGCAGAGCCCAGCCTGAGGTCACCCGGCGGAGGTTCTGCGTTGTCTCTGCGTGCGTCACCGACTCTTGGAAAATCACTGTGGAGCAGAGCAGACCTGGGGCCGCCGACTCGCGACGTGAGCAGGCTGCTGGGTGGCGGGTCGGACGCCGGCCCCTCCCAGGGCCTCTTGAGCCCTTCCCATGCCTGGGCTCCCACCCTGGACCGGCTGGGGTCGGGGGTCGCTGAGTTTGCTGGCCCCTGGGAGGCAGCCCTCTGCCTGCCCAGTATCTGCAGGCCTTCCCCTCTGCCCAACCTGGACTGAGGCTGTGGCCCTGGAGTCCGCCCGGGCCTGGTGTGCAGGAGACAGGGCCTCCTGGCAGGGCCCAAGAGCAAGTCTCTCCTCCCCCTGGACCCCGCGTGCCTCAGTTTCCTGGTCTGTCCAGCCGTCCTGACACCCCTGCCCGGGCCTCGGCTCAAGCCTCACTTTCTTGGCCGTCCCTTGCAGACTCCTTGGAGGCCTGACTGGTGAAGACCCCCGATCGGGGAGGCATCAGGGGCTCTGTGCTGGGACAGGCTGTCCACGCCGGGCAGAGCAGCCTGGGGCTGCTCCCAGCAGAACCCTGGCCCTGGGGTGGGGGGGCTCACGAGGAGACCTGGGGTCCCCTGGCTTCTGGCTCGCGGTCACGCTGGCTTGGACCAGTGCTGGCCCAGAGCTCCAGGGGACATCTGCCAGCCACGCTCCTCTCAGGCTGGAGCCTTGTCCAGCCGAGGGTGCTGCTGGGGTGGACAGCGGGGCAGCCCCAAGTCGCTTTCCCAGCAGATCTGGAGCTGAGTCCGGCGCACACTGGTGTGAGGCAGCCCGGCGGGTCTGTCAGGGAAGTGGCGAGGGTGGCACGGGCAACGCGTGGCCCCTGCGAGACAAAACAGGATTGGGGGACAGTGGGGGTGGTGCCCCGGGCCTGGGCCCCCTGCAGCAGGCCCCACGGAGATGCTGGCGAGCTGTCGGCGGGGACGCGGTGAGGCCGTCCCAGCACAGGCCCCAGGCTCCTCCAGGGCAGTGCATGTTGGTGCGCGTGACCGGGACGGTGAGTGCCGCAGGCACGCTGGGAGGTTCCCTGCTGTAGGTGCCCCCCTTTCTGTGGAGTCGAAATCTCCCAAACTGGGGGGAAGAGAAGCCAGGGGCTGGGGGGTGCCAGGTTCCTCTGCTCCCACACCCCGGCCCCTGGCCGCCTCTCCCTCCCGCGTGGCCGGGGCTGGCCCTCCCTGTGACTTCCCAGTGATGTCTCACCCCCAGGCCTCTGTTCTCCATCCAAAAACATCCCCATAAATCCACCTAGGAAGGGAGCCACACAGAGTGCCTGTCGGTGCCGACAGAACAGCAGATGAGGGCCAGACAGCCGGGCAGGGCGTCCTAAGTAAACGGCTCGGCACGGCTCAGGGACGCCCTGCCCGGCCTCCTGGGCCGGCCCCGTGCCCTGGGAGTGCCCGCAGCTGCCACAGGCCAGGTCCCCACTGTCCCCTGGCCTCAGTGCCTGTCCAGCCCAGCCCTGGCTCCTCTCTTATTCGGAGAAAAGTGACCACACAGCTCCTCTTCCCAAGGGAGGCCCCTTGGGCTGGGCACGGAGTCCTTGGCTCCCGCAGGGCTCGCTGCCCGGGTGGGGGTGCCGAGACGGCCGTGCAGGTTGTCCTGGCCCTCACCGGGTGTGGGGCTTCCCCAGTAGACCAGACGCTGGCCGGGGGAGGAGACAGGGCTAGGGTGGGTCCAAGACGAGAGCGCCAGTTGAACCCAGCATTCCCTGGGCTGCTGTTCCCAGCACCCTGTCCAGGCTGACATGCCAGCGGCCGACCTCACTGGTGGCTCCTGGAAGTACCTGGGAGAGACCAGAGTGGCCACAGGACCCTCAGGACAGCCTGTGTGGTGGTCAACCTTGGGCCGGTCGTCCAGGGAGGCTCTGGGGCAGGAGAGCCTGCCCTGTGGCCAGGACCTTGCACCTGAGCGCCTGTCCTGGACACTCGCAGACATGTGCACGGCCTGCCCGGCCTCCCCTGGACGGAAATGCTGTGGCTGTCGGGGGAGGCCTGGTGCCTGCCATCTAATAAAAGCTTTGGTGGCTGCAAGAGGAGGATGGGCCTTGAAGGGGCAGCCCGAGGGCCCAGTCAGCCACCTGTAGCCCTGCTGCCGTGGGACAAGGTGTGGCACGCTGCAGGGACCCGTCCAAGCCAGGTGTCAGGTGTGGCCAGGGGCAGGCCTGCGGACACAGGGCCTGGGCCTGGGCTGAGCCCTGGCCCCGCTGTGTGGAAGGCTCAGGAGGGCGAGGGGCTGCTCCTGCAGACCATCCCCGGGGCCTCTCCACCGGCACCGCTCTGCTCGCCTGTGTGAGCCCCAGCGGCCGTCTGGGTCAGGCCTGGCTCCAAGGGTGGCCTCAGCCCTGAGGTGTCCAGCCCCCGGGCACGCAGGCAGGGCGGGCGCTGCCTTGTAATTTCCCTCGCTGTTGATGCCAATTAGGAGTGACACGTCTCTTCCCACGTCCCCAGGGTGGGCAGCGGGAGGGGCCGGCTGCCTCCCTGGGGAGAGAGGGTGGAGTCAGCTGGGGCAGTGGCCGAGGGGCATCGGGGGCAGCGGGACTGGGGCTCTGGCCAACACTCTAATTTGGGGCTCTGCTGCCCCTCCCCTCTGGGGAGCCCCTGACGTGGTTTGGACCAGGGCCCCTGCTCCTGGGTCGGTGCCTCACTCCTAGGGACCCGCTGGGGCACAGTGTGCCTGGGACGGGACTGCTGCCCCTTGCCCGTCCCCAGGCCCTGGCAGAAGGGGTCCGCTTGTCGCGGCTGCTGAGTTGGCAGGGGGAGGGGGAGGGGCCCCACTGGTCCCAGCCCAGGCTCTTGTGCCCCCAGCCTGTGGACCGGGATGCTGTGGTGTGCCACCCGGACCTGGAGGACCTGCTACAGGCCTGGCCAGCCGAGCTGCCCGACGAGTTCTTCGAGGTGACTGTGGATGATGTCCGGAGACGCCTGGCCCAGCTCAAGAGTGAGCGGTGGGTGCCCAGCCCCATCGCCTCCCTCCATGGTGGGCCGGCTCTGGGTGCTGCTGGTCCACTGTCCAGCTTTGGCCCCATGCTCAGGTCCTCGGTGCCCTCAGCAGCCCTTGGGGTTGGGGGGTGCCCTGATGGAGGCCTGCACCTGTCACCCCTCCCCACCACAGGCAGCGCCTGGAAGAAGCCCCGCTGGTGACCAAAGCCTTCAGGGAGGCCCGGATGAAGGAGAAGCTGGAGCGTTACCCCAAGGTAGCAGGGGGCTGCGTGTCTGTTCACAGCCAGTCCCCTCCTAGAGCCTTTATTTTTTTAAAGATTTTATTTATTTAAAAGTCAGAATTACACAGAAAGGGAAGAGAGGCAGAGAGAGGGCTTCCATCCACCGGTTTACTCCCCAGCTGGCCGCAAGGGCCAGAGCTGCACCGATCTGAAGCCAGGAGCTTCTTCAGGGTCTCCCACGGGGGCACAGGGACCCAAAGACTTGGGCCATCTTCTTCTGCTATCCCAGGCCATAGCAGAGAGCTGGATCGGAAGTGGAGTAGCCGGGACTTGAACTGGTGCCCACATGGGATGCCAGCAGTGCAGGTGGCGGCTTTACCCGCTCCCCTACAGCACCAGCCCCCCTCGTATAACCTTCAAAAGCATCATCTTTACTCCCGAGAAACAGAGATGGGGCCAAGCGAGGGAGATGGACTCATCCCGCACCTGGTACATGCCCTGGAAGCCACCATGGCCAGGCTGGGCCGCCGCCTCCACCATGTGTCCCTAGAGGGGCCGGGGGCCCCACTGCTTGAGCCGGCCCCTGCAGCCTTCCTGGGTGTGCGGTAGCAGGAAGGTGGGTCAGGAGCCACTGTGAGGTGTGGGGCGCGGGGTCCAAGTGGTGCCTTAACCCACTGGGGCCCACCCCACAACAAGAACTTCATGTTTTTAACAGGTTTATCGGGGCCGGTGCTGTGGCACAGTGTGTTAGGCCAGGGCCTGCAGGGCTGGCATCCCTTATGGGCACCATTTTGAGTCCCAGCTGCTCCACTTCCAACCCAGCTCCCTGCTGATGGCCTGGGAAAGCAGCGGGAGATGGCCCACGTGTTCAGGGCCCTGCACCCACGAGGGAGACCTGGAGGAAGCTCCCGGCTTCAGCCTGGCCCAGTGCCGGCCCTTACAGCCATGTGGGGAGTGAACCAGCAGATGGAAGACCTCTCTCAGTGACTGACTTTTGTGAAGGCAGAGTGACACATCTGCTATCTGCTGGTTCACTCCCAAATCCCACAACAGCCAGGCTGAAGCCAGGAGCCAGGGGCTCCATTCGGATCTCCCACGTGGGTGCAGGGTCCAAGCACTCGGACCCTCCTCCACTCCTTCTAGGCCATTAGCCAAGAGCTGGGTGGAAGTGGCCGCTGACGGGTGGTGTTGTGGTGCCCTGGGCCTCAGCCGTCCTCAGCCTCCGCCCAGGGCTCTAGGCTGCCACTGTGGCGAGGAGTGGTGGGGACGGCCAGGGGCCGGGCAGCCAGCACCTGTGCCTGTGCCGCCCTGCTGACCACTCCGCTGTCTGGCCCAGGTGGCTGTGAGGGTCCTGTTCCCTGACCGCTACATCCTGCAGGGCTTCTTCCGCCCCAGCGAGACAGGTAAGTGCCCTTAGAGGCAGTGGCTGGGGCTGAGGCCCAGGGAAGCCCAGGGCTCCCCTCTTGGCAGCCACAGCTGGTCAGGGAGGCGTGGGGGAGGCAGCGCTGCCACCTGGCCCGTAGCGGAGCTGAGGGTGGTGGTGCCTGGTGGGGGTCCGGGTGGGACGGAGGGGGCTGAGTGCACCCCCAGGCTGACTCAGCCCTTCCTGTGCAGTGGGGGACCTGCGGGACTTCGTGAGGCACCACCTGGGGAACCCCGAGATGCCGTTCCACCTGTGTGAGTTGCTGCCCTGCCTGCCGCAGGGAATCCTGGGAGAGCAGGAGAGACGCCTCTGGAGCCCCCTTGCCGAGTCCAGGCTTGGTGGGGAGGGGCCCACAGATGCTTCCTTAGCCCGCCCCCTCTTCGGGTCCGGAGCAGTGGTGGGGTGGGGCAGGGCTAGGACCCCTGGGCCCCGGGCAGGGGGTCCACACGCCTCCTAATGGAGACATCACCTTCTCCCCGCAGTCATCACACCTCCCAAAACCGTGCTGGACGACCACACGCTGACGCTCTTCCAGGTACCGACCCCCGTGGGGGGGGGGGGCGGGGCCCTGTGGGGGGGGCAGGGGCCAGGGAGGGGCATGGGCAGCCGCGTGGCTGGCAGTAAAGCCTGTTAGAGCCAGGGATTCCATTTCAGACGGTGCTTCCAGCCCCCTCCACGTCCTGCCTGGCCCTGGAGTGGCTGAGCTGGGGCCAGGGAGGGGGGGCCCAGCCTCTGGGCTGCAGGCAGCCCCAGACCCCTGAGGAAGAGGCCTGAGGGGTGGGCAGGCCTGGTGGGGGAAGCTGGGTGCCTTCAGCTGAGGGCCATGTGGGGCCAGGCTAGGGGCTGTGTCGTGGAGGGGCCCCCTTGCCAGCCTCTGCCTGCCCCACCCTTGGGCCCTGCTCCGGGGACCTCCCCCCACGCTGGCCTGGGGCCACTCCACAGCCGGGGCAGTTCGGACCCCAGCAGGAAGGGCTGGGAGCTCAGCAGGGATTATGGGAAAGAAGGGGCCCAGGCGGTGGGAGCGCAGGCCTGAGACACCCCCCCACCCCACCCCCCGGCTGCCTGGCCTGGACCTAAAACAGCAAACCTGGAAGATGCTTAGGGACGGCCCCTCCCCCATCAGGAGGCCTCTCAGAGCCCGGGGTCCACCGCCGGTAGCAGGGCTCAGCCCCAAGCCCCAGGGCCCCACGCCGCCGTCTCACCAGGGCCAAGGGAAGGAAGCTCCTCCCTCCACAGGGCGGGTGCCTGCTTCCACCTCTGGCAGGGCTGTGGGTGGCTGCCGGCGGCCGACCCGGGCCCAGAGAGTGACCGCAGGGGACGTGGTGCAGAGGCCCCGGCCCCTCAGCTCCTCAGCGAACCCCCTAGTGGATCCGTCCATCAGTGCACGGGCGGGGGCGGGGCCGGGGCCCGGGTGGGGAGGCCTCAGCCTGGGCAGCAGCCCCCACTCGCCGGGAGTCGTTGCTGCTTTCTGCTGTCTGCACGACAGCTCCCAGCACCTCTGTCCTGCTGGCCCTGCCCTCTGCGTGCTCAGGTGTTCCCAGGGCCAGGGGTGCCTTGGAGGACTTGGCCACATCTCCCCATCCTGCTCTGTGCCTGTTGCTGGGGGGGGGCGGGCAGAGGGGCCGGCTGGGCACCAGCTGGAGCAGCCGCTGCTTCCTGGTGTCACGGTGGTCTTCTGTTCTGGCCACTGGGGCACTGAGGGGACGCCCTGCTGGGTGCCAGCTGTGGCCCAGCTCCAGGGGCCTTCCTGAGTCCTGCAGGCTCTCCCCTCCTGGGGGCCTTGGGGTGGAGGCCCTCATTGCTGACTGCCCAGCCCTGGACGAGTCTGACCCCGGCCGCCCCAGTGTGCCTGCCCTCCACGGCTGTGCGGCTGTGAGGAGGTGGGCGGCTCCTGGGGGCCTGTGTCCTCTCCTGGACTTCACCTGACCCGTCACCTCTGTCCAGCACCCAGCCCTCACACGCCTTCTGCCTGCTGCCCAGCTGGCCTGGGGCACCTCTGTGGGTGGACGCCCCGTCCAAGGGGCAGGGAGGGTGACCTGGCGCCGGGCAGCCTCGGAAGCCCTTCCTGGCTTCAGAGTGGCCAGGAGGGAGCACTCGGGTGTCCAGCAGCGCAGCAGCTGTGTCCACGGGCAGTGGGAAGGTGACGTGGGGCGTGCGCGGGGCCTGGTCCTGATGCTGCCCCCCCTTGCAGCCGGGCCTCCTCGGGCCCAGCAGCACCGCCCACACCGCCTCCCTGGGTGGCGCCAGGTGAGGGGCCCGCCTGCCGAGCTGTAAGCACCCGCTGCTGCTGCCCGGCCCTCCCCTTGAGCAGCCTCCCTGGGTGGCTGGGCTTCCTCGGGTGCCCACGCGTGGCAGCTGCCCCAGTATCTGACGTGAAGGCAGGAGCTGGGGTCCAGCCGCTGCCACCGCCACTGGGCCCTTTTCTCCGGCCCCGCAGCTTTCCGCCGCCTCTCCCCGGGGCACCCGGCAGCCCCGCCCCGCCCCCTCCAGCCCCCAGGCCTCCTGGTGAGGCTTTGATCCCAGGTGGCACAATTGGGTTCTCAAAGCAGCCCCGCCCTCGCCAGTCCCTCTGGCTGGAGGAGGTTTGGCTTCCTCTTTATTAATCATCTCTTCACGTCCCGTCCCGAGCACCCCTCCCCCACCCCCGCCAGGCCCCTGGCGCCCCAGCCCCTCCAGGCTGGGCCTGCCCTGTCCAGTTCCCTGTTCCTCTGTGCAGGGGCAGGAGATGCGGGGAGAGGACTCCCAGCTCACCCTATGCCTGTGCCCTTGGGTGGACAGGGCCCATGGGAGGCCTGGGTCCTAGTGCCACAGCTGAGTGCTCAAGGCTCCCTAGTGGGTGGAGCTCCAGCTACTGTGTCCGGCTTGAAGCAGATGCCCATTGGGTCTGGGTGTGGGCTCTCTTCTTGGCTGGTGGGCTTTGAGGTAGCATCTCCGCCTGGTCCTGCCCCGCCCACTCTGCTGCCTGCAGCTGAGGGCCACCTCCCCTGGCACATGGGCCTCCTGGTGTGGAGCTGGACAGAGGGACACGGGCCAGTGTGCCCCACTGGGGCAGGCTGGGCCTCCGAGTCCCACATGCTGGTCCTCTGCTCTGGGTTGTGGGGAGTGAGCCCCTCCAGAGGAGCACCCAGAACTCTGCCCCCAACCCGAGGATGCCCGCCTCCGTGCCGTGGGGAGCTGCGCCCTGGAAGCAGGGTGCACTGCCCAGCCCTCTGAGCCCCTCTCCCCACAGGCAAACCTCTTCCCTGCGGCCCTTGTGCACTTGGGA
The DNA here is from genome assembly GCA_015711505.1 of Sylvilagus bachmani. Lineage (NCBI taxonomy): Eukaryota > Metazoa > Chordata > Mammalia > Lagomorpha > Leporidae > Sylvilagus > Sylvilagus bachmani. The sequence goes on along the minus strand of CM027400.1, from coordinate 777,116 downwards.
GCCCAGGAGCCAGCAGGTGAGCCGGGCCTCCCCCTGCAGGCCACCCAGCCCTCCCTGGGCCACGCCTGCTCAGCTGGGGGACAGAGTGGGCGGTGTGGGGGCGGGCCTCCCTCCACTGAGCTGGGCCGGTCTCTGGGCAGGCCTCTACCTGGCACCCAGGCTGCTGGAACACACGGTGCCTCCATCTGCGGCTGACGTGCTGGTGGCCAGGTGCGTGCAGGTGGGGTGGGGACTCCGGCCAGCACCCACCATCCTGACCTCCGCCTCTCACCCCAGGTGCATGTCCAGGGCCGCCGGGTCCCCACCCCCGCTGCCAGGCCCTGAGCTCCCACCTGCTCCCGAGGAGGGGGCGCCAGACCCCCCGGAGCCCGTCCCCGTCCCCGGGACAGCCCAGCCTGTGAGGAGGAGCCTGGGCAAGGTGCCCAAGTGGCTGAAGCTGCCAGGTGCCTGGGGCGGGCGGGCGGGCGGGCGGCTGGGCAGCGGGAGCCCGAGGCCTGCGTCATCCTGGTGTTTGCCTTGCAGCGGGTAAGAGGTGAGAGCGGCCAGCCCGGAGGTGCCCTCCCTGTCGACCACAGGACCCCACCCCACCCCACGGGAATAAAGATGCTTCTCTCAAGACCCCCCTCGTCTTCTGTCCCCCAGAGGGGCGGCCGTGGGGGCCCTGTGTGTCCTGGACCGGTCCTCATTTGCTTCTGGGGCACAGGTGCTTCGTGCACCCCAGGGCCTGCCAGTCCCTAGCTGACCTCATGAATTACCCTGCCTCCTCGGGCCAAGCGGGGCCAGGCGCAGCCGGGGGACGAGGCAGTGCACGGCCTGGCCCATCCCGTCCCGTGTGGCCTCCATGGCTCCCACATTTGTGCCCCTGCCAGCCGCGCACCCTGCAGGTCCAACGGTCACTTTCCCCAGCACTTTAACCCACTGTCCACTGTGCCGGCTCGCCCAGGCCTGTCTAGAGGGCTCTGGAGTGGCTACAGTGAGCCCCCCAAGCCAATGTGCCCTAAGTGTGGCACACTCAGAACTGCACCAGGGCCTCAGGGCGGCCAGCCAGCGCCCTGGGAGCCAGTCCTGGGGGGTCTGCACACCCCTGTTGTGGGAGCTTCCCTCCCAGCAGGGTGGGGGCCGTGGAGCACTGGGCTCTGGGGACTGACAGTGAGAAGGCCACACCAGGGACAGACCCGATTTATTGATGTTGCTTTGTGAGAACAGACGAGGGGCTCAGGGGAGGGGGCTGGCCTCTCCCCCAGCTCCTGGCTCCTGTGCCCAGGCGGGCGTGCAGGAGGGGATGGACGGCCCCTCCTAGGCTGGGGTGGTGCTGTGCTGGCTGGACTGCGCCAGGTTCCCGGACACCAGGCTGTGCAGGGGTCTCCTGGGCTGGCCGTGGCGAGCACAGGGGCCGCTAGAAGTCCAGGAGCTGCGGGGAGCGGGGCGCTCAGAGCCGCGGGTGGGCGGGCATGGTGGGCCGCCCTCTCCTCCACGCCCCGCCCCCACGCACCAGCTGAGGCAGCACCTTCTCCAGCTGCTCCACGTCCACCTGGGCCACGTCCTCCGCCTGGGCCTGCCGGACCCCGCGGACGGCCGCCTCTGCCGCGACAGGGGTGCGGACTTGCACGGCGCCCCCCCCCCCAGTGCCGGCAGAGCCTGGCTGTCCCTTCAGGGGTCCTGGTGCTGTCACTCACCCACCACGAAGATCCGTAGCAGCTCCGCCGTGAGCTGCAGCGCATCCGCGCTGACTGCGGGGGAGGGGGCGGTTAGGGCCGCAGAGCCGCCCCCCCCCGCGCCCCCGGCCCGGCCCCCCCCTCCACACCTTTGGTCCTGTGGTCCCTGAAGTGCAGGTGCAGCAGCTTGTGCAGCAGCTCCTGAGGGGAGGCGGGGCCGGGGCCATCTGTGGGTGGTCGGGACGAGGGCAGGGGCCAGGCCGAGGCCCCGAGGCCCCCCGGCGAGAGCCGCGTGACGTCCATGCGGGGGCCCGAGTGCGCAGCAGGTGGACGGCTGGGGAAAGCCCCGGAGGGAGGGCGCCCGCCCACAGCTCGGGGAGCGCAGCGGGGCCGAGCGCCCCATCCCGGCGGCGTGGGTCCGGAGAGCGCGCGCGAACCCAGCGCCACCTGCTGGGCCCGCATCCCGCGCACCGGGCCAGCAAGGCGGGCGGCGACACTCGGGGTCCCTGCGCGCCCCGCCCCTCCCCGCGATGACCCCGACCGCGGCTCCGGCCAGAGCATTCCCGCAGCCGCCCGGTAGCGTGCCCGGCGCTTGCACAGGGCGAGTCCACCCGGGGAGCCCGCTCGCAGCCCGGCCCTGCCTGCACGCCCCTCCGTGTGGCCGAAGGCCCCGCGGCCCTACTCGCCCTCCCGCTTGGCTGCAGGGCCCTGCCGCGGTGGGCCGGGCTGGCGGCACGAGGGCCGCCTTAGGGCCCGCGCCCGCAACACCGGCCCTCACCTTCCGGAAGCCCGCGCCGGGTCCCTCCATGGCCGTCGCTCCGCGAGTCCTCCGAAGCCCCGCCCCCGCGCTCCGGGCCAATGAGTCGCAGCGCGCCCAAAAGAGCCCCGCCCCCGGCGTCCCCGGCCAATCAGCCCGGAGCGCGCCCTCCGGAACCCCGCCCCCTCTCCTCCCCGCCCAAAGAGTCGCCGCGTGCCCAATGCAGCCCCGCCCCCGGCGTCCCCGGCCAATCAGCCCGGAGCGCGCCCTCCTTCGCGGGCCGCGGCGCGCCCGGCCTGTGGCTCTGCTGCCCCGCGGCGAGCGCCTGCGCAAGGCCTCCTGGGATCTGTAGTTTTCGCTCGCTCTTTCCCGGCGCGCCCCGCTCTTCCTGGATACCGAAGCGCGCGGAGCGCGGCGGCGGCGGCGGCGGCGAACGGTGATCCGCGGCGCGAGGGCGGGGGCCTGGGTGCTGCGGAGCGCGGGAGTGGCCGGGCCGGTCGGGGCGGGGTTGCGGGCCACGTGCCCGCCCGCTTCTCCGGCCAGCGGTCCCCACGTCCCCGCGCGCGGCCCGGTCCTGCCGTCCTGCCCGCTGGACCGCCGCCCATGGGACCGGCCCGGCTTGCGCCCCACTCCGCCTGCCGAGACCGCGTCCCGCACACCGACGCCTGCCGTTGGGCAGCCGCCCGCGGGGGTCCCGGGGACAGCGGTGCGCCCCTCGGCCTGGGCGCGGCGCGCGGAAGGGCCCGCGAGCCCGGCGCGCATGGAGGAGTTGCGGCGCGCCTACAGCCGCCTGTGCCAGCAGAGCGGGGCCGAGCCCCAGGAGGCCGTCCTGCAGCGGCTGCTGCAGCCCCCGCGGGGCCGGCTGGACCTGGCCACGCAGAGCCTGACGCTGGACAGCTGCAGGGCGCTGGGCAAGCTGCTGCGCGCCGAGGCGCTGCTGACCGAGCTGGTGCTGAGCGACTGTATGCTGAGCGAGGAGGGTGCGTAGCGCCGGCCCGGAGTCCCTGGCGCCGCCGGCTCCGTTCTGACGCGGGGTGCGGGCGGGGCAGCGGCTCCCTGAGGGCCGCCTGAGCTGGTGGCTCCGCGGGCTGCTTGGTGCCTGGCACGGGCTGTGCGGGTCGGAGGGCTGCGTCACGGCAGGTGGCCGCGGAGCGGGGTGGGCGGAGAGTGACCGCCCGCCCTGCGCCGGACAGGGGCCGCGCTGCTGCTGCGAGGGCTGTGCGCCAACACCGCGGTGCGGCTGCTGGACCTGAAGGTGAGCAGGCGGCGCCGGCCCCGCGGCCGCGCGTGCTCTCCACGTCCCGGGCCGGCCCCGGCACCCACTGAAGATCGGGGACGCCCCCGCCTTGCCAGGGCCCATTGGGCGGCAGGAAGGACTCCCTGGCCCTCTCCCGTCCTAGGGCAATAACCTCCGGGCCGGTGGGGCCGAGGCTCTGGGACGGCTCCTGCGGCAGAACAAGTCCATTCAGAGGTAGGGTGGCCTGTGTGGCCCGCGGTCGCCCCGGCGCTTACGGGGCTCCAGCCAATGGCAGGGCCCCCAAGCCCACATCAGTAAGCCCCGGCCCCCGTGGGTCCGCCCTCGGCACAGCCTCACCCTGGAGTGGAACAGCTTGGGCGCCTGGGAGGACGCCTTCGCCGCCTTCTGCGGGGGCCTGGCCGCCAACGAGGCCCTCCTGCAGCTGGACCTCCGCAACAACCAGGTCAGCCACCAGGGGGCAGAGCAGCTCGCCCTGGCCCTGAAGGGCAACGCCACCCTCCAGCATCTGGGTGAGTCCCGGCGGCCGGGGGCCTTCACCTGCACTGGGGCGGCCGGTCTCGGCCCGGTGCTGACCGCCCGACTCCTTCCAGACCTGCGCTGGAACAACATCGGCCTCCTGGGTGGCCGGGCCCTGGTCAGCTGCTTCCCCAGCAACCGAAGCCTGCGGAGGCTGGACCTGGCTGGGAACAACGTCCCGGGCGACATCCTCAGAGCCGTGGGTAGGGCGTGTGTGGGGTGCTGGCACCGAGCCCTGTCACCCACCCACCCCGGGCAGGGGCGGCTTGGAGCCGCGACCCCTAAGCTCACGGCACCTGCCACACACTGCCACCCCCAGCTAGTCTTGGCTGGGCTCCAGGGACCCATGCAGTGTGTAGGGGTCACTTGTGTCACGGGGGGGGGGGGTGGCTGCGGCCACAGGGCCCAGAGCCCTCCCGCTGATGGCAGTGCTGGGCCTCCGGCATTGTCGTCCCCGAGGGTGGCTGTGTGTGAGCCGTGGGGGGGGGTGCAGGGCCTGTGCTGCAGCCCCCACGCTGCCCTCCAGACAGCTGCCCCCATGGGAGCTAGGGCCTGAGTCCTGGACCCTAGCCGCCCGGGCGCCCTGGCTGCTGGCTCTGCCTCCTCACCCTCGCCGTGGTGACTGCCTAGGGCTGCCCGCCTCCCTGGGCTGCCTGGCCCTCCCAGGACACAGCATTCACCTCTACACGCCGTGCAGGCTGGCACCCAGCTCCTGGGCAGTGCGGCAGCCCGCCCACCCCCTGCCATGCCCTGAGGTGCCCGGGCTGACCCCGGTTGACTGCCCAGAGGCTCACAGAGCCCCTCCGACAGAACAAGGCACAGTCCACAACCAGGACAGGCAGGCGACCCTGCAGGAGAACCAGGCCCGCACCCAGGTGCTCAGCCAGGAGGTCCAGCACCTGCGGGAGGAGAAGTCCAGGCAGGTGAGGCCGGCGCTCACTGACTCCGGGGCCACCGCTGGGCGGCGGCCTGCGGAGCCTGACGGAGCTTCGGCTGCTCTGCCCCCAGTTTCTGGACCTGATGGAGACGATTGACAAGCAGCGCGATGAGATGGCTCAGAGCAGCCGGTGCGTGGCCCAGGGGCCCAGGGCCTGGCTCTGGACAGTGTGGTCACAGCGTGGGGCCCCCGGGACACGGTGCAGGCCCAGCGCCCTGTGCACGGCGGCACTGGCTTGGTGCCCGCGTTGAGTGGCCGCTGCTAGCCAGGTCGGGAAGGGGCCTGCCTGGCTGGGTCTCCTGAGTCGACTGCCCGCAGGGCCTCGGCGGTGCGTGTGGGGCAGCTCCAGGAAGCCCTGAGCGAGAGGCACTCGATCATCAATGCCCTCAAGGCCAAGTGAGCAGAAGGGGGCGGGGAGGGGTCCTGAGCCCTGGGGATGGAGGCAGGAGGCGGCCTAGGCGGTAACCCGGGAGGCCGTCTGGCCAGCTGAGTGTCCACGAGGGTTTGCTCAGGGCCTGGGGCTCCTCCCCTCACAGGCTCCAGATGACCGAGGCCGCCCTGGCTCTGTCGGAGCACAAGGCCCAGGAGCTGGGGGAGCTGAGCCAGGCACAGAGGCTGCAGCGGCAGGTGGGCAGGGGCGGGCGGGAGGGGCTGCGGCACCGTGGCGACCGCCTGAGCTATGGCACCGTGGTGACCGCCGGGCCGCGCACCCCTCAGGAAGCTGCAGAGCGGGAGTCCAAGCTCCTCAGAGACCTGTCGGCCGCCAACGAGAAGAACCTGCTCCTGCGAGACCAGGTGTGGGGCGGGGTGGCCTCCGCGGGCTGGGGAGGGCAGGCGGGCGGGCTGCAGCTGCCTCCCCCTGCTGCCCTCCCCACAGGTGGACGAGGCGGAGCGCAAGGTGGGGTCCCTGCAGGAGCAGCTGTTCCAGGCCAGGCAGCAGCTAACCAACACGGCGGCCGAGCTGAAGCTGCGGGCCATCCAGGCTGAGGGTGGGCACCGGCAGTCTGGGCGGGGCTGGAGCCCCAGGCTCAGGGGGCGACGGAGGCTCAGCACACGCTTCCTCTGACTTCCAGAGCGCCTGGACGCGGAGAGGGAGAGATCCAAGCAGAACCTGCAGGACGCAGAAAGCCTGCGTCTCAAGGAGGTGCCTATGCCTGGCCGGGGCTGCCCTGGGGCAGAGCCACTGCACAGGGTCCCCCCCAGAGCTGCCCTGGGGCACGGCCGCTGCACACGGTACCCCAGAGCTGCCCTGGGGCACAGCCACTGCACAGGGTCTCCCCCAGAGCTGCCCTGGGGCACGGCCGCTGCACGCGGTCTCCCCGGGGCCACAACCATCAGGCTTGCTGGGTTCTTCACCTGGACTCTCCGACCACATCAGCTGGGGGTCCCTGCCAGGCTGCACACCCGAGGGTCCCAAGGGATGCCTGCCCTCCAGGACAGAGGTTCCACGGGGGATGCCGAGGGGCCCAGGGCCTGCCAGCCCTGACCCCTGCCCTCACCGCGGGCAGGTGGAGCACATGACCCGCCACCTGGAAGAGCGCGAGAGGGCCATGCAGGAGAGGGTGCAGAGGCTGGAGGCCACGCGGCTGGCGCTGGAGGAGGTGAGGGGCCGCCCGCCTCGCGCGGTGCCCCGGGGAGAGCCTCTGGCCTGTGTGGCATTCAGCCCCCTTGGCCCCGAAAACCCTGCCCAGGGAGGGTGCCAGGGCCTCCATGGGGCCCCTGGGAGGTGGGGGGAGAACCGGGGACCACCAGGCTGTGCTGCAGGAGCTGAGCCGCGTGAAGGCTGCGGCGCTCAGCGAGCGAGGCCAGGCCGAGGAGGAGCTCACCAAGGCCAGGCAGCAGGCCCGCCTGGAGGAGGTGAGCCCCCCCCCCCGGGACTGGCCCAGAGCCTGCAGCTCAGCTGAGGGGGCCGGGGTGGGGAGGGCAGTGAGGTCGACGTCTGTGCCCCAGGAACAGTGCCGCTGTCGGGGGTCTCAGCTCAGATCCAGCACCGAGACAGGCCGGGGGTAGGGGGTGCGGGCTGAGCAGGACCCCAGTCCGCCCGTCCGGGCGGACTCCTGCCAGGGTCCCTCGCTCAGCGGTCCCGTCTGTGCCCGCAGCAGCAGCGCCTGGCCCACCTGGAGGAGAAGCTGCGGCTGCTCAGGCAGGCGCGGGACGAGGCCCAGGGCGCCTGCCTGCAGCAGCGGCAGACGGTGGCCGAGGCCCAGGCCAGGGCCGGCCAGCTGGGCCTGCAGGTGGAGGGGCTGCGGAGGCGCCTGGAGGAGCTGCAGCAGGTATGGGGGCTGCGCGGCCGGGGCGCCCCGCTCTCCCCCGGGCGCTGCCTCACCCGCCGCCCCCGCAGGAGCTGAGCGACAAGGAGCAGGAGAAGGTGGCGGAGGTGGCCCGGGTGCGGGCGGAGCTGCAGGCCGAGCGCACGGCGCAGCAGGCCCTGAGGGAGAAGGCGGTGGCCCTGGAGCGCCAGCTGCGAGGTGAGCGCCGCAAGGCGGGGCCCCGGCCCACGCCGGTGCGCGCCGCTCACCGGGCTCCCCGCCCGCAGGGGTCGTGAGCGACCACCGGGAGGCGCTGCTGGACCGGGAGAGTGAGAACGCGTCGCTGCGGGAGAAGCTGCGGCTGCGGGAGGCGGAGATCGCGCGCATCCGGGACGAGGAGGCCCAGCGGGCCAGCTTCCTGCAGAACGCCGTGCTGGCCTACGTGCAGGGGGCCCCGCTGAGGGCGCCGAGCCCCCCGAAATGAGTGCGCGCTGCCCCCCGCAATGCAAACAACTTCCGCACTTTGTCCTACACCTTGGTCCCGCGTCTTCTTCGCCGCCCAGCGCGCGGGCCCCGGGGGGCGTGGCCGGGAGGGCCGGAGGGGCTCGCGCCCGCGGGGCGCTGGGGTCGGCTCGACCGCGCCGCGCGGATCCGGACCCCGCACGCTCCGCCCCGCCGCCCCCCGCCCGCCGGCCGCGCTCGGCTGTCTCCGCGCCCGCGCTCGGCGGCGCTCGGCTGTCTCCGGCGCTGCTCGGCGCTCGGGTCCGCGGCCGCTGCGGCGCCGGCATTTCTCCGCAGCTCGGCTCGCGGCCGCGCCCGCCGCCGCCCGGCCCGCGCCCATGCAGGCCATCAAGTGCGTGGTGGTCGGCGACGGGTGAGTGCAAGGCCCGGAGACGGCCCGCAGCGCGGTGGGGGCGGCCCAGGGGGCGCGGCCCGGGCAGGGGCGGGGTGGCCAGCGGCTGGGGTCCTGCAAGGCGGCCCCGCTGCCCCCCGCGCAGGCCGCGTGCGCCCCGGAGCCGGGAAGGGTGGGGCGGGGTGGCGTGGGGCGGGGCGGGCTCCCAGCCCCGCGCCCTCCGGCCTCCAGCCCGGCCCACCTGATGCTGCGGCCGACGCCCCGTCCTCCCGGTGGGTGGGGCCAGGCCTCACCTGGGCTGAGCCTCGGCCGGCCTCCCCGGGCGCCGGGAACTCCAGGGTCCGGGGCTCGTGTCCCTGCCGCTGCACCCGAGGCCCTTTGGGCTGCCCTGGCCGCCATGCATCCCTGGGACCCCGGGGAGGGGGCTGCGTTCCGGGCAGGAGTAGAGGAGGAGCTGGGAGCCACGTGGGCGCCTCTGTCCGCAGCGCCGTGGGGAAGACGTGCCTGCTGATCAGCTACACGACCAACGCGTTCCCCGGGGAGTACATCCCCACCGTGTGAGTGCACGGGCCGGGCGGGGGGCGGGTCCCCTCAGCTCCAGCCCCGCAGGACAGCTGACCTCTCCCCTCTGCCCGGGCAGCTTCGACAACTACTCTGCCAACGTGATGGTGGATGGGAAGCCAGTGAACCTGGGACTGTGGGACACAGCCGGGCAGGAGGACTACGACCGGCTGCGGCCACTCTCCTACCCCCAGACCGTAGGTGGCCACGGGCCAGCCCTGGGAGCCCGGGGGTGGGGGGCCCTGGACACCCCCTGACCGCCCCTGCCGGCCCCTTCCTCCCAAGGACGTGTTTCTGATCTGCTTTTCCCTGGTGAGCCCGGCCTCCTTCGAGAACGTTCGAGCCAAGGTAGGGCAGCGCTGGGGGGAGGGGGCTTGCAGGGGTCTCTTGCCGAAGGCTTCGGACTGCTCGTCCTTGCAGGGCTCAGGAGGTGCCTGCCCTGCCCAGGGTGGGTGGCCTGGATGGGTCTTGACTTCCTGGCTTGGGCATCTCTGTGCCTGGTCACTTCCCCACCAAACCCGTCAGCCCCTGGTCCCCCCATGAAGCTAGAGGAGCCAAGTGTGGGCCTGGGGGCAGTGAGGAGGCCTCAGGGGACACTGCCCGCTCCTGGGCAGGGTGGGAGGGCAGCCCCCTCGGCACGGGCAGGGCCCCTCGCCTGTGGGATCAGAGCCTGTGTCTCCCCAGTGGTACCCGGAGGTGCGGCACCATTGCCCCCACACGCCCATCCTCCTGGTGGGCACCAAGCTGGACCTCCGTGACGACAAGGACACCATTGAGCGGCTGCGGGACAAGAAGCTGGCGCCTATCACCTACCCCCAGGGCCTGGCCATGGCCAGGGAGATCGGTGAGGCCCGCAGCGGGTGGGAGCGGGGGCCGGGCGGCGGGCGCCCAGGGGGCCTCCAGCCCGCCCCCAGCCCTCATCAGCCCTGCGCCATCCCCAGGCTCCGTCAAGTACCTGGAGTGCTCGGCCCTGACCCAGAGGGGCCTGAAGACGGTGTTTGACGAGGCCATCCGCGCCGTGCTCTGCCCGCCCCCCGTGAAGAAGCCGGGGAAGAAGTGCACCGTGTTCTAGAGTGGCAGAAGAGACGCGTGGGGGGTGGGTGGGGGGCGGGGAAGCATGGGGGGGCCTGTCCTCCCCGCCACCTCTGGCCCCCACGGGAGGCCGGGAGGGAGCAGGGTCTCCCTCAGGGCGGGCAGCCCCAGGCTGGGCTTCCCTGATGGGGGAGGGGATGGGTTCTGTCCATGGTGCCAGGACGGGCGGCCCCTTGTTATTTTATACAATAAACATTCACCGTCGGCCGCTGCTGCCTCTCACTGCCTGCCTGGCCCCTGACCCAGCCCCCGGCGGTGGAGCCCCGGGGTCGTAGCACCCCAGACGGCACCTCCAAGTGCAGGTTCCCTAAGGAGGCTCGGAGGGAGCCCCACCACACACTGGCCGGGCGGCCCCCGCGCCAGAGGGCCCCAGCCTGGGAGGGGTGCGGGCAGCTCCCATGGTGCTGGGGGCTGGTGCTCGGGGGCTGCGGCCTGGTCAGGCCTCACGGAGCCTTCTGGCTCAGCACAGGGGCCAGGGTGGGTAAGGGTGTGGTCAGGTGTGGGAACAGGTGTTGCTGAAGTCAGGGCCAGGGTCCGTTGTGGGCGTCACCCAGGTGGATGTGAGTAGGGTGCCGCAGAGGGCCACTCCAAACACACACTTCCTGTCTGCACCCAAGACCACCACCCGTGCCGCTGTGTGCACAGGGCACAGGTGCCCCGCCATGGGCGCCACTGCGGTTCCCCGACATCGAATCGACGGCCTGCACGTGACCGCGGTAGGATTATTTACACCATGGTTATCAGCAAATGCGACCAGAGCCTGACTCGGTGCCGGCTGGGTAGAACCAGGCCGTGGGAGAGTGCGGCTCACTCAGTGTAGATGGCACAAGAAGCCGAGGGGAGCTGTCCATGACCAAGATGGGCGCCCCAAGCTCTTCACTCTTCAAGCCGTCACACATTGACCAGTGCGTCTCAGCTCCGCCCCAGGGCCAAAGGCCACCCCGGGTCCTACCCCAGCTCCTTCCAGGAGCCTGCCCGAAAACCTCGGTTGCGGGCCCGACAGACTGCCCACCTGGAAGTTGGCACACGGGTTTATTGGGGCTGGGGGGCAGGGAGGGGCTCCGCGGGGCCCTGAGGCGCATGCGGCTCAGGTGGCCAGGAAGCCCCCGTCCACTGGCAGGGCGGAGCCTGTGGTCATGCCGCTCCGGTCGCTCAACAGGAAGAGAATGGCGTCCACCACGTGCTCCACCTCTGCGGGCAAGGCGGGGTCAGGGGTGTGGACGGCGGAGGCAGCCCCCCAGGGGCTGCAGGTGCGCGCCTGGGCGAGGCCCCCTCCACTCACCGGCAAACTTGCCAAGCGGGATGCGGTCCAGCAGAGGCTTGGCCTTGTGGGGGTTGCTCCAGTTGGCCTGGCCCATGGGAGTCATCACCACGGTGGGGTTCACCGCGTTCACTCGGATCTGCGGCCAGACAGGCGTCAGCACAGCCGCCCGGGCCCTGGGCCTGCGGGCCGGGTGGGGAACACCCCAAGCTGGCTCACCTTGTGGGGCCCGAGCTCCAGGGCCATCACCTTGGTCAGCATGTCCAGGGCACCTTTGGTGGAGCCTGCGAGGAGGGCGTCATGGGTCTGGCTAGCCGAGGGACGGGGCAGATGGAGGGGCCCAGCTGGCCGGGGAACGGGGCAGGCGAAGGGGCCCAGGCACAGCAGGGCTCACTCACAGTAGACACTGTGGTTGGTCAGTGCGCGATGGGAGGCCTGGCTGGACACATTCACGATGGCCCCAGGGGCTCCCCGGGCAATCATGCCCCTGGCCACGATCTGGACCGACAGGAGCAGGTGAGGCAGGACAGCGGCCGCCACCTACCAGCTCCGCTCCACGCCCTCCGCCGCGGCTCACCTGGGACACCTGGATGACGGCGCGCAGGTTCACGTCGAAGGACCTGGAGGCAGAGGGACAGACCCTCGTCAGGGACTAGGGCTGCTGCCGCGGCCGCGCTCCCCGCCCCAGGCGCCGCCACTGGCTCACGTGTCACAGGCCTCCTTGGTGACCTCCAGGAAGGGCTGCAACAGCGCCACCCCTGCGTTGTTCACCAGCAGGTCCACCGGGCCCACGCCGCCCAGCGCCCGCTCCGTGGCCTCCCAGTCGCCCAGGTCCACGCACACGGGCTCTACCCCAGGGCACTGTGTGTAGTGGGGGAGGGGCAACACTACCAGAGGGTCGGTACCCCAGGGGCTGGAGAGCAAGTCCTCCTGGGCTTGCCCTCCTGCCCCGAGGGAGGGCGGTGGGACGAGGGGAGGGGCCCGGGTCGGTCCCAACCACCCCAGGCCAGACCCGGGGCCGGCCCCGCCTCTGCTCGGCTCGCTTCCGCCCTGCCCAGGCGCTCCCCGCCCCAGGCCTGCTAGGCTGCTGGGAGGCCCCACGCAGGCCGCGCCCCCCAACCTTCAGAGCCAGGACTGGGCCCGGGCCTACCTCACGGACAAGGCTGTCCAGGTCTGCGCGGGTTCGGCTCACGGCCACCACCCGCGCACCCGCCGCGTGCAGGGCCTGGACGGTGCCGCGCCCGATGCCTGCGTGGAGCGCGGCTCAGTGCGGGCGCTCCCAGCCCCGCCGGCCCCCGACTTCCAACCCCCAGCCGCCTTCGCCTCCTCCCGCCCGCCGCCTTTGGCCCCAGCCACCTTTGCCCGCCCCGGTGACCAGCACGCGCCGGCCCGCCAGCCCCAGCTCCATGTTGGCGCCGTCTGGGCGCGGAGCGCCGGGGCCACGGGACTTGGAGCTCTGGGCGAGGCGGCGGGACGCGGCGGGGCCAATCACAGGCTGGCCTTCCAGGAGGGGGCGGGGACATTCAAATAAGGTCTGCCCTGCGGCGGTGATTGGCCGATAGCTGGGGGCGCGGCCGGGCCGGGGCGGGCCCCCGCTGGCCCGAGCACCAGGCTTCCCAAACTGCCCCGCGACCCACGGACATTAGCGGCCCCTGGCACTTATTCCTCCCAATATTATTAGAAAAAGCAGACTTGGCAGTCAATCCCCGAGGGAACACGCGAAGTGGCCCTCCCGCAGGCCTGGGAGCGGCCTCCACCGGTTGGCCCAGGGGAGAGAAGACCCCAGCACCAGCTGGCCTCAGAGCCCACCAGCGCCTTTGGTCAGCAAAAGCCAGCACCACCCCCTCAGGGTCAGCTGCAGACGGGCTCGTGCCTGCATGCCCACTGGGAGTCCACGGAGAAGCTGTTCTGTTGTGTGAACCACGCGGGAAAGTCTAGAACCGCTGCCCTGAGGGCCTTCTGTGGCCGGGAGTGGACACAGACGTGGACAGGCTGCAGGCGAGGGTGGCCGGCTGCAGCGGGAGGTGTGTCTCAGAAGTTCTCCAGGGACCACCCTGCCTTCTGCTCCCAGCCTTGGACCCTGCCCCTGCCAGCCAGAGGCCCAGGGAAGGACAGCCCCTGACACGTCCATCCACATGTTAAACCCACCACCCCCGCCACGTGGCCTTGCCCACAACAGGCAGTCCACATCTTCTCAATCATCCCGTGATCCTTGCCAGCTGGCCCGGCCAGCGTCCCCCAGGCCCTGCTCCTTGGTGGTCCTGCTGGCCACTCAGAGGCACCCCCACCCCCCACCTCCACACGCAGGTGCCACAGGACCCCAGCTCCTTATCCTCTGCCCCCTCCGCCAGGGCTGGGCTGTGGCTCCCGGGTCAGGACTCAGGCCGGGCGGGGTGGGGGCAGCAGCTGTGGGCCCCCCACTCCCTGGTTCCTCCCCTGCTGTCTGGCAGAGGTGGACTCCCCGCCCACCTCGGGGCGCCCCTACCCTCCAGAGGGTGGCCCAAGGCCCGGGCATCCCCCCTCACTTCCCCCACAGGCGCAAGGAAGGGACGGAGCTGCCCTCTGCCCTGCCCAGGACTGGCCGGGCGCTGCAGCGGGGGCGCGCACTACAGCATCTCACTGCGAAACAGCCTCCGCCCTGTGGTCGCCAGCAGGGCAGAGGAATCGGCCCCACCCGGACCCCTCTCCCCGTCCTCCCGAGCGTCGCACAGAACCCTGGAATGCTGGGTCCCGCAGAGCGGCCTCCATTTATTTAGGGAACCGGCCCCGCAGCGCGGCGAGAGACGTCGCAGGAGAGACGGCGGGATCTCAGGATGAGCGCGACGCTGGACATCGTGGCCATGGAAGGGGCGATGGAGAGCGGGCGTGGGGCGGGGCCAGGGGCGGGGCCAGCGCTGAGACGAGGCGTGGTCGGGGCGGGGCCGTGCCGGAGACTGGGCTGGGGTAGGAGGTGCGGCAGGGCGGGGGCGGGAATTGGCGTGGAGGCGGGGCCTGCGCTGGGCGTTGGACGAGCTGTGGCGTGGGGGGGGGCAGAGGGGGCCTGGGCAGACGCGAAGCCAGGCCCCTCCGGTCGCTGGGAGCCAGACGCTCTAGGAGGCCAGGTAGCCGGCGTCCACGAGGATGCCCGAGCCGCTGGTGGAGGCGCTGCGGTCGCTGAGCAGGAAGAGAATGCTGTTGACCACGTCCTCCACCTCTGCGGGGCAGCGGGCCGGTCAGGGCGGTGGCTCGGCCGCGCGGGGCCGTCCGCCACTGCCCCCTCCCTCCTGCCCCCTGGACCTGCGAACTTTCTCAGAGGGTGGCGCTCCTTCAGCTTCCGGGCGAAATCCGCGTTGGCGGAGACTTTCTGGCCCATGGCGGTCAGCACCACCGTGGGGTTCACGGAGTTCACACGGATCTGAGGCGGGAACCGGGGTGGTGGCCCTGGCCCCACATCCCCTGGTGCCCCTCCCCCCAGGACTGTTTACCGAGTTCAGCCAACCTTTGACCCCAATGCCCAGAACCAGGCTCCACCCTCACTTCACTTCCAGCCCCCACCTTGTGTGGCCCCAGCTCCATGGCCATGGCTTTGGTCAGCATGGTCATCGCGCCTTTGGTGGAGCCTGTTGGGGGAAGGCAGCAGAGTCCCCTTCAGGACAGAGCCCTCCTACCCCAGGGGTGCGGGGCAGAGGGGGGGGGGAGGGGGCGCTGGCTGAGCACAGGACTTACTATAGGCAGCCAGGTTGGGAAAGGTCACGTGGGCCACCATGCTGGACACGTTGACAATGGAGCCGGGCACTCCGCGGTCGATCATGCCCCTGGCTACTATCTAGAAGCCGAGTGGGTGTCAGTCGGCCCCAGCCTCCCGCCCCTAGTCGTTGGGCCACCCCTCTGCGGGCTCACCTGGGACACCTGGAACACAGAGCGCAGGTTCACGTGGAAGGATCTAGCAAGAGAGGGAGGCGGCGTCTCTGCCTGCGCTTCTGGGCGGCTGTCCTGCCCCGCCTCCCCCGACCGCTGTCCCTCCCCCACCTGTCAAAGGCCTCCTTGGTGACCTCCAGGAAGGGCTGCATCAGCGCCACCGCGGCGTTGTTCACCAGCAGGTCCACGGGGCCCACGCCGCCCAGTGCCCGCTCCGTGGCCTCCCAGTCGCCCAGGTCCACGCACACGGGCTCTACCCCGGGGCACTGTGGGAGACATGGGGCAGTGGACAGGATGGGGGTGGGCATCCCGGCAACTCAGGAGGTGTCCTGGAGGCTGTGAGGGGCAGGCCGGGGCCGGGCCAGGGCCACGTGCCTCACCTCCTGGGAGAGATGGACCAGGTCAGCGTGGGTGCGACTCACGGCCACCACGCTGGCTCCCTGAGCGTGCAGTGCCTTCACGGTGTCCCGGCCGATCCCTGCGGGGTGGACTCCGTGGGTGGGTGCCCTGGTCAGTGATGTGGTCCAGGGAGCAGGAGCCCCTCCCGCCCTGGAGCCAAGGGGGTCCCAAGCCAGAGGCCTGGCTGACCAAGATCCTGCCAGGGAGGCCCCCGAAAGCAGCCCCCTTCCACTGAGCCCGACAGAAGAGGCCTGGCTGGACACTGCCTCTGCCCACTGTGGGCCTGAGGGCCATGCCGAGGTCGGGGCGAGCTCACCGCCCCCAGGAGGAGGGTCTCCAGTGTGGACCAGTGAGGGCTGCTGGCCCGGGCCGAGGCCCTGCAGCCGTCTGGTGAGGAGCAGCTCCTGCCTAGGCCCCAGGGCCGTGGGGGGCGGGGGCAGGGGCTCAGCTGCTGCTGGGGCTGGGGTGGCGGGCAGGGCCTGCACCCACCTTTCCCTGCTCCGGTCACCAGGGCCCGCAGGCCCTGGAAGTTCAGCTGCATGGTGCTGGCTCCTGTCTTGTCCGGAGCTGAGAGGCGGACTGCGGTTTTAAAGGTCTGGGCATGTGGGCAGGGCTGGGCGTCCTCATTTCCTCCCCAGAAATTTCATCCCCAGGGGAGGGGGGGAGGGAAAGAGGGAGGGAGGGAGGCCCTTGCCCCAGCAGGGGCAGGGAGTGGAATTCCAGGGTTTGGTTCTTTCTCTTGACTAAACAGAGACATTACAGGAAGCAGGCACCTGGCATCGGGGTCTCATGCCCGCCCGTGGAGGGGTCAGAGCACCCGTGCCCCATGGGAATGCATGTGGGTCCACGTTGCCAGCTCTCTGGCAATGCTCTGGTGCCCTGGGTGGGGGGCTCCTGCTCAAAGTAGGGGGTGGGACCCCCTCCTGAGCTGACTGGGACAGACAGCCTGCAGACCCCAGGTGGTGGCTGGGGGGACCCCCTGCTTGCAGCTGCCCCATGCACCTGACTGGGCCCCGGCAAAGTCTTCAGAGTCCTCCTGCGCTGTTGCTGTGGATTCGTTCTGAGGATGAGCGGTGGGTCAAGAGGTGCGGAGTCACCACATAGACCCCGGAGCCGTGCGAAAGCAGCCGGTGGAGCCGCATGCAGACTCGTTTATTTCAGTTGGTGCAGCAGCTTATATAGCCGAGGCAGCCAATCTGATCAAAGGGTGGTCTATGCCCTAACCAATCACAGCCTGCTGCCAGGCAGGCTCCTTTGCCAGGTGGTTTCTGAAGCCGTTCCTGAGTAACTGACGCTCGCTTGCCAGCGGCCATCTTGGCACAGCCTTCTCATTCTACCGTACTCACCTGCCCCAGCCAGCCTGGGACTCTGCCCTCCCTGGACACCTTGAGGCGCCCTCAGGGGCAGGGGTCTTCTTCTGCACCCTGCCTGCATCCCCCGGAACTCTCCTCCTGAGTGGACTTTGCCAGGAGGGGTGTTTGGGAAACAGACAAGAGGATTTGATGCCCGCCGGCCCAGTTCCCCTTCCAGGGCTGGTGAATCCGGACGGCCTCCCAACCCTGAGAGACACGGGTCCTGGGAGGGATTCTTTGTCCAGGGACATCAGGGCCGGCCAGGGGAGCGCCCACTCCCGAAGCCGAGGAACCAGAGGGGAAGCTGGAGGCCGGCCCTGGAGCCGGGCTGGCTCTCTCCCCAGGACTTGCCAGCTCCTGTCTAAGATGGGGGACGGAGGGAGGGCCTCAGAGGCAGGAGACTGCAGGCCTGGCCTCGGGCACCTGGAGAAGAGGCCAGCATCTCCCAGCTCCCACCTCTGTCCTTGTCCTACCTGAGCCCTGGCAGCCAGGGCTGGGGAGAAGGTGGGGCTCACTGCCCTCCCGTGGGCCTGACTTAGGGTCCGTCCAGCACACCCCACCTGTCTGAGGGCAGAGGGAGGAAGCAGCAGCTCAGAAACAAACCTGCCTCCCACCCTGCACCCCCAGATCCAGGACCAGTGCCCTGCCTCCCACCCTGCACCCCCAGATCCAGGACCAGTGCCCTGCC